>WHVE01000174.1:0-200047 GCA_015178995.1 Trichophaea hybrida
GCGCATTCATACCCATCATAGTTCTCGATCTCTCGATCCCCTATTGTCTTAATCGTCATGATATAATAATCGGACCATTGATATCCATTACGGCATTAAGCTTGTGGGCACATGCTTCCGGACCAGTGGTATCCTTTTCATCTGATGACATCCAGATGAACAGGCCTCTTTGAATAGAGAGTTGCTTTACTGTGCAGGGTGGGCATGTACCCTTTGTCAAGGATTGAGGGCTGGGTGTTGAGGATTCAGGGCTCGGGGTTCTAGGGGTTATGAAATTCAAGTGCAGGAAGCTCAGGGTCAAGAATCGCCTGTAGCTTGAGAAACAAAGACTGTACGCAAGAGACTCGATCCCGGATCACCGAATGTGAAAGAAGTGAAAGACGAAGCTAATTGATTGTTTTATAGACGAATGAATGAGTGAAGCAAGAAACTTATCCTCCACCAAACGCCTGATGTATATACAGTAATTCACAGGTTCCATAATTCCTCCAAACTGCTGCTATCTTTGTACATCGCTTTTGCACGGTTCCGTCGTTTCCCTTGCGAAACCTAATATCATTCACACCGTACTTCAGCCTTCGTTCCAAACCTGATTTCATTCTTGTTGTGCTTTTGATCTCTGTTCGATACCTGATTTCATTCACGTTGTGCTTTAGCCTGCGTTCGAAACACTATTTCATTCTCATTGTGCTTTAGCCTCCGTTCAAAACCTGATATCATTCTCGCTGTGTGTATTCTTTTATAATAATCACCGATCATCACTCCACCATCGATCGTCACTCAGCACAACAGGGACAGTAGCTCCCCCTGTCCAACTCCGAGTACCTACAAGGTTCACCACCCAGGCTTGCCATGTTGTTCGACATAGAACTCGTGGATAGCTATAACCCAGTTGATGTTGATCGCGGGTTCACAACTGCGTTCGTCGTAGCCCCTGCATTTGACCAAATACTGTAACTGCGTTCGAAACTGCCTGGAATCATCCATCTGTTCGACCTTGTACTCCTCTTCTTCATCTACTATTACTGGAGGTAGTGATTCTTGCTTTTGATACCGGAGAGGGTCTTGAGCGGCTTTCTCCAACCGAGATATCGGTTGGACATTGTGGATGTGTAGCTGGTTGGTTGATTTGATGCGATAGAACCAGGCACTCATGACTTCGGTAACTTCGTATGGGCCTATGCATTTCCACTGCAGTTTCTTGCTTGGTCGGGTTGTTGATATATTTCGTGTGTCTGGCCAAACTTTATCGCCGGCTTGCAGCAATGTGCTAACTATTTGGAACTTGTTGGCTTGTTCGGACGGTACGGCTTGGGTTCTGTTCATTTCGGCTCTGAGTTCCCTAAAAAGTTGTTCCATTTATTGAGCCATATGCTGGGTTTTGACTTTGCAAATATCGTTAGGATCTTTGATTGGATGTTGGCCCAAAGTCATTTGTGAATGAAAGCCGTAGTTGCCAAAGAACGCAGAGCAATTAGTCGTCTCCGAGGTATGATTGTTAGCTGCGAATTCTGCCAATGGTAACCACCAAACCCAATCATCCTGCTGATAATTAACAAAGTTTCGGAGATACTATTCCATTACTGCATTGACTCTTTCAGTTTGGCTGTCAGTCTGGGGATGAAATGCGGTTGACAATTTGTGTTTGATTCCCAATCTTTCACAAAAGTGTTCCCAGAATTCCAAAGTGAATTGCTGTCCTCAATTGGGCACTGTGGTTTTGGGCAGTCCGTGCAGTCTGAATACTTCTTTGACTTATATTTCTCACAGCTTCTTTCCATCAACTTCATCCGTATAGGGTACTAAATGTCGCATCTTTGTCAGGCGATCGACCACTACCAATATTGCGTTGAACCCTTCGCTTTATGGCAGTCCGACTATGAAGTCCATACACAAGTCCTTCCATGGTTGCTCTGGTATTTCTAACGGTCGTAACAAGCCCTGACAGTTTCCGTGGGTTGCATTGATCCATTGGCATGTGTGGGAGTTACGTACATAGCGATCCACGTCCTTCCTTATCTGACTCGAGCAGTTACTTCGGCTTAGCAAGTGATAAGTTTTTGCTCATCCTGGATGTCCCGCAACTGGATAGTCATGGCATTCTTGGATCCACTTGAGTTTATCCTCGTCCGTAGGTTGGATTTGTTGTAATTCAGAGACTTCTAGCAGTTCTTTCCTGTGTGTGTCTAACTCTGGGTATTGCTTAAATATATTTTTTACCCAGTTCCACAGCTCGTTAGGGTTTACCGAATCGTTGTTGATGTTAACTGTTTCCATAAATGCTACTACCAGATTTTTTCGCAGTTTCTGGTCGAGGTTTTCCGTTTTTAACACGATTTGTTGGGGTTTTTCTGCCCCACCGTTCGGAGGATTGTCTCCTGGCATACTTGTGAGTGCATCTGGTTTCTGCCCTTCTTTTCATGGGCAGTAGATGATCCTGAACTTAAACCTGGACAAGAACTCAGACCATCTGGTTTGTCTTTGATTCAGCGATTTGGACGCCATAAAATACTCCAAGTTCTTGGGATTGGTGAGCATCTTAATAGGATGTGCCGGCCCTTCGCACTCTGATCTCTATTGTTCCAGGCTTTTGACTATCGTGCCCAGTTCTTGATCATATATTTCGTAATTTTCCTCGGCAGGCGAATGTTTCTCGGAAAAGAAGGCCACTGGGTGTAGCACTCCTTGGTTATCATACTGAGAGAGGACTCCTGCAGATACATAACTTGAGGTGTTGGTTTCAAAGACTATTTTATTTTCATAATCCAAATTGGCTAGCACTGGTGCCGTCGTGAAGGCCCTTTTGAGTTCTGCGAAAGCCCTGTGTTGGTCTTGTCCCCAGTGACAAGGTACTAAATGTTTCGTAAATTTTGTTAGTGGTTGTACCACCCTGCTGTCATTCTGTATGAACTGTCGATGAAAGTTAGCACAGCCTAAGAAGGCGTGGACTTCTTTAAGTTTCTCCGGTACTTTCCAGTTTTCAACTGCTTGGACTTTCTCTGGGTCCATTCTGATTCTGTTTACTCCGACAATTAATCCTAGATATTTGACTTCTTCCTTATGAAACTCACACTTCTCTGCTTTCAGGTAGAGGCCGGCTTCCTTGAGTGAGGTCATGATGGCCCTGACGTGTTGCTTATGTTCTTTCAGATTATTGCTGTAGATGAGGATGTCATCTAAACATGCCATGCAGCATATGTCCAGGAATGGTTGTAGAGTATCGTTGATATACTCTTGGAAGGATGCTGGTGGATTGGTATGTCCGAAAGGCATAACCAGGAATTCGAAAAGTCCATAGCGGGTCCTGAACGCCATTTTCCATTCATCCCCTTCTGCGATTCTCATCATGTTATACGCGTCGCGGACGTCTGGCTTTGTATAATAGCCAGCCTTCGAGCGTCTTAGCAGGGTTTCTTGTGCAAATGGTAAGGGGTATCGGTTTTTTATTGTTCCTTCATTTCGGCCTCGGTAATCAACACAGAGTCCTAAGCCTCCTCCCAGCTTTGGAGCCAAATGTACTGGGGCTGTGCAAGGTGATGAAGATGACCGGATAAATCCTTTAGACAAGTTCTTCTCCATCCATTCCTTTAAAATGTGTAGTTCTTCTCAAAATATGCTGTAAATAGGCCCACGCGGCAGTGTGAAGCCCTCCTGTACATCAATCTTGTGATCGTAGGGTCTGTGTGGTGGTAGCGTTTCAGCGCTTACTTTGATGAACAGGGGTCGAAACCCGTGGTATTCCTTGGGGATGACTTCTTCGAAGGACTTTTCTTGTAGATCCTTTATTCCCAAGGCGTTGTTGATTTTGCACTGTGTGATGGTGTAAACCTTGAGTTTCGCCTGTCTAATGTGTCCTATGAAAGGTGATGCTGCTACTGCGCAGATGTCTAATTTCGGTCTCTCCAGATCTGCTGCTGTTGTTTCCATGTGATTGCCCCATACCCATACATTCGAAAGATGTTGGCAATGCTGATGGCAGTAGCTGCTTTCGAAGCTGATCCTTCCTGTCTGGAATTTAATCATTACGTCGTGAAGTTGTAACCATGGCAATCCTAGAATGATCGGGTAATGCCCCAACTTTGTTACGAACGCTGGTAATTGCTCCTGATGTGATCATATTGCTATATTCAACTGGGCCATGGTCTAGATGGTTCCTGATTCGATGGGCCTTGCCTCAATAACCTCCAACTCTCTTGATTCTTGTACTTGCTTCTCTTCTAATTGATGATGGCGAACAAAATCTTTGTCCATAAATGTCATTACCGTGGCTGCACAGTCGATTCAAGCGTGCGTATCGATCAACCTGTCTTCAATGTCCAGCCAACATTTTACAACATGATGCTTGCTTTCTATTAAAGACTGCTTGATTTCTGCACTACTAATTGAAAACTGTGAAATGCCAAAACGAGAATTAACAACATTAGACAAAGGAGATTCGTGCCCAGCACAATGGCCATCTTCATTGCACTGGCCTTGACTTTTCCCAACTTGACTTCCTTTCCTTTCCCTGTTCCCGAATCTGCATCCATTCATTTCCTGCTTTCTTAAAAGATGTTATTTCCATCTGTTCCAATGCTGCTTTCAATTTTCTTGGGCAACTTGCTGCGAAGTGCCTGCTATCTCCGCAGTACATACAAAGTCCTCCTTCCCTTTGTCGCTTGTGTTCTTCTGTAGTAATTCTCTTCCCTTTGACTGCTGAGAGATCCATCGGAGCGGGGCCATGATATCCTGCCACGGTTCCTGCAGGAGCTGAATCGGAGGTTGACGGGACGGGTGTGCTGTTGTTTGCAGTTTTAGACTTCTTGTATCCTGCTGTCCATCTTCCTGAGTTTTTTTCAGCAGCTCAAGCACGGATCTGTGAATCTCTCTTTGAGCAGAGTTTGACAAATTCTGTAAGGTCCTCTGGAATGTCGCAATGTTGTAATGAACCTTTCAATTCTTTGGATAAGCCTTGTCTTAGCACGTTTACTTGTGCTGCTTCATTCCAGTTGACATCCAGCACCCATCATTGACATTCTGCATAATTCTGAGAGAATTCCCAGTCTTTGTGTCACAGCCTAAGGAGTTCTTGATTGGTGGTGGCTCGTATGTCTTGATCTCCGAAGGCTAGCTGTTACAGGTCCAATAATGTTTCCAACGATGGGAGGTTGAGATTGCCCATAATTCTGCTAATGAATGGCTGGATCTGATTTAATGCTACGCCTTCTAGTCAATTCGCTGCATATCAAATTTTGCACTGCTCGTCGAAGAATCGTGTTGGTTCATCTGCAATTTTCATTGCTAACTGTGCCATCCATCCTCTGAGCGCGCTCCTATCTGTTCCAGAATATTGCAGAATTTCACTGCCTTTATGTCCCCTGTTTCCGCTACCATTACCACCATTCCCCGCAAGGGCGAGCACTCTTTTGACCTGATTCCGATATTCATTTCTTTCTTCTCCACAGATCCTCAAATGTTTCTCTGTTTCCTCTAATTCCTGTCTGAGATTGTCTGTCCCTTCTGGTGCTCTGGTTGCTAGTCATTGTTCTAATTCGGCGACTTTGGTCTGTAAATCCCCGTGCGTACAGGCGGTTACTCCTGCTTCCAAGTCCTTGATCCTTTTTTGTGTTAATGTCAATTCCTATTCTGTGTTTGCCTTGTTTGGTTCGAGGTTTTTCCCTTTTTTTAACAACTCGGAGATTCGTTCTTGGGCTGTTCCAACGTTTGCTGCTTCAGCGGTGATTCGTCGTTTAATCGCTCTATTTGATTCTCAATTTGAGATCCAATCAAAAAAGATATCGAATACCTCTATGCCGCAGTTGCAGGTAGGTAATTCGGCCCAATCCTGAATTGCTCTGCAGTTGCAATGGATAGTTGGGTTTGGATAATCGTGGTCTAAGTCTCCTTCTTCGTCTGCGCAGTAGCAGAAATGAATGCAGTCGCAGGTCCGTTTGTCCTCACTCATATATTTAGAAGTGGCACTGGTTGCTGTAAACTTCTGGATTTGTAGGTCTTCCATCAGTCCACAAGCAAGGTAAACAAATGTGTCTCCGGTCAGATTAGATGACCAATCTAATTTCAAAATTGCTTGCTGATTTAAAAACTTTGCAAGACATATTGCAAATGCGACAACAATAATCGCAACCTGAATGGTGAGAATAACGGCACATAATACAAAAATATCACATGTAGAATCCAATTTAAACTGGTTCTTCTGTCAAGGATTGAGGGCTGGGTGTTGCGGGTTCAGGGCTCGTGGTTCTAGAGGTTATAAAATCCAAAAGAAGGAAGCTCAGAGTCAAGAATAGCCTGTAGCTGAAAAAACAAAGACTGTATGCAAGAGACTCAATCCCGGATCGCCGAATGTGAAAGAAGTGAATGCCAAAGCTAATTGATTGTTTTATAGACGAGAGAACAAGTGAAGCAACAAACTTATCCTCAGCCAAATGCCTAGTTTATATACAGTAATTCACTCATTCCATAATAGCTTCTAACTCCTGCTCTCTTTGAACATCGCTTTTGCACGATTCCTTCGATTCCTGTTCGAAACCTGATATCATTCTCGCCGTACTTTAGCCTTCATTCGAAATCTGACTTCATTCTTGTCATGCTTTTAATCTCCATTAGAAATCTGATTTCATTCTCATCGTGCTTTAGCCTCCATTCGAAACCTGATTTCATTCTCGTTGTGCATTAGCCTCCATTCAAAACCTGATTTCATTCTCGTCATGCGTAATCTTTTGTATCAATCACCGATCATCACTCCACCATCGATCGTCACTCAGCCCAACTGTGACAAGCTTGGAAGTGAGGGCCATTGTTTTCTGATAGCTTGCAAATGACCATTGATATCTCGAATACGTAATCCATGCTAGTTGATATTGTGAGCTGCATCTGCTCTGCATGTTCCATTCAAAATGAACAGCCAACAAACTGCTGGATTTTATTAACTGGTATATGAGCATATAGCCATATATGGCCTCGTATAAGAGTATAAGACCAGATACAGATGCAAATGAAGATATTTGAATATAGAAGAGCCATATGTATATAACATTATCGCTGAAGCGCATTTACACTCCCATGAAGTGACTATATACTGGGTGGTTACCCAGCTGCCATTACATGATCCCTCTTTCTAGGTGAAAATTCCGTTGGCTGCCATACCCAAGAATAGGCAGAGAAGTAAAGAAGTAAAGACCGAGACTCATACACCCTGGCACAAGGTAATCATTCCAGCTAACAATTCATACTGCTCAAGGATAACCTTTCAGTGGATCTGATGAACAGGGAAACTTCACCTCCAGTGGCAAGTGGTAAATTCCTGTGCCGACACCATTTGTACCGGGCTGAGATCCAATAAGAAGTGACAAAGAGAGTAGAGAAGAAATGCGAAGACTAGGAAATCTCCAAATTCACCCTATATCCGCCAACCGTTTCTTTCTGAATTGAAGTCAGCCAATCCAAGCCCTCTGCTGAAGCAGGCATCATTCCAAGTCCACATGCAAGTCAATTGTTCCGAATATCCATGTAGAGATGATTTGTCAGAATCCCAGCCATTGCTTTCAGTAGTGCTGGCTTGATAGAGCATATCTCGTTATTTGTTTCCCCCATTAATCATTTGTATTTAATTTTCCTTATTTAACACATTTCAGAGTCTCCAGAGTGGCCACCATGGTCACCTGGGCTGATTATGCCTTTGATTCATCTTAGGATAGTTTCTGCAGCAGTCAATTGACTTCAATGGGTATACTCATCTTGATTATATTTGCTGAACCACAGTCTATGCTCCCATCAGCTTCAGGTGCAGCTGAGATTCAAGTATACCATCAAGTAAACCTTCAAGTACACCTTCATTTCTATGGTTCCAAACATCCATGGCCACTTCTGTAGTGGGCCTGCAAGCCAATCTCCGAGGGCATGCCCATGCGTATTTTCAAGTTCACTTCCAGCTTTACGTATAAGAAATCCCAAGCCGATGGAAGATCATGTTGGTGAGAGCCTCCTTGTTCAGCAGTGATTATATGATTCATTGATTGGCTTCAGATTCACTCGGATATTGCCTATCCAGAATTTCTTCATCTTTGACTCGTGGTTGTCATTTGGCCTTAGATCCAATGGTGGCTAGTTAATTTCAGTTGACTGTATCCAGCCCTCAGTTGCAGTCATCATATATCAACATGCATTCTTATGTGAATATTCAAGTTGCTGTAACTGACTTGTGAATTTGTCATAAATGGTTTTACTCACTATGTAATTAAGTATGCTTCCTCTCTAGGTGCATCAAAGCATCCATCTCCGATTCTCATAACTTTCATATTCAAATTCACAAAGATTCCCAAATTGGTGGAATTACTCAAGTGGTGGATTTGCCAGGTACTTTTGCCGATAAAGGCCAATTCATATGCCTCACTTGCTGAGGATATCATTCATTGATATATCAAATTTGTAATCATCACATAGAAGGCTCTAGATACAATGTAATTTGGTGCAGTTGCACTCTTCAAAACTGCAGAGAGCTTGCTTTGCCATAGCCTCATATATTTGATCAAAAGCCTCAGCCTGTATTTGATTCCCACATATCCAACTTGTAAGTATATCATATGTAGATCATATTCACCATATCAATATTCTCCAGTATACTTACACTTTTGCAATTGTGTTCTCAGAAACCTGTATCACAGCTGTGTGTGTCTAACCTGGCGCTTCTGCTCATATCCGTCTGATACACTATAGGTGTGCTTCCAGTATGCCGCATATTCTGATGAGGTACAAATACCATAAGGTGCATATCTGATAAGGCGCACATTCTGTGCTGCTTAATGATCCATATTGTTACAGGGGTACTCCTGCGTGTGTGGATGCAGACCGATATCGTTGTACTCGGTGTCGATATAGTCTGATTTTGATGACTAAGACGAACCTGAAGAAGTGGAATTCGATGGTAGCTCATCGTTGTTGTTGTGGGGTGTGTACATATCCAGGTATATGCGGAGTACGGCTGCTACCTCAAAATCGTATGAGTTTTGAAGGTAGTCTTCGGAAGACTCGCAGTAATCTTGTTGCAAGGGATACTCACCAGTCTCGAAGAAGTGGACGTAATTATCCACAAGATTGTTGTATTGCAAGAACTTGTACAAAAAGTCAAGGTGGGCGTCGGTTTGGCAATGATGATGCATATAGGTGGTGTTGTAGATAACCATGTCTTCACGGACGTATTGGGACATAAATATTAATATAATATTCATAAGGTAAAAACTGAATGATATTTCAGGTGGTTTTCCACTGTTGTTGTTCTGACTGTGGATTGCTGATAGAGCTTGATCATTGTGTTTAAACAGGAGTTCAAGGTGGTTTTTTATAGGTAAACGTTTCCAGTCAGAGGTATATCAGTAAGGCATGACTGTACTTCTCTATCACCATCATGTGTGTGTATAATACTATCTCGATAACACTCAATCCACTGAAGTGGGTGTTCGCACAAACACCAATCGTTGCAACAGAGCCGATCTCGGTAGTTTGTTTGTGGAGAGTTCCATTTGACAACGTGTAGAGGCGTAAGCTTCCACCAGGCATCCCAAAGGTTATTTTGCATACTATGACGTTGCTAATGCACATATGGGACCATTGCTTCGTATTAGTTACCTTTGATCTGGATGAGTGGAATAGTAATCTAAGGTTTAATGAGCTGCTAACCCATTATTTGTTACATACCTAGTGTCATCGCGTCTTACCCGTATTCCCCAGAGAGTGGTGCGCTCTCCCAGTTATTGTGTGTGCAAACGCGACAGAGCTGGGGTTCGACAGTCTAGGTCCGAACAGTTATCTTTTAGGTAGAATCAACTACCATGGTGCAGTTAACTTATCTCCGTTGATTACGGGTGTTGGGAAGATAGTACAGTCCCTCATACCAAGATAATATCGTTCGCCCAACCATCCTCGGGGAACTTGTTCAAGTTTCCGATCATAGTTTTTATCTCAGTATTAGCTTGATATGACGTAACACTGGTCTGATCCATAATGCACAGCTGACCTGTTGGTCTGTGCAAGGCTATTACATTGCTTCGGCAGTATGGTTTGGTATGTCCCATGCCTTGGCCAGCACCAAGAGATATGTCCCTTGATTACTGTCAAATCAAGTGTGCGTATTGTCTCGGCGTGGTTAAGCTAGTCCACTTTGCTAAGACGCGGTATTGAAGCTTGGAATATTACGGGAATTTCACCCAGCTATGTTGAGCCTTCCACTTACTCATTAGTAGACATCCTCAGGGGTGTATCCTCGCCCATTGACACAAGACGTCAGTGGTGAGCCTGGGAGACTAAGCCTAATGTACCTCATACACATGATAAAGGAGAACCCCTAACACATATCGCCAAACTCAAACATCTCTTTGCCACTGGAATATTTCCTGCGATTGGTTTGGGCATCCAGCAGGCTTCCTTCGAGACTTCAGTGTGTCTCCTCCTGGCCAACTGCCATTGGCCAATAGATTTCTCTGCTTGGTATTGATATTTCGATATTGACATCTGCTATTGATGTCTTGATAGACAGCTATGTAAACTCGGTCATTCTGTATGCCATTTGATTAAACCTTGTAAATACTTCCGATACTCTTAGCCTTAAAACCACTCTTCACATAGTTCCATGATAACTCCATATTTTATAATATCCCTGATCTGGTAGCCATCTCCAATGTATGCCGGTAGCCCAATTAGAAAACTTTGCTGCCATGATATATTGTTGGCATTGTGATGATTGTCATTTCTGGTATACCTTTCTGTAATGGTGCTCTACACCAGCACTCACTGTTCCATAATTCTTTCCAATCAGTATTATTTCTGAATATTCAGTACAGCTATTCTCCCCTTTATGGTTGGAGTTCCATCATTTACTCCAACCTGGATGCTAATTCTTATATCAATTGTCATGGCAATCCTAATACCTCCAATTGTTATCATGGCTTGATAAATAATCAGTTGTATATTATGGCTGGGATGTTGATTACAATCATTGTATTGGTACATCCTAAATTTACATATGTGCATATCTGCACTTTTTTGCTGGTCTTGTAGCTTGTCATTTCAAGTAATAATTTCTTCAAGAAGGGAAGTGTTTCAAACATAACCTTGCCATATAAGTAAATAGACTTATCATCATCTATATCCAGCCATCTCAATATAATATTTTAAATACCATAGAGGTTCAGCTTGCCATAGTTAGTGTTAGCAATGGTTCCGGGTTACCCGGCCACGGTTCCGTTCGGCACAGGAACTGTACGCCTCAGGTCGGTTCTGGATCCGCCACGGAACCGAGCTGCCCAATCACAAGTGGTTCCAACCCGGAACCGAACTGAAACCCGCCAGGTTTTGGCAGGTTTCACCTGCAGCACAGCCTCATTTTTCATTGGCCCCAATAATGTCATATTTTCTGCTCCCATTAAGTATTTGAGTTCTGATTGGATCGCGACATGTGATATATGTAGATTATGCAGTTTTTGACGCTCTTTCATCTCCCGCTTTTCGATTTGCGATACGATTGGTATTCGTTGAATCGCTGCGAAAAACACTCGATATTGGCCGTATTTGCGGCTTTGTTTCACAGCGACTCAACGCACACTGATCGTATCGCAAATCGGAGAGCGGGAGGTGAAAGAGCGTCGAAAACTGCATAATCTACGTATATAACATGTTGCAATCCAATGAGAACTCGAATACTTAATTGGAGCGATAGTGGTAGAGAAGAAACCCGCCAAAACCCGGCAGGTTTGGTTCCGTTCTGGGTCGGGACTGCTTGTGATTGGGCAGTTCGGTTCCTCGGCAGTTGCAGAACCGGACCTGGAGCTCCGGTCCGGGTTTGGACCTGCTGGTGATTGGACAGTTTGGTTCCTTGGATGGTCGGGAACGGAAACCGACCCGGACCTGTAATTCATAACCGTTGCTATCACTAGGGCCCATTGTCAAGCATTATTGAGATTTTATGGAAAGAGATACCAATTTTTTACCTATGCCAAGTTGAGTGAGCGGTAATCTACATAAAATCTGATGCCACCATTCTTCTTTTTTCAAATGGAATTGGTGATGATCACAGAAAAAGCCCATTCGCTAGATTTGCCTTAATGTAAGCATTTTGGTATCATAAATTGGAACTCCAATGAATTGTAAATCCACCCATAAGCATCCATCTCTGGCTATTCGTTTCCCGAATGAGCAAAGTGGTATTTGAACGGTGTACATTGTATGGCTTCCCCTGTAGCTTGATAAGGTGATCTTTACCAACCACTGTGTCACTAGAGTCCTCTTCAACCCAACCACCACCTCTCATTGTACTTCTGAAATCGATTTCGTAACAAAACGTCCATTATATGCAAATATATATTCATTGATCTGTCTATGTGGCATGGGATCGAAAGTCCATATCCAATATCCGGCTTGTGAGCATGCAATTATATTCGGTACTATTTCAGGAATTCAACCGCATGGTACTATATGGCAGCACTTCAGCACCCGGATTATTGTAGAGCACTAGGCTCATATGATTATAACTACCAAATGAGTGCCTCAGTATGTCAGGATAACTATTACTATCTCCAGTATGATTATTTTGTGAATAAATAGTCATTTCATATAGTATCATCATTTTGTCAAAAATCATTTCGGAAGTCTGTTCATCGATTTGGTGTGACATAATGCTCCAAATGATTCATATGTCATATGTGGCTTGTGAAACATTTGCTGCACTATCAGTGCATTCAGCGTTGTGTCTGGCTTTCACACTTTTCCCAGTCATTGGAATGCTCACTGGTGATTCATATTATCTGTGAAACTCGTGTCTAACATCTCTACAGCCTTGTATGACTTTATAACTGCTCCATTTGTGTTAGCCAATTGTGTGTGCAAAAGATCAAGCAGTTGATGGAGAATCCAGGAGGCCTTGCAAATAACAGGTTATCCGCAATGGGAATCCTGTCACAGTTGTGTCAAGTGAGGATCGGAGAAGAGTGATGATTGCTGGAGCGTATATATACAATACAGAATGCATGGAAGGAATCAGGTTTTAGTAGATGGAATCAGGTTTTGCAGGAAGGAATCAGGTTTCGTTGGAAGGAATCAGGTGTGTTGGTTGCGTTGTAAATATTGCGTGATGGTTATAATGTGAGCTGTTGATTGAAAGGGTTGCATACATAGTTGGGCGAGATTTCGATGTATTTTGGAACAAGTGAGTACAGGTGACGATGGTCGCATTAGTTGTATATCAGGACGATATTTTTGCAGAGGATAGGTGTGTTCCTCACCCGTTTTCTAGTCTACAAAACAATCAATAGCTTTGGCACCAATCCTTGTTCAGTTCAATGATTCCGGAATTTGAGTCTCTAGTTTGTTACGCAGTACCCACGATCACTGCATCTCTGTTTCGGTTTTTATAACCCCTAGAACTCTGAGCCTTGAAACCTTGACAAATCTTAGTCATCCAGTTTCTCGTTTCTTTACTCAGCGAGCTGGTAGCAAGCATCCCAGCCCAGCATTGTGGGTAAAGCTTCTGCCACAACTTCCGCTGCTGCTCCCTGCTCACCCATTGTGCATGTGAGGCCAATTTCACCGACCATCTGTCATGCATTCCACGGCCCCTCCCCGCAGCCCTGAACAAACTCCCACTCCTAGAAACCACATTTATTGACAACTTCCCCCTGGCCAATAGATCATCTAAAGCAGTAGCACCAAGTATTTTGATACATGGGATACAGCCCCCTTCAGAACATGTCTCCTTGGTAGCCATGATACTGGTACATCCATGGGGTATTCAGGGTGGTTTGCCTGGTCCACTGCCATCAATTCCGCTTACCTTGGGATTCACAGAGCCAAAAGTCACAATGTATTGTAAGTCCACATCAAGATTCCTGGATATGTTCCAAGGCAATCCTGACACCACCTCAATAGTCCATCTACCACAGCTAGTACTATTTGTACAAATAAGCCCACTGAGGGAATCATGCACTTGTTGTACCCGATTGTAACTGTCTGACCACTGAATTAGTATCAATTGAACCTTCTCACACCTTAAATACATGCGGAATTTGCGGGTCTTCTGAGACTGTCCAGATGGTCCATGCGCTGGTAGCCCCGTTGAGCTTCATTTTCTCAACTGCAAATGACATTCGTCTCCATCATATTCTCAGGAATCAGTTTCGTATGCCATCATATGGGCCCATCTTCACAGCTTTCTCTCCTCACAGTAATCCAATTTTGTTATCCAATCAGCTGCCAATCATGACAATTGATAATGGTAATTTCAGATCATACCTGCTAGCCACATCACAATCTTTGGTGCTTATATTTCTCATTAGGAGTTGTAGTACAAACTGCAATCGCATTTCCCCTATCTGATTCATTCTCTGTCACTAGACAAATGATGTATAAAACTGCCTAGTTGATTTGTTCGGAGTTGTAACCATAGAGTTGTAGGGTATTTATATCCCTGTCACTTATTCCAATCATGTATAATCACACAATAGTTTAAGGTCATTTAGTTGTAAAACTTCCATATTGGCTGGCGAAGTGATGATTCTCCATATGCCTGTTATACTATGTGCTGAACACTCGTGGCAGCATCCATAATGATTCCGATATAATTGTTGCCTTTGCTGGTAAATCAAAATAGATTTGGCCCACTGATATTAATCGCTCTACTTGGCCCTGTTAGCCTTGACTGTGTGTAAATCCCACAGCAAAATGATAATCCAGACTAGGTACATCATGAAATATAGCCTTATCGACTTTGCATTGTGTTTGATGTTTGAAGATCAACATATTCAGGGGTGTCATCAATTATAGCTTGTGTGTGGTCATTGCTGCTTTGCCAGCACATAATGTCGGATTGGCTACCATCGGTAGTGTACTGATTTGTCTGAATAGTTTTCATACATTTGCACATGTCGGACCAAGTATGTGGGAATCTGTGCAGTCAGGTCACTTTCAGCATTGCTAATAATACATCTCCAGAGCTCATGTTGACTCTGGAATCATTTCTGTAGTTGTCATTTAATACATGTGGATGGCATCTAATCCGGTCTCATCACGCTCACAATTCGTAGCATTTATGTTTTTCTATTATGAAATCATTGTGATCAACTTGGTTGCAGATGCATCTTTGGCGAATCGGCCTCCGGAATCAATTCAAAATCATATCTGCTACTATCAACTTCAATTGGATATACTTATGAAGATATCTTTGCTTATGTGATTGGTAGCTCTTAAACCAATATGATTTCTTGTTCAGATGTGTCCGGGTATGTCGAAAAAGATCAATTCAAGATATCCTGTGAACCTAACATATCAAATTAATAAAGTGTGATCATGGTATAACTGTATTCAGCAGTGTATGGCCTTATATAAGAGTATAAGCCTAGATAGGGTGGCAAACATAGATTTGTGAATATAGCAGAGACATATATATGTAAGATTATCACTAGAGTGCAATTGTACTTCTACATTGCACTCCTGGCAAGTGACTATATACTAGGTGGTTACCTGTCGGCCATTTTTACTCGGTACTGACCATCAGACAATGCCGAATAGATTGCTATCAACCAACTGGATGGCATCAGCCATGAAACTGACCATATACCAATGACAAACCGACAGCCAGCAACCAGCTGAATATCCACAACCAAGACCCTTATGATGGTCTGAGGCCTAGGAATATAGACTAATGCTACAATATATAGCTGATGACTGTTGAAAGAGAACTATTTGTCTGAAGATCATCAGATCCACAGGATACCACTGGTCCGGAGGCAGAGAAATGTGTGGTTGATGTTCTAAAGGATGTCAGTGGTGTGATCATAATCTAACTGAAATAAAGATAAAAGATCAAGAAATGTAGTGGTACAATGATTGTGAAGGCATGGACGATGTTTCAAATGTAGGGGAGCTGTAGAAGGAGTCATATTTAGAAGTATTTTGTAAATATAGAACAAAGAGATATAACAATCTCCATATTCCCCAAGTATAGTGTCGATGTTTCAAGTCTGAAAGTTTTAGAAATTATTACAAGCACACTAGGATTTGGGATTACAAGTATTGCAAACAGAACAAAAGACTAAAAATTTGGAATCACTGAAGTGAATTGATGTTGGCACTGAAGTTATTGATTGTTTTGTAGACTACAGTACAAGTGAAGAGCAAACCAAGCCTCTGCTAGATACTTCTTCTCCTGATATTTGATAAATATAATGTTTATTACCTCAACCCACTTGTTTTATATACATGCAAGCTTCACTGAACTTTGTATATCTATTTAACAATGGTCATATTCACACTACTGTTGTTCCATTGGTATATACCCATTATCTTGAGCAACTATTAGTAACCTGTTATTGTTTCTTTAAAACATATTTCTTTACTTGAAAGCCAGTTTCTTCACTTAAAAACATGTGTGTTTTTTTTGCAATGCATAATGCTGATTTTTGCCAAACGAATGTAATCACCAATCATTGATATTCATTTGTTCACCAATCGTTATTTTATACAACTTTGACAGTTGCTTCCCCTTTCTCGAGACAAGTATCTACAAGTTTACTTATTTCAGTTTGCTGGATTGTTCTGTATGACAAATGTCAATGGCTGGAAGTCCATACATATATAGGGTGTATATCCAGCTTTGTTCGTCATATTGCTTCCATTTGACCATATATAGGGTTTATATCCAGCTTTGTTCGTCATATTGCTTCCATTTGACCATATATTGCAGTTGTCTTCTGAATAACATTGAATTCTCAATCTTCTGAACTTCATATTCCTTCTGTCAATTGACGATTCTGGCCGGTGGTGATTAGATTACATTTCCAAGGATGTGATCGTTTATAGCCTTCGATAATCTGGATATTGGTTCAACTGGATGGATATGGACATGTTTTGATAATTGCAATTTGTAGGCCCACAGACAGACAACTATGGGAATCCAATAAGGTTCTATGTGTTTCCAGTTAATCATTTTCCTGGGATTGTAAGTTGTAACATTTGGGCATTCATCCACATGAAATCTCCTGCCTTCATGATTTGTTCCTTGTGGCGGTTCTTATTTACTTGTTCTACTTGAATTGCTTGTACTCTCATTATATCAGCTCTCATTTGGTGAAATACTTACTTCATCTTGTTTACTATTTGTGCACGATTGATTTCTCAAATATTGTTATTGTTGTGGATTCAGTATTGGGCAAAAGTTATTCCAGAATGAAATCCATAACTACAAAAAATAGTGAACAATTTATTGATTCCAAGAAGCTGATGTTTGATGTGAACTCTGCCGTTGGAAGCTATTGTGCCCAGTCATTCTGTTGAAAATTAATGAAACCTTTGAGGTACTATTCAATGATTGCATTGATTTGTTCAGTTTCACCATCAGTTTGAAGATAGCAAGCTGTAGAGAGTTTCCATTTTATTCATAACGATTCACATATTTATTTCCACCATTTCAATGAACACTGCAGTCTTCAGTTTGGCACTGTCATATGTGATCAGTCATATAATGTAAATACCTGTTGAATGAACATTGTCCCCAGCTTCTTTTCATCTGTATCATCACTGCATTGAATCAAGTATTTCATCATTGTCAGCCTGTCTTCCACCACTGATATACTATTATATCCTGTGCTCTCTGGGAGTTCTACTACAAAGTCCATACTCAGGTCTTTCCAAGGATATTGTGGCTTACAAAGTGGTTTGAGCCATCCAAGTGTCTTCTGGTTTCAAAATTTGCTGTATTGGCAGATATGGCAATTTTGGATCTACCTATTCACATTTTTTTTCATTCCTTTCTGCTCATGATTTCTTCACTCTAGCTCCAAGGTATTCACTCTCCCTCTGTGGCCTGCCACTGGTGAATCATATTGTTTCTCCCGTTGATGAATATTTTATTCATCCGTTGTTATATATATATTGATGGCATGAATGCACAGTTCTTCACTGCTGTCATTTTGAAACTTTTGGAATACATTCTGAACCCTATTCCATAGTTCTTTGGGGCTTATGTTTTGGTTTTGCAAGTTCATAACTTTTGCAAATAATACAATCATTCATTTCTGAGTTTCCT
Organism: Trichophaea hybrida; assembly: GCA_015178995.1. Classification (NCBI taxonomy): domain Eukaryota; kingdom Fungi; phylum Ascomycota; class Pezizomycetes; order Pezizales; family Pyronemataceae; genus Trichophaea; species Trichophaea hybrida. The sequence continues at coordinate 18,068 of WHVE01000174.1, forward strand.
TGTCCTGATACTCTGTTTTGGGTACAATTTATTGGGTTTTTCCTGCCCCTGTATTTGGAGGAATACCTCATGGCATTGTAGTTTGTGTATTGGACTTCTGGCCTGGTTTTCATGGTAAATATATAATGTTGAACTTGAATGTTGATTGGAATATAAACATTTGGGTTTGACTTCTGTTGAGCAGTTTAGATATTATGAAATATTTTAGAATATTGTGGTCCATCAATAATGTGATTGGATATGCAGACCCCTTATATTTAGGTCTCAGCTGTTTGAGGCTTTTGACAATTGCTTTCATCTCTTGATCAAAGATATTGTATTTGTCTTCAGCTGGTATGTATTTCTTTGGGAGAATGACTACAAGATAAAGAATTCATTGATTCCGATACTGTGACCATACTGCTGCGAATATATCAATGAATATGTTAGTTTTCAACACAATTTCCTTGTCTTGATCTAAGTCAGCTAATACTGGTATGCCTGTTAAAGCTTCTTTTAACTCTATAAATGCTGTGATTTGGTCTGGTCCCCAGTAAAACAGGATCAGCTTATTGTGAACTTGGTTAATAGTTGCACCACCTTATAGCAATTCCTTATGAATGTTTAGTAAAGTTGGTAAATCCTAAGAATACTTGCATCTGATTGAGTTTGCTTGGTGCTTTCCATTCTTTGACCAGTTGGATGTTTTCAGGATCCTTCTGAATTCCATTAACTCTTACTATTATGTCCAACTATTTCACTTCTTTCTGGTAAAACTTGTATCTTTCTGCTTTCAGGTATAGCCCAGCTTCTTTGAGTATTTGAATTACCACACAAACATATTTCTTATGTTCCTTCAAATAGTCACTGTAAATTGGGATATTGTCCAAAATGGCTGTACAGAATATGTCTAAAAAGAGAAGTAGAGTGTTATTGACAAATTCCTGAAAAGATGCTGGAGCAATGCTATATCCCAATACCATGACCAAGAACTCCCAGAGGCCATAATAGATTCTATAGGCTGACTTGAATTTTTCCCCTTCAGCAATTCTGATCATGTTGTAGACATTCCTACAATCAAGCTAGGTATACATGTGGATCTTTGAAAGTTTGAGGAGTGTGTGTTGGATCAATAATAATATGTAGCAATACTTGATTGTTTCTTTATCCAGGTCTTCATAATTTATACATAATCTCAGACCTCTGTTTGGTTCCGGTATGAACAGCACTAGAGCTCCGAATGATAATGTTGATAATCAGATAAATGATTTTGAAAGGTTCTTCTGCATCCAATTTTTCAGAACCAGTTGTTTATCTCTCAATAGGCTGTAAGTTGGCCCCAATGGCTGTGTGAATTCTTCTGGATGATTGATTTTGCAGTTGTATGGTTTATGAGACAGTACTCTCTCAGCAATCATCTTATCAAATAAGGTGAGAAATTTATGTTTTTCTGTTGGTATTAGATGCTGCAGTGGTTTATCCTATTGACTCTGAATTTCAAGAACCAGGGTTGTCAAGGTTCCAGGGCATCAATATTGTGGACTCAGGTCTTGGGGTTCTAAAGGTTATGAAAACAAAAATCTGGAAATGCAAAAAGATTCAAGATAACCTGTAGCTATGAAGCAATGGCGAAAGCTGCATGGCTGAAGAGATTGAACCTAGTCCGTAGCTAATGCGGCAAGGAATGGATGCAAAAAACTTGATCCAGAATCACCAAGTGTGAAAAAAGTGAATGTTGAAGCTATTGATTGTTTGTAGACTAAAGAATGGGTGAAGTGGGAAACAAATCCTTTGCGGAATATGTGGTTTATATACAGGAATTTATTAGTTTCATAACATATCTGAACTGCTGCTTTCTTTGTACACCTCTTTTGAACAATTTCCATGTTTTCCGTAAAATCTGATTCAAAACCTGATTTCATTCTCATTATGTTTTAGTCTTCATTTGAAATCTCATTTCATTCTCATTGTGCTTTATTTTCTATTTGAAACCTGAATTCATCAATGTTGGGCATAACCTCGGTTTAAAACCCAATTTCATTCTCATTGAATGTTATCTTCTTTATTTTTCAATTATTATCACTCCACCATCAATTGTCTGTCAGTATGACTGTGACATTATTGATTTTGCAAAATGTTACTACATATACTTTGAGTTTCTCATTTTTCTTTCTGTCTATAAAAGATCTTGCTGCATTGGTATCTATATCTTGTTTGGGTTTGTCTTGAATTTCCTTTATTTCCATATAGTCTCTCCATATCCATATATTTGAATCAACTTGACAGTGTTGTTGATAGTAATTGCTTTCAAATCAGATTTTTTTGCTTTTCAACTTGGTGGTAACATTATGAAGTTACAATCAAGGAAGTCCGAATACTATGGAGTAGTATCCTAATTTCATAACAAATGGTGAAAGTATTTCCTCATGTCCCTACATGTCTAAATATAATTTTGCCATTATCGTAATGGTTCTTGATTTGATATATTTTCAATTAATTACCTTCAACAGTTTCGAATCTCATAATGCTTGTTTCTCTAACTAATGAATGCTAACACAATCTTTGTTAACAAATCATATGCCGGTGGCTCCACAGTTGACTAACGCATGCGTGTTAATTGATTTGTGTCCAATTATAAGTATCCATTTTACTATGAGGTATTTAATGTCCATCAACGACTCTTTTATTTCCACCCTATCAGTAGCAAACTGCAATATTTCAAAACTCGATTCAACATTTGTATATCAAGGAGATTTATTTCCAGTACTATGGCCATCTTTATTGCACTGGACTAATCTTGTCCCGATTTTGCTTCTTTTCCATTTCCCTGATTTTGGTTTTCTTTGAATGGATTGATTTCCACCTGTCCTGATGCTGTCTTCCACTGTCTTGCACAGCTTGTCTCAAAATGCCTGGAATCACCACACTATATATATAGCGTACCACCCCTTCAACATTTGTTTTCATTCACGGTGATTATCATTTCTTTGAAAGCCACATTGTCAATTGGAGCAGGGCAAAAGTAACCTGATATTGTGCCTGGTGGGGCCATTTCTGGAATAGATGCAGTATTGTTGGTTGTTTCAGGTTTCTTGGACCCTGTTGTCCATCTTTCTAAACTTCTTTCCACCACATGGACCCTGATTTGAAAGTCCTATTTTGAACAGAACTTTACAAATTCATCAAGGTTGTCTGATATGCTGGTATAATGTTTGCAGTCTTTGTATTATCGGACAGACATTTTGTGAAGGCATTCCTCTTTGTTGCATCATGCCAGCAATCATTGGATGCCCATCCTTGGTATTCGGTGAAGTACAGGCAGAATTCTCTGTCAGTGTGTTACATTTTGTTGAGTTGCTTTGCATCTGTTAGTTGAATGCCCTGATCTCAGCGGACCAGTTGTCACTGATTGAGCAAGCTCAGTAGACTGTCCATCTCGGTAACACCTGTCATCATGTTGCAGTATGACTGTTGTTGGTGGAGGGCTATTTTTTCCAATCGTTCAACTGGATATCTCATCTTGGCTATTTCATCATAGAATCTATATTGGTTATTTCTCAATTTCAGTACCACCAGGACCTTTCCCCCTTGGTGTGCCTTCCGGTCTATTTCTTAAAGTTGCAGGATATCACCGCCCTTATGGCTGCCATGTCCTCCAGATGTTTTGTCACCATTACCACCATTTCCTTCGAATTCAAGTACTCTTTTGACCTGATCCCAATATTCATTTGTTTTCTCCCCTACCATGTTCAACTATTTTTCTGCTTCCACAAGATCTTGTCACAGTTCTTTTCATAAATTAAAAGCGACATACAGTATTTAACTTTTCTTCAACCTATAATCAATATGCCTTGGACAGTTATATATATATTTTGAAGTAAATCTTGAAGAATATATTGTCAATTTTTCAATTTATTACTATGGATTAGTTCTTGTAGAATTAATAAATAATAACCAATATAATATTAATATTTGTGAACTCAATATGGTGGTTACAAAGTCTAGATATATATACTAACTTGAACAGTTTCAATTATTCTGAATAGAATATTACCAACAATTGCAATCTTTATACTACCAAATAATTGCTTTGACATGGGTATAAATTTTATTATATATAGTATTGATATACAATATTAGCAATTGTATTAACAATATCATTTTATACTGTGAGTGCTATAAGTATATTCAACATTCATTGCAATGAGCCAAAATACTATTAATTGATGAAATACTTGAATTTTGAGTGTATTGGTACACTGTTTGCAAATTATTGTGTTAGAAGATATTTTTCTTCTTTTATCAGAGTGGAGTTTCTTTCATTGATTCCCTTTTGGTCACCCCTTGAGTGGTGATTTGTTCTTTCAGATAGCTTATTTGGTACTTCACTTGAAATTGGGACGTCCATAGGAGCGGTCCTAAGGTATTCTGCATTGAATCATGCTATGTCAAGTTTGGTAAAATCCACATGTAGCTGTCTTGTTATTATTTCCTGACGTATTTTGAACAGCTCCATGTAGCTACCAGTGCTAAGGAATGAGAATCTATCTTGGTAGTATTCAAATGATGATAGATGTGGATAGTTGTTGATATTAGACTCTAGCTCTGGTAGGCAGTGCACTTCCTTGAAGCAATCATCACCAAATATATTTCCACTGACTGTTGGCTTCCAAATAAATGCAGCAATTGTAGGCATAGGGAGTATTACACCAGCATCAGCTGCGGGGGTTCCAATTCATTAACACCTGCTGGTCGATGATTTAAGGTCTTGTTGATGGTGAAAGTATCCTGCTAATCTGAATTTAAACTGAAATAATTTGTTGACTATATAATACACATCAATTGCTGTAAATATGGCCTGGATTTCTACCTGGGCAAAGAATATTTCTGCATGCAAGACAGCATATGGTAAGACCTGGCTAGATACAAGGACAAAAGGGACTGGATGCCAATAATTCAGAGTGATAAAAGATGACTGTCAGAATTCTCAATGCAATTAAAAAATGAATCAAATTTTTCAATTTCACAGTTGCAGGATGATGATTCAGACCAATCCTGAATTGATGGAGAATTACAGTACATGATTGGGTTTGGACAAATGTGATTGAGATATCCATCAGTTTCTGAGCTATAACAGAAATAAATACTGTTGTTTGCTGTTCTGTCATCACTTAGGTATTTAATTGAGTGGTTGTAATAATTGTCATCTGAATGGCAACAGTCCCAGCGTTCACAGATGCAACCAGGGTGGTTGGAACTGCTGTTGCGTCGACAGATATGGCACTTTCCCCCAAATATGATTTTGAGGTACAAGCAGAGACATGTGAGTTCTTCAAGAATCAGGGTATATACAGAAAACAAGGAAGGAAATGGTTTGGCAGGCTGCAAGGTATGTACTGGTCTATATTCACTGATTTCAATAGATAGCTGTGGCAAGGTTTGAGCTGTCTTCCTCATTGGCATTTACCAGTGGCAGTCATTGCCAAAGATATCTGAATTTTTGCACCTTTGAAGGATCCACATGTAGCATAAACTGATCTGACTCCAATAAGAGTGGATAATGCATATGTTGTTGAAGTGGCTTGCAGATAAAAAGCAATGCAAGGGATGTTGTAAGTATGGTAACAGTAGTAGAAGTCTGACCGGCAAGCATATCAACACATAAACTGAAACTATGAGTAGTATAATCACTAGTGGATTCATTCTTCTGTCAAGGTTTCAAGGCTTGGAGTATTTGGGGTTATTAAAACTAAACTACAATTTGGGATAGCTAGTATTGCAAAGAGTACAAGAGACACGAAATTCAGAATAACAGAAGTGAAACGAGGTTTACACTGAAGTTATTGATTGTTTTATACACTACAGAACAAGTAATAAGTAAACAAATTCTCCACTGGATACCCCTCCTTATATACAATGAATATGACAATTGTTATATTAACCCACTCATTTGTTATACATCCAAGCTTCACCCAATTTGGTATATTATCTCAAAAACTATTTCTCTCATACTACTGTTGTTCCATTGGCATGTGCCTATTATCTTGGATGATTATTTGTGATCTGTTTCCATTCCTTCAATATCTGTTTCTTCACATGAAAATTTGTCTCTTTACTTGAAAATCTGATTGTCATTTTCATGATGTATAAACCTGATTTTTGGCAAATAAATATAATCAACAATTATCAATTCTTATTTGTTCAGTGATTTTTACTGTACACACCTGTAACAGTCACAAAGACATCAACCTTCACTGCAATGAAAAGAAGTCTTTACAATATATGCATTCAAGAAAGCCAACTCTTTGTATTCAGAATATTATAGTGATTTTCATATTCCAAGCAAAGCTCTATATCTACCTGTATAGCATGTCCAATGTATGTGTGGATAATATGTTGACTGGGCTAACTATGAGTAATGCACACAGTGTCATATTGGGTCAACATGAACGTTGTGAGGTAAGTGTATTCAATAGGCCCAGGGAATAATGATTTCAAAAACTTTATAAGATCCAAAAGATTTTCAATCAAACCTTTTGCTGGAAATTTGTTTTGCTAAATTTCTGGTGTCCATCCAAACAATATCCCTTACCCCCAGTGCCAGTCACTTGTGGTGGCCCTTATCTGCTTGTGCTGTTTGGAAAGCTTTTGCTGTACTCATGTCAGCTTGCATCTGATCAGATACTCGTATTATCATATTGGCCATTGGCATGATACTTTTTTCTGTGAGATTATTGTTTATATACACTGCATGTTGGCCAAATATCATTGCAGAATTGAAACAATGATGGTAGAAGAATGGTGAGCAGTTGATTGATTTGGAAATACTGTTATCGTATATGAAATTTGCTATTAGAAACTAATGAATCCAGTTGTTCAGCTTATAATTGATGAATATCCTGAGGTATTATTGAATTATTGCATTCATTCTCTCTGTATGGCTATCTCTCTCAGTGTTGGCAACAAACTGTTGAGGTTCATGAGAATTCAGAATCCAACTTGCTTCATGGCATATCAAATTTGCCAAGATATCTGAATTGCAACTACCCAAACCACACCATATTTTTGAACAAATATATGTTAGTGAGTTCTTGTTTGATTGGCACAACTTTTTGTTTATCTTGTAGCTGATATCCAGCACTAGAAGACCAATCAAAACTTGTGACCAGTGGATCAAAATTCGGTTACTGATTTGGGACAAAAATCATTGTTTGTGAATTGCTTTGGAACAAATCAGAAGTAATCCAACTAGGTTAAATGCAACTTGAACTGAATCACTGTTCCGTTTGATTTGTCACAAACTGACTCCATTTGTGGTCAACTCTGATCTTTTCCAGGATCAAATGCTGTTGAATGTAAGTATTTGATTTTCAAATAATCATCATGGTGTTTTCAGAACTTGCTTGCCATATATGGGCCTTGATTTAACACAATGGTATCAGGCAGTCTGCACATCCTGAATACTTTTTCTTTGAATATTGTATTTATCTTCTTTCTATCAACTTCATTTTGACAAGGAACCAAGTATTGTATCTCAGATAGTCTGTCCGCTACCATCCTTGTGGTATTGTATGCTGTATTCTCTGCAAGTTCAATAACAAAGTCCATACTTTAATCATTTTATGATTACATTGTGAAATGTCCAATGGTTCAAGTCATCCATATATTTTATAATTGCTTGGTCTGCTGCATTGATATACATAACAGTTTCTTTATATATTTATCCCCATCACTTCTTATTCTTTTCTACTCATAATTTCTGTATAATACTTTAGAGATTTTTGCTAATTTCTGATGTTCTGCCATAGGTGAATTGTAATATTGCCAGTATAGACATGATTTTTCTTTGTTGGATACCACTTCAGTTTCAATGTTATAGATGCAATGCTTTTTACTGCTACCATATGAACATTTCTGGCAAATGTTGTAAATTCAGTTGAACAGTTTCTTGGAGCTTATCTAGTTGTTTTTCAGGATCCTAACTTTGGATCATGACACTATTTTTCTTTTCTATATTTTCTTGTTAAAATTCACAGTTTCAAGTATGACTCACTGGGATTTTTTACATCCACCCTTTGGAGAAATATTATTTGGCATTCTAGTCAGTAAACTGGGCTTTTGACCTGGTTTGCTTGATTGGAAAAAAATTTTGAACTTGAATCTTAACAGTAACTCTGACCATTGGATAAGCTTTTTGATATGTAATCTCAATATCATGAAGTATTCTGGATTCCAGTGGTCATTTGGTATTATAATAGAATATACTAACCTTTGGCACTCTGGTTTTCATTTTCCTAGGCTTTTGGTAAATGTATCCAGTTCTTGATGATTCATTTAATAGTTGTCTTCAGCAGCTGTATGTTTTTTGAAGAAAATGACGACAAGATATAAAAGTTTTCGTTTATTATACTGAGATACTGTACTTGTTGACATACAGCTTGATATATCAGTTTCTAAAATAATTCCCTTGTCATCATTGAAATGGACTCATACTGATACTGTTGATAATACTGCTTCAATTTCTGTGAATACTCCGATTTGATTGCTTCTGCAACAACAGCCAACATTTTTCTTTGTCAGTTTTGTGAGAAGTTGAATTGCCTTGCTGTAATCTCTTATGAATATTTGGAAGTAGTTGACAAGTTCAAAAAATGCATGTACTATATATAATTTCCATGCTGCTTTCCAGATTTTGAAGATGAGTATATTTTTTGGATCAATTTGATATCAATTCATACCTACCATCAATTCCAGATACTTGACTTCTTTTTGGTAATATTCATATTTTCTAGCTTTTAGATATAGTTCTGCTGTCTTGAGGGTTTGTATTACTGCTTAGATATGTGTTTTATATTTCTTTATATTTTTGCTGTAAATCAAATTAATATCAAGAAATACTGTACAAAATCTATTCAAAAATGGGTACAATATATCATTGACAAATTCCTAAAAAGATGCTGGTACATTGGTCAATCCAAATGGCATAATGAACAATTCAAATGGGCTGGAGTGGGTTTTGCATACCAATTGCGTATTATCTTCTTAAGCAATTGTGAATATATTATAGGCATTTCCAATATCACGCTAGGAATTGATACAGGTCTTAGAGAGCTTGAACAAAGCTATCTGAATTGGAGGTTATAGATAATAATTCTTTGTTCTTTTATTCAAATTTTAATTGTCCATATACAGTTTTAATTTAATATCAGATTGTATTACACACAATACTGGAGCTATATAGGTAGACGATAATGATTAACTGAAGCCTTTGAGCAGATTTTTCTCAATCTATTGTTCAAAACCTTATAACTCAACCCAGGATAATGTGCAAATTAGCCTGAATGGTAGTGTGAACCCTTTCTATAGCTTTAATTTGTAATTGTTTAGTAAGTAAGATGGCAGCTGCTGGGCTATATCTGAATAAATCATAGCCAGAATGTATGGCATTCTCTGGGTATAACTTCTGTTACTGGTTTCTCTTGTAACTCCTGTAATTCCCAAGCCTTGGAATCCTCATACAAGGTTATAGTATATACCTTCAGATTTTCCACCTTGTTTTGTAACATCAAAGGCACTACTGTTTGGGTATATATATACCATTTTGGTTTGTTCTGGTCTTCTTTTGTTCCCATATAATTGTCCTATACCTATATACTTGAATGATGTTGGCAGTGTGGTTGACACTAGCTGCTTGGAAATTAATACTTCTGTTCGGAAATGAGAACATGACATTGTGGATTGTGAGATTGGGGGTCAAAGTACTGTTGGATGGTGGTCTAACTCTATGTTGAATACCAGTAATTGATTTTGCTGCCCATATATTCCTGAATCCAGTTTTGCCATGATTGTAATTATTCCTGATTCTATTGGTCTTCTATCAATAACTTCCAATTCTTGCCATTCATTGAATAATTTTTCTTTAATTAAATGATGGTAAACCAAATTCTTATCTATAAATACTATTCCAGTGGCTCCACAGATAATTGAAGTATGAATATAAATTACATTGTCTTCTATTTGCAATGAAAATTTCACAAAAAGATACTTGCTTTTCTTACTGTATTGGGTCATTTGCATACTTTAAAATGAATGCTGCCCAATACTTAAACTGGAACCAATAGTAATAAATCAATGGGATCCGGTTCCAGTATAATGGCCATCCTCATTGCACTGGATCAAACTTTTTCTAACTTTTATTCTATTTCCTTATTCTTTCTCTTATCTTCTCTGAATAGTATAATCTAAACTAGTTCTGATACTGCTTTTCATTTTCTTGGGGTGCTTGCTGCAAAATATTTTTAATGTCCACAGTATATATATAGACCTCCTTCACATTGGCATTTGCATTTCTCTGATATATTATTATTTCCTTGGATTACTAAAATATTCATGAGAGCAGCACCAAAATATCCTTCTACTGTTTCTGCAAGAGCTGGCACTGGAGCAAATACAGTGCAGAGCTCTGTGTCATATTTCCAAGACTTTTTTTCTTTTTCCTAACATGTTTTTCTGCAGTATAGGTATACTTCTGTATATCTCCTTTGGAATAAAGTTATACGAACTGCTTCAGGTTTGGCTGAATTTCACTATGTTGTGGGAAATCTTTTTTTTTTTTTCATAGTCCTTATTTCAACCATTTCTTTGTGTATTTCAAGTCTACTGAATGTTTTCAATTCATTATTGGAATTCCGAGCAATATAACCAAAACTCTCCATCAGATTGAAGTTTTTCCAATCCTCTCTCAATGGTTGCTTTGATCTTTTGATCTCAAAAATCCAGCTGTAGCATCTTGACCAACCTTACAAGATTTGGAAGCTTTACCATTCCTAGGACCTATTGTATATATTGTACCATTCGTGATGGTACTATACTTCCAATCCGTCAATCTTGTACCCCAACCTCAACCATATATAGAAAAATTCAACTAGATAATCAGCAAGTTTGGGGGGTGGCTAAGTATTCAATCATTAGATATCCTTTTGATTCTTTTCATAGAATTGATTGATGTCCGTCACAGTTGTGCTGAGTGATAATCGATGGTGCAGTGATGATTGGTGATCAATATGAAAGATCAAGTACAACAAGAATGAAATAAGGTTTCGAACAGAGGCTAAACCACAACAACAATGAAATCCGGTTGTGAACGAAGGCTAAAGCATGCCGAGAATGGAATCAAGTTTCAAACAAAGGTTAATGCACAGCGAGAATGAATTCAGGTTTCAAACAGAGAGTGAAGCATGAGATCGGGTTTCGAATAGGAAATGATGGAATAGTGCAAAAGCAATATACACAGAAAACAGGAAGTTCTGAGATATTATGGAACAAGTGAATTACTGTGTATAAATCAGGCATTTGGTGGAGGATAAGTTTTTCTTCACTTGTTCTCTGGTCTATAAAACAATCAATTAGCGTTGGAATTCATTGCTTGCACACTTGGTGATTCAGGATTGTATCACTTGCATACAGTCTTTGTTTCCTTAGCTACAGGCTATTCTTGATTCTTGAATCCTGCGGCTTTCAGATTTCATAACCCTTGGCACCCCGAGCCCTGAACCCTCAATATGCAGCTCGGAATCCTTGACAGAAGAACAAGTCTACAATCGAGTCTACCGGTTATATTCTTGTTTTATGTGCCGTTATCTTCACCGTTTAGGTTGGTATCATGGTCACCGTACTTGCAGCGCGTCCTGCAAAGTTTTTATATTGGCAAGCTATTTTGCGAATGAATTGGTCATCCAATCTTACTGGAGACAGCTCTGTTTATCTTGTTTGTGGACCTTTCAAAGACCTACAAATCAAGATATTTTTGGCAACCAGTACCATTTTTAAAAATACATAAGCGAGGACAAAAGAACCTGTGACTGTATTTATTTTGGTTTCTGTTCAGACGAAGAAGGAGATCTAGACCACTATTATCCAAACCCAACCATATACTACAACTACAGAATAATTCAGGATTGGGCCGTAACATCCACTTGCAACTGCGGTATAGGGAAATTCAATACTTTTTCAATTGCATCAAGGAACAAGACTGCATACTCTACTCATTTTGGATTATTGACCTCGAATTCCTCTTGCCCTGGTATATAGCCCAACGGCAAACAAATATGCCTTTTTAGCCAAAATACAGTAAAGCAGACGTCCAAGCCAATATCGAAGCAATTGAAGGGTGTTATTCTATCAACGAAAAAGTTTGACAGCGACTCGCCATTGGGCGTTAATGTGCTGGAACCCAAATAATTGTATTTGGTACAAAATCATTTGTGGCAACAACTGCTGATTATACTGGAAAAGCGACACCTGGAGACATATCTATAACAAGTGCCTTGCAAAAGCACAAATTTTAAGTTGGAAAATCAATAAATACCTACACCAATCACGATTTGAAAATTGCCAAGATGTCAGGAGAATCTTCATAAACAGCCTGCAATATAACGTTGACCAATAAACTCCCGACAGAATTGGCAAACATAATATGTGCAAATACATAGGCAATAGACAAAAAACAACTTTGGGAACATATCCAAGCAATCAATACAGGACGAACAGCCCTAGCTCAGTTACCGACAATCAAAATGAGCAGGTTGAACGAATTGTAAAAGGAACAGCAATCTGTAAAAAATTCAGACACACAGATTTTGAAGTAATTGGCAGCAGGGGAAAAGATCATTGAGGAATGGAACAACCTGAAACATGGGCTGCTTTTTACGTGACAAATGTTAAGAACCACAGAGGAAAGTGCCCCAGAATGCAATCACCGAGATTTGGAAGAAAAAGTCCGGAACCTAGAACAACACCTGGAACAGAATATCCCAGATCTGGCGGAATTGAAACAGCATCTGGAAGATGCTGATACCCAGATGTAGATGATCAGGAAGTTAGCAAAGGAGAATTGGGAACATGTAACCCCAATCTTGAGATTGATGGAAGGAAGAACAGCAGAAAGAGAAGAAAGGGAAGAAAAGGTGAATGAGATTGCCAGCATGTCAGGAGAAGACAAAAAGAAACTCCGAGGGTGGAAGGTGCAGTTAGCTTTAACAATGGCCAGCAAATCCAAAGCTTTCAATACCAAACAGAAGAAGCTGAGGTATACAGTGGGGTGCCTGAAGGGGGTAGCTTTGGCAAAATGGATGCTGTTATGTGATGAGATTTCCGGGGAAGTCATGCTCAAACCTTGAAATACCTAGTTGACTTGTTAGACGTAGCCTTCAGAGACCAACAAAAAGCAGCAATGGCAACAGGGGAACGTTTGAAACTCAAGCAACGACACCACGAGTTCTCTCAGTACTACACAGAATTCCAACAATATGTAGCAGACATCAAAAGGAACGTAGAAGCCCAAATGGATGTGTTATGAAATGGGCCATCCAATAAACTTAAGGATTCCCTACCACACACTGAGGAGCTAGAATGCCTGGTTGAATCCATTGAATTGTTCTCAAAAAGAGACTTGCAAATAAGAAGATGAACAGCGGATAAGAAGTCAGGATGATGGAAAGGATGCTATAAAAAGTCTGACCCAAAAACCAACACTATACCTGCCCTAGATTCAGCACCAGCGGAAACAGTAACAGGGTACTTGGGCTGTGCTCCGATATTTCTCAAGGCAGTCAAAGGGAAGACAATTACATCGGAAGAATGCAAGCGGCAAAGGGAAGAAGGACTTTGTATGTACTGATGGGTTAGCAGGCACTTTGCGGCATCATATCTGACAAAATTCAAAGCAGTATCAGGACAGGTAGAAGTGATACCTTTGAAGAAAACAGGAAATAAAATGGACACAGATTCCGGAACAAGGAAAGGAATGGAAGTCGAGTTGGGAACAGTCTAGGCCAATGCAATAAAGATGGCCATTGCGCTGGGCATGAATCTTGTTTGTCTACAGTTGTTAAATCTTTTGGAATTTCGCAGTTTTCAATTTGCAGTGCAAAAATTAAGGAGTCTTCATTCGAAAGCAAAATCTTGTTGTGAAATGTTAGCTGAAAATCGGAGACAGATTAATCAATTCACACACTCCAATCGACTGTGACGCCATGGAAAGAGCATTTGTGGATGAAGATTTTGTTCACCATCATCAGTTAGAAGAGAAGGAATGATGAGAATGAAAAGAGTTAGAGATGATAGATGGAAGGCCCATCAAATCAGGAACCATTACGACTATGATCAAGTTCAACATAGCAATACAATCACATCAGGAGCAATTACCAGCATTCATAGCTCAGTTGGGGCATCACCGAATTGTGCTTAGATCGTGAGGTTTACAACGCCACAATGTCATGGTCAAATTCTAGAGGCAAAGGATTGGTTTCGAATGCTGTTACTGCCAGCAGATTTGCCAACACCACTTCAGTGTGTGGGTATAGGGCAATCGTATGGAAACATCAGTGGTTCCAGAAAAATCCAAATTTGACATCTGTACAATAGCCACCTCACCTTTTGTGAGAAGAATAAAAAAGGAGAAACTCAAGGTTTACACCATCACTCTCTACAAGATCAACAATGCCCTAGGAATGAAGGATGTACAAGAAAAACCTCTCGAAGAAGTCATTCCCAAGAAATATCGGATGTTTCTACCACTGTTCAGCAAGGTAATCGCTGAAATGCTACCAGTACACTGACATCATTATCACAGCATTATGTTACATGAGGGCTGTACACTGCTGTTTGGACCTATTTACAGCTGATCTTGACAAGAGCTTCAAGTTTTCAAGGAATGGATGGCGACGAACCTGTCCAAGGAATTCATCTGGTCATCTTCATCACCTTGCGGAGTTCCAATACGCTTTGCTCCAAAGCTGGGAGGAGGCTTAAGACTCTGTGTCAATTAATGAGGACTAAATGAAGGAACATTAAAAAACCAGTACCCTCTACCATTAATTCAAGAAACTCTGTTGAAACTCTGGAAGGCCCACTATTCGACCGAACTAGACGTGCACGATACATATAACATGATTAGAATCGCAGAAGGGAACAAATGGAAAATGGCTTTCAGGACCCACTATGGACTTTTTGAATCACTGGTTATGCCCTTCAGACTTACCAATGCACCAGCATCCTGCCAAGAATTCATCAACAACACACTATGCCTCTTTTCGGACATATTTTGCACAGTCTTTTTGGATGACATCCTTATTTATAGCAATGAGCTAAAGGAACATCAAGAGCACATCCGAGCGGTAAAGGTATCACTCAAGGAAGCGGACCTTGACCTTAAAGCAGAGAAATCCCAGTTTCATAAGGAAGAAGTCAAATATCTGGGGTTAATTGTTAGAGTAAACAGAATCAGAATGGATTGACAGAAAGTCCAAGCGGTCAAAAACTGGGAACCACTGGAGAAGTTGAAAGAAGTCCAAGCCTGGTTAGGCTATGCTGACTTCTACCAATGATTCATACGGAATTACAGCAGAGTTGTACAGCCACTGACAAATCTTCCGGAAAAACTATTACCTTTTAACTGGGGACCCGATCAGAAAAGACCATTTGCTGAACTCATAATAGCTTTGTCAACGGTACCAGTGCTAGCCCATTTCGATTATGATACCGCAATAGTTCTAGAAATCGATGCTTTGAGCAATGTATCTGCAGGAGTCCTTCCTCAGTTCAATGATTATCGAATACTACATCCAGTGGGATTCTTTTCCAAAAAACATTTGCCTGCCAACGAGAATTACAGAATTTACAATCAAGATCTAGGTGCAATATTTATTAGTTTGGAACGGTGGAGGCTGGAGTGCAAAGGTTTGGCACATCCGATTAAGATTCCCACTGATCACAAGAATCTGGAATACTTCACGACTTTGAAACTGTTAAATTGGAGGCAAACAAGGTGGTTCGAATTTCATTCTCGTTTCAAGTTGAAAAATTGTCTATCGACCTGGCAAACGGTCAAGGGTTCAGGGCTGGGTGTCAAGGGCTCAGCATTCGGGGTTCCAGGGGTTATAAAATTCAAGAGCCGGAAGGCATCAAGAGTCGAAAATAGCCTGTAGCTAAAGAAACAAAGACTGTACGCAAGAGACTCGATCCCGGCTCACCGAGTGTGAACGAAGTCAAAGCTGAAGCTATTTGATTGTTTTATAGATGAGAGAACCAGTGAAGAAAGAAACTTATCCTCCACCAAATGCCAGGTTTATATACAATAATTCGCATGTTCCATAATACCTCTGAACTCCTGCTTTCTTTGTACATCGCTTTTGCACGATTCCATCGTTTCCCATTCCAAATCTGATTTCATTCTCGTCATGATTTTAGCCTCCGTTCAAAACCTGATTTCATCCTCGCCATGCTTTAGCCTCCGTTCAAAACCTGATTTCATTCCCATCGTGCTTTATCTTTTATATTAATCACCGATCATCACTCCACAATCGATTGTCACCCAGCACAACCGTGATACAAACAACAACAGAAGCCTGATGCACTCACAAGAATGCCAGGAGACATTCCTCCACAGAGGGGGGCAGAAAAAACCAAGCAAATTGTGCTGAAAACTGAAAATCTTGAAGAAGAAGTACAAAAGGGGTAAATCGTGGCATTCGCAGAAACAGTTAACTTTGATAATGATTCAACAAGTCCCGAAGAATGGTGGAATTGGGTAAAAAATAAGTGTCAACAATGTCCATATGACAGAGGTGAAGGGATATGCAAGGAATGACCGTTGGAAATCTCTAAAGCACAACAGGCTCGACCAACCGATGAAGAAAAGCTCAAGTGGATCCAAGAGTGTCATGGGTCACCCATTGCAGAACATGCAGGACAAGCGAAAACTTACCACCTGCTTAGTAGGAACCATACCTGGAGCCAGATGAGAAAAGATGTGGATCGCTATGTATGCAACAGCCACACCTTCCGATGGAGCAAGGCAACCAATGGAGATACTCATGGCTTGTTTTGACCGTTGGCAGTTCCAGCCAACTGCACAAGGACTTGAGCATGGACTTTGCAGTTGGACTGCCTGAAAGCAAAGGGTTCGATGCAGTATGGATAGTGGTCGATCGCCTGATAAAGATGTGACATTTGGTACCCAGTAAGGAAAAAGTAGATGGAAAGAAGCTGGGCGAAATGTACATCAAAGAAGTGTTCATACTATACTAACTGCCCGAAACAATAGTTCCAAATCGAGGACTGCAATTCACTTTGGAATTCTGGTCACATATCTGCACAAGATTGGGAATTGAATGAAGACTGTCAACCCCATTTCATCCTCAGACTGACGGCCGAACTGATGGAGTCAAAGCAGTAATGGAGCAGTATCTCCAAAATTTTGTTCATTATCAGCAATATGATTGGGTTGGGTGGTTACCATTGGCAGAGTTCGTAGCTAACAATCGTACCTCGGAGAGGACTAATTGCTCCGCGTTGTTTGGTAACTATGGGTTTCATCACTCAGTGACTTTTGGCCAACCTCCCATCAAAGATGCTAATGATATTCACGAAGTCATCACCTGGCAGATGCCCCATTCAATGGAATAACTTTGTAGCAAACTTAGAGCCAAGATGAAAAGGGCCCAAGCTGTACAGTGCAAACAAGCCAACAAGTCCCGATGAATCGGCACATTGTTGGAGGCCAGTAATCAAGTTTGGCTGGACGCACGAAGTATATCAACAACCCGACCAAGCAAGAACTTCAACAGGAAACGTGTAGGACCATATGAAGTTACCGAAGTCATCCGTTCTTAGGCCTATCAAATCAAATTACCTAACCAACTGCACATCCACGATGTCCAACTGATATTTCAGTTGGAGAAAGCCACTCAAGACTCTCTCAGGTATCAAAAGCCAGAACCACCACCGCCTGTAATCATGGATGGAGAAGAGCAGTCCAAGTTCGAAAGGATAGATGATTCCTGGCTGTTTCAAAGTCAGCTACAGTATTTGGTGAAATGGAGGGGCTACAACGAATGCAGTTGGGAACCCACGATCAATGTCAATGGGCTTGAAGCTACCAACGCGTTCTATACTGCACATCCTGGCAAACATGAGTCATGAACCTTGTAGGTACTTGACGTAGGTGAGGGGAAGCTACTGTCATAGTTGTGCGGAGTGATCATCAATTGTGGAGTGATGATCAGTGATTAATATAGAAGATAAAGTTCAACTAGAATAAAATCAGGTTCCAAACAGAGGCTAAAAGACAACGAGAAAAAAATTAGGTTTCGAACAAAGGGTAACGAACCGCCAGAATGAAATCAGGTTTCGAACGAAGGCTAATGTACGGTGAGAATGAAAATAGGTTTGGAACAGAGACTAAAGCACGAGATTGAGTTTTGAACAGGAAATGACAGAATGGTGCAAAAGCAATATATTACAAAAGCAGAAAGTTTGGTTGTATTATGGAATGTGTGAATTACCGTATATAAATCCGGTGTTTGGCAAAGAATAAGTTTTTTTCTTCATTACTTCTGGCATCTATAAAACAATCAATTGGCTTCGGCTTTCACTTTGTTCACACTCAGTGATTCTGGATTGAGTCTCTTGCGTACAGTCTTCGTTTCCTTTCTTAAAAATTATTCTTGATTCTTGAACCCTCCGGCATTCTGATTTTATAACCCTTTGAACCCCGAGCCCTGAACCCTCGATACCCAGCTCTGAATCCTTGACAATGTCACTGCATATATTTGCTTTGAATTTTCTGCTATTACCCCCACTGCTGCCACCCTGTCCTGCTATTGCCACTACTCTGTTGACTTGATCTTGATATATATTTTTCTCTTCTCTTACTACTCTTAGTTGCTCTTTTGCATCTCCAAGTTCTTGTTTCAATTTCTGCATATTTGTAGACTATCATTTTTCCAGCTGCTCTTCTAAATCAGTTACTGTGGTCTGTATATCTCTGTGGATATATATGAACATACCTGCTTTCAAGTCCTTGGCTGTTTGCAGTGTTAGTAATAAGTCATTGTTCATATGCTTCTTGTTTGTCAACAGGTCCATTTCCTTCTGTACCAATACCGAGATACTTTCCTCAGATTGCCCAATGGTTGCTGCATGTGATATGATTCATTATCCAATTCGAGATGCTGGTATTCCTACCAATCACCATATATTATTTTTTATTTTGTATAATGCTGTAAGGACATTTTGTTGGTTGAGTAGTATATAATCTGCCGAAAACATTCCAGATATTATCTCATAGTTCATTATTGTAATCTTGATATTCCACAGTACCTTGATTGAATTTGTAATAGATATTGCTGAATATATTTTCAATGGGTAATTAATGGTGGTAGTGGTTAATGTTAAACCCTAGCCTTCATAATATTTGTAATACATCTATATAATTCTTATCGATACATTCCTAGAATCTATTGGTCTTATGATATACTTAGCAATCGTATTACTGTTGTGTATTGTAAAGATTGGTATCAGAATGAATATCAATAATGGATGGTTATATTCATGTGAAAGGAAATGGATTTATATATTAAAAGAATTGCAAACAGCTTGTCAGCAATAGAAACAGTTTCATTAAAGGGAAAACAGATTGTGAACACAGACAAGCAGGTTTGGACAGTTGTTTGAAGATAAGAACAGCTTGAGATCTGAATAGGTATAGATGGTATACAAAGTTAGATCAATTTTGGAAGTGTTTTGAATAAGTGACCTAAGGTGACAACAATTGCAAATATTGTATATCAGGCTGATGGTTTATTGGAGGATTGGTTTGTACTTCACTTAATTTGTCATCTACAAAACAATCAAAAGCTGCAACACCAACATCTAGTAACTGTTGTACTTCCATTTTTTAAGTCTCTGATCATGTTTACATGTTTGCAATTCTGAATTTTGGTTTGGTTTTAATAATCCCTAGGACTTGGAGCCTTGATACATTGACAGAACAATAAGTCAAAAATCTATTTGACTGTTTAAATTTTGAGTTTATGTGTCATTATCTTTAACATCAGGCTGCAATCACTGTCACTATACCTGAAGACCACCTTTACCATCTCGAAATCTGCAAGCAACTTTCAAAATAGATTTGTTACATGTTTTCATTGGGGACACAGGTATTTACAATGCCTGTGGACCCTTCAGAGATCCATGAACCAGGATATCTTTGGCAATCGGTGTCTTTTCTAGTGTAATATATGTGAGAGAAAACCTACACTTATAGTGACATCTGCAATTATTTTGAAACCTCTACAGAATTAAAACTCAATTATTAATATCCGACAATCCATTGCAGCCGCAAAATACAACAGGCCAGGCTTGCTAGTTTTGTTTGAAACAGCCCAATGGAAGAATTTGATAACTTCTTCAACAGTATTGAAGAGTTCTCAAGTATTCTTCATTTACCCTGGACTGTTAGCTGTGAATCCCGCTTGCCTTGGTATCTTGCCAAGTATTGACCAAATGACCCTATCTGTTGGTGAAAGTATATTTCATACCAGCAGACATTTAAGACAATATTGAAGCAATTGAACAGTATTATTGACCTGTACCAATCAATTAATATACCAAGTTTAAATTCTGACAAGTGGAATATATTCAGTACCAACATGAGTATCACCAGTCCACCATTGTGCATTGATGTATCAAAATCCCCACAGTGGCACATGGTGTGATCTTCTGTATATCAACAATTGCTGCATATACTGGCAGCCTAACAATGAGTGGAATTATATCCTTGATGATCGTCTGAATGTAATGGACTTGCTATAAGGGCCAGTGTTCAATAGCCACAACGATTGATATCAATTACACTTTGACAATTGCAACAATGTCTGCTATACAACAATACCATCAGCAAAATATAATGCTTGCTTCAGCAGGCTTTCGGAGGCTTTCGGAGTTGTTGGAGGAGTTTGGAGCAGTTCAGAGTAAGTACAAGATTTCGGAGGGTCCAGGAGTATGGGAGGGCTCATTTCGAGCCTTCGAGAGCCTCTGGAAGCGCTGGTGTCAGGTTCTGGAGCCTCCGGAAGCGGCCAGTATAAGATTTCTCGATCTAGAAAGCTTCCAGAGTCTTGGATGATGTGGAATCTTTTCGATAAATATTCGGTATATTTTTCCTATTCTTTGGTGATTTATCTCTTCGATTACTTTATGTTGGAATGACTGCACATTGCATATCTATTCATATTCAAAAAGAAACAGTTTGAAATAATCATATGGAAATAGGTATAAGAATGGAGAGCAACTTGGACAATATGACAAGGAAAAGAACATGATGATCAAAGCAAAAGAGAGTGTGAGGAATATAAACCACAGCAACTGACACCTGTTCAACTCAATCAATCAAACATATTATCAATATCACCCATGCTGTCACCCATTTTCTCTGCTCCAAGTAAAGCTGATATTTTATTGGCGTTCTCTTTACATGGATCAGTGATGCGTTCACTGCACTCATTGATGATTGCATTTTGCATGGTCGGATGGATGGAATAACAATAATTATTGGCTCTCAGAGTAACGTCTGTAATCAAAATCAGGTTAGTCACTCAGGTACCGATGAGTATAAATAAACATAACCAAAGCCAAATGAAATAGGGAGAAGCTCGAAACGGCAAACCATGTATGCCCAAAGAAATCAGTGCCATTGAAATGAATATGAAAAAGATGATGATTACTTTGATAATTATCCTGGGTAAGTTCGTGGTGACTTTTGTGCCATACTCGTGGTGTGATGGGGTGCTGTGGATGGTGGCTGCCGCAATTGCTAACATCCATGGGGATACCCGATCAAAGTATTCAGCTGTATGTGGGATTAGTCCAAAGCTGTTCACTGTAAAGAAGAAGATATGGTGTATGAGATCCAAGATCTTGCACCTGGTACACCAGGCTTTGTTATTACGAATAATTTTCATCATATATGAGTCTTCAGCTAGGAGATATACCATTTGGTTGTTTGTGTCTTCTTGTGAACAAATATCCAGGCGGTAGCTTCCCACAACAGTACACCAAGCAGCCTCAGCCTGTCCCCCATGCAAGCTACTGATTTTGCTATACAGCTATACATGTGGTTAATACAAATCACCATTCCTTGTTTGGCTGGCAAAACTTACAGCGTCTTGTATCTGAAAATCACATTCTTTTGAGTGGCCACCAGTCTGCTGACATACTGATGGACTGTTTTCAGGTGCACTGGTGACCTGCCTCTGACAGTCTACTGCTTTAATTGATGGCTTATAGCTCTCCATAATAAGCCCATATTTTTCTTCCTTTGTTAATGGCCATGGGTTTTTGATCAAAAGCAGAGTTGCAAGGAAGTCATTTACCTGCTTGAACGTTTTCTTGTTGTTTTCTGGAACACTTTGGTCTTTTGTTCTTGTGGTGGCAACAACTAGCACTGATTCGATTGTAGTACCAGGCTGTAGAGACAGCTGCAGATGTATGTTGGACTTGGTACACTTTGTTGGAGATTTCAGTAAAGTAGATGTTGAGCAAAGTCCGTGTTTGAATAGGACTGTAGTATCTGCTCAGATCTTTTTCTTCTGTGCTTGAACAACGGTTTCATACAGTATGCCCTTGCTTCGGCAGACTGGTGGCTCAGGCTTACCAGAATCATCATCACTGTCAGGAGAATCACCTGAGTGTATCCGGTTGAAGTCGAGATATTTGTTGTTATACTTATTATCTCCTGGATAATCCTTCTGCATATAATTAAGAATCCATAATGATAATTATTCTCTTAATGAATATTTTGATAAAAGTCAATGAAAACAAGACAAACTTCTTCAAACTCTTCCAGGTACTCCTCGATCTGCTTTATCCTGGCTACTGTCCATTCGCAGTACACCTGCTGACTCTTTTGTGAATAATGGCTCAGAATGTCTTGTATAGAGAGATCGATTGAACTGACCAATAACAGAATGTGATATAGAATGCGGGAAGTGGAAAGTGGAAAAAACAATGAATGGTTGGATGTTGTAGATCAACTTGTGGTGAACCTGAAACTTGATTGTTGATAGAGTGACATTTGAACTTGTTCAATGTTTATACATCTGTGGCTGCTCCTCAGCATGCCAGATAGATGACATTTGTGGATAAGTTGAATTGACTGTTAGAGACCATATCATCTAAAGTTCATTTGTTGCACACTGTCCAGGAGGCTAGGGTGAAGCGGAACTTACGGCCTATACCAACTTCCAGGTACTCCGGAGTGAGACCAGTATGCAGGCAGCCAGCACATAACAGGAGCACATACAGATGCCCACTCATACCTGACAAACAGTTCAGGAGGCTAGGGTAAAGTATCACTTACCACTGTATACCAACTTCCAGGCATACTGGCAGGAGAACGGTGTACAAGCAACCTACACAGACCATGAGTTCATATGTATGCCACATACATGGCAGCCTGTTCAGGTGGCCAGGGTGAAGTATAACATACAACTTTATACTAACTTCCAGACATGTCCGCAGAAAAGCAGTTTGCAAGCTAACTATACAAACCATTAGTATATCCAAATGCCCGATTGCCAGACATATAAAAGCTTCGGAATACCATCAACAGACTGTTGAAGTATGCAGACTACTGAATTTTGAAAAGCAGTTCAGGACAAGACCTTAAATTACAATTTGCACAGGCATGCCATCTTAAAACCTCCTATAAGTACATCAGCCAAAAAACTATGGATGAATGTGGTGAGGAATGTGCAATTGTCATATATTAGAGAATGCACCAGAAACATTATTGGTGATGTCTGGTGCAGTTGACAAGTAGAGTGAGTTGATGCCCCATCGCATGTCATAGTTGATAAGTTTCAGGATTTAACATAAAGTCTCCCAAAGTAGCAGCTATTATCCTGTGAATAACATTCAGTGTATAGTTTGACATGGAATGGAGACATTTTTTGGAAGGACCCACAGTTTGCTTGAATATAGTATGCCATGGTGGTCCATGTGGTTGGTGATAATGATCAGAATGGGGGGAATATAATCTCATGGGGATGACCTCAAGTTCTGACACTCCTTCCACAAAACCCATATAGCCATAGTAATTGTTGGGAATATAGCATTGCACTCAAGATATGGAATATTGAAAGAGTATATATTAAGTGGTTGACGACAATGCAAATATGGCAAGACAGAGTGTTTGACCTTGAATAACATTCAAAGGGGAGGAAACCAAGGTGTTTGGCCCTGCAATACCAAGATGGCAATGATAAGTCAGGTTATGGGTGCTCACTCCAATCACTAAAACTGTATTTGAGACGATTTCCTTTTAGATTGAAACTTGACTCTGACTTGATACATTAGTGAACATCCAATGTGTCATTGTCTGGTCTACATACTGCTATTTGTACAAGTCAATGAGCCTATTTTCAGAAATTTTGGTGCATAATGTCATTTATAAACTGTAATTAAGATGAAGCAGTATAAGAAAATAGCAGGTGAGCAATACTTAACCTTAAAAGTTGACAAGCGAATGGTGTTGCCGTCAATTGATGACCAGTGCGCCAGCACATCCTCAGACTCTCTCCCCCTCATCAAACTTATGAATCTCCCATATCTGATTGCCTCATACTCAGCTCATGTGTCACTTCCTTGAGTACCAAATGAATCTCTGGGTGGACCAAAGATATGGAGTTGAGTCGAAATTCAGTATAAGTCTAAAATGTTTGCTATGGTAAATATATATTAGGTTAAAAATCAAACATTGTGAGGAATTTATGAAGGAACCATTTCCTCATTGGAGAATCAAATTCATTCACTGATTATCATTCATGTTCATATACACTGAGTAGGTGTCAAAAGTTTTTCCAGTGCTTGTATAAATATATGAGTGGTGTGGATTGGCCAGTTCCGTGATCGCAAACAATATGATGTTGGGTCAATAGATACATTGAAACAATGTATGCTTGAAGCATACAACACGAGAGATTCAAAAATAGATCAAAGACATGTGAATACCGTCCAAAATGCTAGAGCTTAACCGAGAATATACTAACTCAATGTTCAGACAGCCATAATCTTGATCGTAAAATATAACACTTATCTGGAGAGATACTCTGGTGAGATATGTATGAACTGAGTCAAAGGATCTTGAGAGGTATTCATGAGCTGGGAAGGAGATGGTCTGCTGATTCCCCGATTACCCAATTGACAGCAACCCCCGTCTCACGCTGGTCAATTTAAGGTTAGATGTACAGTACATTTCTAATCAGTTCTGGTATATGAGACACCCATTGTGGCTGAGCTGCTGGGCAAATTTTCATCAGGACTTTCTTATTGGCAAGGTTGAATCTTCCAATACTATGGACAATGTAGTATCAAATATTTAAGAACAAGGCTGAATGTTCCGATACAATTAATGATTTAGAGTCAAATAATCAGGATCAAAGTTGAATCTTTCAATAAAATGTTGAGTTGAATATTGAGGATCAAGGTTGAATCTTTAGACAATGTACAACCTTGAAGTCCAAACCATTGCCGATTAAATGTCATTTCGAGTGGACTGTTACAAATATTCCGTGAACAATGAACATTTTGACCAACAATAAGATCTTACAATAGAACCACCATGAAATTTTGAAAGTTCTGATACAAGTGCATCTATCTATCAACCCTGAACTCCAGAAACCTCTGCCCCTGCTGTCCTAAGTATGTCTATAAAACAACCATGATCTCTAGAAACTTCCACCACAAGTGCCTCTATAAAAATGACCATCATTGAACCTGAAACAAAAGGACCATATCTTTCCGAATGAATAAGTTGGTGGGACTATAAAATATAACAATGGGATATATCTACATGAGAATTCCAAAGTAATTCCTAACCTACAAATTATCACCATCTCATTGACCCAGGGTAAGCTGTTTGGTTTGCCTATCACATTCCTTGACCATCCATTATATCATATTGATACTTATTTCAGGGAAATCCTTCAACTCATACAGGACCCTCACTTTTGCTACTCCAGATCTCCAGTGAAGCTCACTGGGCCAATCATCATAACTGTCTGGCCCAGTGTTCAGTAGCCATGTGTGTGGTACACCATTTTGCCCAAATTGTACCACTCAAGCGAATACCAGTGGTGGTTTAATGAACACACAAAACATTTATGTGATCACTGCATGATTTTCTGCAGTTCAATTACGACCTGTGACACTGACAATTGAAGTGGTAAAGCATAATGAGGGGTTGCCAGAATCGTGGAATCTGAGTTGCCTGTTGGTCTGCTGTTGTGAGTTTATCCCACAGTACATTCAGAAGATATCAGAATAGTCGCCACAATACTGCTGGATCCACCATTTAAGATGTTGGACCTAGCCAGGGAGACGACAAAATATGACCACTTTCTGAGGAGGAGGGTCAGACAACATATATGTTTTCGGCTGCTGGGTGATCCTTGTCTAACATGGCAGGTGGATATTTTGCTGGCTCATGTACAAGCATCAGAATGAAGTCGTCCCTTAGCAACCGCAATAATGGAGGTTCACTCAAGTTATCAATCTCAAACCAACTCTGAATCCACTCACCTCTATTATACTTGACCTCTGTATTCTACAAGATCAAAGAGAACCAGTCAAATCTCCACCAGTAAACCCAGTAGGCACCTCCATCCCCTGGAGTCATTTATTGGTTCACATGTTGCAGTAGAGTATGTTGTTCTGCCGTGGTCCATGTCATGTTGACAATATGTTCTTTCACCTTGAGCATCTCTACCAACAGTTCTCCATTGGCTAGTTAAAACTCTAACAACGTCCGGATAGTCCATGGTTTGGTGATCCTTATCATCTGCTCGGATACAGCATTTAGAGCCTCATTCTCATTGGACCTTATGCCTTGTGTCAAATTCTCAACGGCAACATGGAGCACTTCTCCACCATGAAGCTTCATTGATGTTTTCTCTTCAGGTCAAATTGGTGCGCCACAGAACAGCCATATCGTCTGATTCACCCTGTCATTAGGCATGTGGTATGCTGGTGTCGCTGTCACCTGCAGTGTGAATCTGATCATGGCTTCTACAGCCAACATTCATCCCTGAGAATCACATCCTTTGATCCAGTGTGATTCGTCAAAGATTGCAATTCTCCAAACACACTTGGTGCGTTGCTTCTCACTATTTGGTTTGGCTCGTGCTCTTAAGGTGTTGTATGATATGAGATATATGTTCCACCTTCATTCCGACTGGTTGGCTGTGGCGTTCAAATCTTTATTTTCGATGTTGTCTTGGTTTGGCTCCAACAGATCAATTATAGTGATATCTGTGTTGTAGAATCTCTCTTTTATATCACTTTTACACATCTTGCAAATTGCAGCAAGGGAGACTTTTAAGATATGTTTGTAGGGCGATACGAGACATGGATTGCCATTGAGCTCTGGCGTTTTGATCTCCAACAGCTTGCACGGTACTGCATTGTTCTTTGTGAATGAGCACCAGCTATGTTGATCTGGGGCTGCTGGATAATCATTCTGTGCTTGATCAATCCATTCATTCAGCATTTGACCCCAAAGAATTTACAAAGGCTGACCAAAACCTACTTTTTCAGTCTGCAATGTACAAAGCATGGCTGAACAAGAGACATATAGATCATTCCGAGGCCCATCATATCCGCAAGAAGAGCGCTGGGCATTTGATCATCCAAGACCCATCTTTTGACAATGAACCAGATGGCCCAGATTTAATGTGCCAGAATATTTACCGGCAGGCTGGGGCTGGTAGATTTATTGGCAGGTACTCTATCCGTTGTTGACTGGCACACCAGGAATGTACCAAAGAGCTTCAGAGCTGTCTCTAATCACTCATGCTCGAATACATTGTTGATTGTGTTCAGTACGGTACTCCAACCTGATATTTCATCATATGATACTTCATCAAAAGAAATCAGCTCCTGGGCCTTTCTGGTTTCAGGTTTGCCTTTTCTCAGTATTTCTTGAATGACCTCCATAGTCAGTTGTTCCAATGGACTTGGACTCCCGCGTCGGCACAGCTGAAAAAATGCACACATTTATTTACAATTACATCGGCATCTGGATGTATAATTTATATATGATTGAAATGGATTTTGGTTTTATTCACTCTAATCCACTAACAGATTGTAATCCACTCACAGATTGCTCTTTTTCTTCTTCAGCATTGTTCTCGATATTCTTATATCCTGTACTGAAATTATTTCAGTTGATAATTATTAGTGGCTCTTTTGACTTTGTTGACATTAACAGGAAATTTTCAAACCAATCACATCCTCCAAACCGTCTCCGGCCATGTGCAACTTGTTCAGGAGAACCTTGAGATGATTTTTAAGCTGAAAGGCATTCGGAAGTGAAGCATTATGTGAAATTTGATCAACCAGTGCGGCCCGGATACTCTGTCCATACTTATACATTCCCATATATTCATTATCCAAAACATGATCACTTTATGTACACCTGAACTGTATGGTCAAAGTGGAAAGATTTTCAGATAATTTCAGACCACCAATGTTCAATATAAATGTCACGAGCTCCATCCAAAGCTGGACATTATTATATAACACTGATTATTTTACCTGGATGGTTGTGCTGCCATTTGGAGATATGCAACAAACCATTACCGTAAAGCTTGAGTTCTTCATTATATGGAGCTTCACCTTGGCCTATTTGACTGGGCACTCTGTACTATCATTTGTCACCGATCTCTTTTTGTTTTCATTCCTGACCCTTTATTCCCTGATCTTATTTGTAACTTTTTTCAAAGACATATCAACATACTAATATCTTGTCCACTCAGAATTGTCAAAATTGGCCCATGGAATCCATTGATTATAAGTCTCAATCAAGTTTGCCACTGCTGCCACCTAGTGCAGTATTCCATGGCATTGCAGTTTTAGTCTGTTTGAGCCGGGAATCATTTCGTGCTGCTTTTGTTGGACCAAACCTGCAATGAATGATATTTTTCATTTGTTGAATGTGGTTGATGTCTGATACAGTTGAGTGGTCAGAATTATGTCCGTGACATCTGCGGTTCTGAGACCGGGTGTCCTGGTACTATCATGCGTGGGAAATTCATCAGTCATTTCCAAAACATCCCCAGTATTATCAAACTCATCAAACAATATTTCAGGAAGGGGTGGCAGTACAGTCATCTTTTCCAAATCAGTTTTCTGAACCGTGGGAGGCGTTACAAATGGCTTTGGTGGTAGGGAAATCGGCTGTCTAGGGGTGTGCCATGGAGGTTTTGGTTCAGGTGAAAGCCCATCTACTGGCAGCGCAGTGCGATGTGGGCATGGTTCAGGAGGAGTAGGCCTGTTGGAGTTTCACTGATGATTGCATTGTGGCGGACGAGTCATTGGCTAATTGGGAAGTTGCGGCCCTGGAGTCCTCTCTGGTTGAGGATAAGTTGTGCTTGTATATGAGTCCTTAGTGTGATACTTGTGTCCAGGCTGCTGATGAGGAGGATTTGGTGAGCCTTGAGGTTGCTGGAAGTCCAGCTGGGGATGAGGATACTGCTGAATGCCCCCAATTTGCTGCAAGGAGATAGGCTAGGGATGGATATACTGCTGTGTGCCTTTGGTGTTTGGCTGGAGATGAATGAAATGTGTTGGGCCTTGGGAGTTCCACTGTTGAGGGTAAGGCGGCATGCCATGTGTGTTTGGCTGGAGAGGAAGGAACAGTAGTATGCCTTGGGAATTCTGCTGTTGGGGGTATGGCGGTGCGCCTTGAAAATTGTGCAATTGGGCATACTGTGGGATACCTTGCAAGTTCTGCTGTTGTGTGTACAACAGGGTGCCTTGGGAGTTCAGCTGTAAATGAAAGTACTGCAGTGCACTTTGGGTGAGTGGCAGGGGAGGTTGGAAGGGTGGTGCGCGAGGGGTATTCTGCTGTTGGGAATACTAAGGTGGGCCTTGATATTTCTGTTGGTGTTCTTGAGCATGATATTGTGGGTTAGGCCATGAGTTCAATGAGGTATTACTGCTGTTTGGAGCCTGACCCATGGTGGGATTGATGCTGTCATTGGTGGTGATCACATAATGCAATCCGTGATTCTGGTCAGTAGGGTAGCTGTATATTGGCTACCGTTGCTGATAATCGTTGCTATGTTGAGCATCCTGCTATCAATCACCGGATCCTCCTATATATTGTGGTAGTGATCCTGAAGATGACATTGTACAAAATGAATTTGGAATACAGATATACACATTGGAATGATATTCACAAGGCTTTCTGGATACTATATGCAATCAGCAAATGACAAGAAACAGCTGAAAGATGGGCTTATTATATCTCTCACATCTTCAAGTCTCATGCTGCACCTTGTTGCACAGGGTTCTGAAAAAACCAAGTCACACTTCTTTGTTGCATCGATATATACCAAGGGGGTAATTCTTTGCATTCTTGATATACGGGAAAATTTAGGATGTGGCACAGCCAAGGATAGCAAGGTGACAGTGGTGATAGGATCTCACTCATAATTTGGATGAGTATGACCACTCGGCTTTCTGTTGGACGTCCGTGGATGCAATAATCACCATCATTTCTACCATAGCATACCTTATACTAAAATTGCACACAAGAATAGTATTACTGGTGCACCATGAATGGCCCGAAATACGGGATCAGGTGACAGATAGCCATGCTAAAAACCAATCCACTTGATGATGGAGAGCGGCCAGGTATAATTCATACCTCCATATTGTATGATACTCGAGGTCCAAGCATTCATCGGGTGGTTGTTGCAGGTGGTCCGCTGAGGTATCATGTATAGTTTATATAATAAGTTTGTGAAATATGGGCCTGAACGAAAGATATTCACATGTACAAAAAGTCTATCCAGGTGGAAGGCTTAATTTTTCAGCATGCTTGGTGTGAAAGCAGCACAGTTGTATTGATTCTAGAAAGAAAAACAGTAATGAGGAAAATAAAATAAAGTTGAGGTTGATACTCCATACTGAATGTAGTACACTACTTGGTGGTGCACTTCCGTGGTAGTGGTGTGGCTGAAATTTAATGTGCTGATGCAAATCGGACAGTGTTACAAAGCAATTCCTGGGAGAGAAACTATTGTACCCATCATGTTAACTCCCCTGAAAAATCACCACAATCATCTATTCTACTAGCACGGCTCGATTGAGGCAAAGTTGCATCACTTGTTTCATCCATATCAAATAATTCCCCCACTACAACAGATTAGAAGCTAACTACAAACAGTTTCACCCCATTACCATAGCTGAAGGCCTGTGGCAGACAGAACTATACTTTCAGTTGGCTGGAACTGTCCAGTACCAGCTAGGTTTAATGTCAGTAGGTACACCTCAATCATCACAGAGTATATGTTCTTATACTAATATAAGCCAGTAGACTCTATTCCTGGCGTGCCACCATCCCATGATCCCTACAACAGTGAATCTATCAACCCTCAGAAGCCAGATCTAACATGTACACCTGAGCCAATGAAAACTATATATCACAGTGATGTTGATGGAACGGAGGCAGCTTGTGGTCATGCATACGGTGTTGCTACTGTAATATACAATACACATCGTATATAGTTGGATCAATGGAACCCATGGCATCTATTTGATTGTGCATATCACTTTCAGCAAGCTCAAACCTTGTGTCAGAACACCAAAATGTGGATCGACCTATACCTGTAACATGGACTTGACAGGTTCCATATCGAGTTATTTCCATCAGCTACTGAGTAGTGGGCACTCTTGGAATCCATAGACTTCAGTTCATGTCCAGTAAGTTGGCTAGAAGACATTTCACAAACATTTGGCACATTGTATTATTGAGATATATTCAATGGCATCGAAGTTCTTTTGACTCATATTCTATTTGCCATACACTTGGATCGTGAACCTGTGTTACAGGCAAATTCTGAGGGGCATTGCATTTGCAGTAAGATGAACTCCAGTGATTGGTTATGGGATACTCAGGAGCACCTACCCCAGGGCACCACAATTGTAGCAGTCATTATTGTTTCTGATGAAACCTATCTAACAAATTTTTCTGGTGATAAACAGGTCAGGTCCTTATCCATGACTATCAGTAATATATGCAATGATGTGCACCAGAGCTCCAAAACGCATGCCTATATCCTCGTCAGATACATACCATGTGCTCTGAATGGCGCCAGAATGACCAATGATGCCTGGCACAATACAATCCACATGATGCTGTTTGCACTCCGAGGACTTGATATCAGTGGAACAAGCTTAGAATGGAATTGTACCAACACATTCTCAAGAAGGTGCATTCCATTGCTGTCTACATGGGTTGGTGACTACCGAGGACATTTGATGATTGCTTGAGTTTCATACCCTTTGTGTTCTATTTGGGAAATACCTAAAGTTGCACCAATGGGACATTCAGGTGAACAAACAATCATTAATCTGTGGTATCAAGAGACTGACAGTGAGCTTCTCCATCATGAACAGATCGATGACCTTATAGCATCTGGAGAATATTTATTCCAAAAGCAGTTCTGGCAATATTTTCTCGGCAATGTGTATCGTCTATGGCAATCTGATGAATTATATCAATTGCTTCTCGGATTAGTGAAGGATGCATTTGACTGGCTTCTATAATGCTTTACAGCACAAATTCTCAAAACCCATTCAATGAGTTTCTCACATCGGTACTACAGTATCCGGAACTCCAACTCTTTCAAAACACTGTGGATTCTTTGAATAGTGGGACATGGCAGGACGATGAGATGAGGGGGATGGTTAGAACATTAGCAGTTGACTGCATGCCAATATTAGCTCGTACCATGGATGATGAAACAAATGTGATGAGATTGTATCTAATGCAGAAATAATGGAAACGGTGCAGGCATTATGTGAATTCTGCCTACTCGTAAACCAAGAAAGCCACATTGATCTATCCTTACTGCAATTGATGATGTGCTCAAACGATTCTACAGGTTGAAAAGTGTTTTCTGACAACCAAAAATGTCAAGGACTGTAGAAGCCAAAGTCATGAATGAGCTGGAATATAAATCTGTGAGAATACGTGATCCAAAGATAGTCAAGATCCGAGTTGCAGTAAAGGCAGCAGTCTATGAGGCCCACAACATGAATCTTGCCAAACGCATACAATTTCAAGAGCATCTGGATCACACTGAGATTGATGACAGAGATTCAATTACCACCAGCAATCTATAAAGAGCGATATACAGAATCACTGCGGCACAACAGAATCTTTTCAAGAGGATATTTTCCAAGCGAATGGCTGAATGTCAAACTTTGTGGGGGCAACACAGCATTCATGAGCTCCAAAAAGCCTTTGAACATCTAATTGTGCACTATGGTTACCCCAAGATGCATCTGGTCAGCCATATATCACAGCCAATTTTGCAAATGGGTTTGGAAGACAATTTCACAACTGATATTTCAGAATTGTGTCAAATGTCCAATATGAAAGATGGCTACCACTCCCGCAATAAAGTGGATTATACTGAGCATATTCACAAATTCAATGACCGCCGCAGTGGCCTGAACTATATGGAAGAAATTCTATATTACCTTGCACTTCAAGACTGGTATGATACTGATTCTGCCAATCCGAATAATTATTTGAGTCACTTCCGTAGTAATATACCTATTGGCCAGTCTAGTTTGCTCAAAACTAGGCTTTCAATCTCTGATCAGTGGTAGACAAATCACAAAATTGAAGGCCAGCCTACCAATTACACCTTGAAACAGGTCAGCCTGAGCCATTATTGCACTCAGTACCACCAAATATGCATAACCTGAAATGAACACACGTCTGTGGGGAGTATTGAAGTGTCGAACTAAAATCTCTTCCAGATTCAGCCAGTGATTTTGAAAATCTCAATCTTGGAAAGCTATTTTGGGCTCAATTAGAAGAAGATTGGGCAACAAAAATTTCAGGTGTTGTATTGGGTTACACTCTCAAGACACAAATGGGTGAAGATCAAATTCAACTACACATTGGTCTATCCTATTATTGTCGACTGTTCCACTCTCCTACAGCCATCGAACAAATGAGGCTTCACTGTAAGGTAGAATATACTAATGCTAGTTAGGGCAAAATGCCTAAAGCACATACTGTATGGGTTCAACATGCAGTGAGTGAACATAATCACCTTGACAATAAGTATCAAGGCAGAGATCCATTGTTTCCAATCTTGTAATTCATCAGGATGCCAGCACACAAGATTCTACAGTTCTGTGAACACCTACCTGAATGAAAATACTACCAATATTCTCCAAATAATATACAAGAAGACAGGAATGAGTACTACATCCTTGACGACAAGCGTATGTAGTAGTGATTCCATCGAAATTTCAAGACCGAAGGGGCTGGCCTGATACAATTGATGGCTTCATTCAAGTAGTAAAATTGACTCATACAATGTACATCGTTTTGGTTGAAGCAATCGTTGGGACCGCACATTTGGTCAGAGTGGATAAAGAAGAACTAGGCAGTGGTAGTGACCATGAAAATAATACAAGAATATGGTTATTGAACAACCAGATGGGCCTGAATTCGTACTGGACTGAATATTGAAAGTTAAGAGGTTGCTTTCGGGGCATCTATGATCAGAATTTAGGCTGGTTGGGTGTTTTGTGAGGTTGGCCATGAGTGGCAATGACAATTTGTAGAGTAATATGGTATTTATAGAGTATACCAATCTGAATGATAGTTGGACAATGGAAAAGCTCATTGGTCCAAAAAAAAAGTGGTGCACCACCATCCAACGGAATTGAATGACATTTCAGGCAAGCTGGGGGGTTTGGTGAGCGTTCATGAGGTATGAATCAGCATAGGTTTCTGGCACGCTGGGAGGTATTGTGAGAAGCTTAAAAGTGGATACAAATATTCGTTCTTTTCACTTGAAAATTTCCAGAGTGACTTTGTCATAATCCGAGTGTTGCCGGGAGGGTTGTGGGAGCTCCTGTTGGGACCAAATCTATGTCTATTTCCCCTGGAGGATTCCATGGTATGTTTGCATGCTCCGGGAGTCTCACAGTGTGTTGTTGAGAGCTCCAGAAGGGTCTGAAACAACATCACTTTTATTCAGATCCTCTCAAAGTATTGTCCCATACTCTGTGAGTCTTCTACAGATCTGGTGTGAGCTCCAGGAGGGTCCAAACGTATTCCATTTCCCCCAGAGGCTCCTGGAGTATCTTCCCACCGTCCGGGAGCCTCTGGGAGCTTTCCGGAGATAACACCAATGCTTTGTGATCATTTAACATTTTGCTGATGATACATCCCAGGATATCACCCAGACTCCAACATTATAGAGAGAATTACAGAGATTAGCAAACGAAAACTGAAATACAGTATCACAGGAGAAGCTGTGAATTTTCACAGAAATCACAAAACAAGCCATAGAGTTGACTATATCACTTCCAACACGTTCAAATACAGTAGAGTCTACCAATGTCAAGCAGATGATATCATTACTGCAATTCGAAAATTCTGGAACAGAGCGGTAATAGTGTCCAAGTCAAACTAGAAATGCACAATTGGAAGCAAGGGAAGTGGTCTGCGAATATGGGAATTTGCATATGAATATGCTGCAGCAGCTGTAGTAGTATGAAATGACGATAGTGTATTCTTGTCTAAGCAAGAGGTGTCTACCCTCGCGGACCCACACACGGTGTGGGTACGCACGTATCCCCTTCTGGCCCGTGCCTTCCGCAGAGCCGCACCTTATCTCAACCCTTCCTTCTCCACATTACATCCTTCCCAAGAAGTTCGAGATACTTCTTGAAAACGAACCCTCTGCTCGAAAACAAAAGAAACTCCCATGCCTCGACTCCTCGGCATATCGGCTAATAGAAAACACAAAACCTTGGAAACAAAAGAATAAACCCACTTGTCATCGACTCCACGACAAAGTATAACCAATGGCCATCGACTTCGCGGCCTTAGCCCTTCCTTTTCCATTTAACCTTTGTTTCACCCAGTCCGTGTTGCTTCTTGTAGTCATCCAGCACCTGCTTTGCTTTTGAGAGGTTGACAGCTGGCTCCCATGTCATATTGTCGTCATCATATCCTTCCCACTTGATTTGATATTTGTAGCCGCCCTTGACGCCAGGTGCCTTCTTATGCGAGGCAATCGCCTCAACGACATACGAACGCTCAATTGTACCATGTTTGTCCCTTACTGCTCGTACGGGGGGAGGAGGTGGCTTTTCTCGTGTCGAATCGGCGATGTATTTCTTCAGTCTGCTAACGTTCACCGTATCGTAAATCATCATATCTGTTGGCAATTCTAACTCGACTGCGTTTGGTCCTCGGAATCTAATGACTGTGTATGGTCCAGCCCATGGATGCTGCAACTTCCGACAAGCAGGGTCTTGGCTGGCGTATGTAATCGGTAGGTCTTTAGTATTCAACATCACGTTGTCTCGAACCTGGAGGGTGCATGGCCTTCGGCTCCTGTGTGCTTCCGCCGTCTGGCTATCTTGTGCCTCGCGGAGGCGGTTTTGAACGTCTAGCAGCGAAGCCTGCAATCGTTCAACGAATGCTGCGCCTTCCAGGCTCCGCATTTCGTCGTGCTGCTGTTGACCCGCCACGAAGTCTAATGGAATAGATGGTGTGTATCCTAGGTCTAATTCGAACGGGCTTCGATCGGTGGATGAATGCGTAGACGTGTTGTATGCATATTCTGCAAGTGGAAGCATGGTGTCCCATTGGTCTTGATGGTGAGTGGCGAAAGTCTGTAGATACTGCGTCACCTGCTTATTCGAGATCTCCGACAGCCCGTCTGTTTGTGGGTGAAACGCCATTGACATGAGCAGCTTAGTCTGTAACCCCTTACTCACTTCCTCCCAGAAATCCGATGTAAAGCGAGTGTCTCTGTCGCTGACGATCTCTCGTGGGACACCATGAAGTCGTATGATAGCCTCCAAAAATAACTGTGCAAATTCCGCAGCGTCAATGGTCTTAGCGCATGGCAGCCAGTGGGCCCGTTTGGAGAAGTGGTCCACGAAGGTCACAATGCAGTGGTTTCCTCTCAAGGATGTCGGCACGTCAGTAATGAAATCTACCCCCACACGTTCCCAGCGGCCTCGTGCGACTGGTAGTGGTTTTAGCAAACCCACTACTTTCCCAGCCCGTTGATTAACTCGTGCGCACGTGTCGCAGCCTTTTGTGTAGTCTTGAACTCCTTTCCACATCCCTGGCCAGAAAAAGCCCTGTCTCACTGCCATATATGTCTTTGCTGCTCCGAAATGGCCTCCCACCGCAGCGTCATGTGCTTCTCGGAGAATTCTGTTCCTTAGTGGTGTCGGAATGTAGAGCCAACATGGCTCGTCCTTGTGTTGTTTGGGGTCCTGTTTCTGGAGGTCTAGGTAGAGTAGGCCGTCGTCTAGGGAGAATTGGTGACTGCGAGCCCAAGCTTTTCGTACTGTGGCCGGAGCGGATGCTTTCGGCAGGTGAACCTGGCTGTCTTTGGACACTAGTATTTGTACCACATCTTTACTCCAGTTGTCATCCTTCGTTTCAACAGCGACTTCCCGTAACCACTCTGTCGAGTGCTGAATTACCAACGGCGTGAGTCGGCACTGGGACACTTGGCAGCGTTCTCGTCTAAAGTCCGGAGGTCTCGTCAGTGCGTCAGCCGCCTGGTTCTTTGTGCCTGGGATGTAGCGGATGTCGTATGTATAATTTTGTAAGGTTGCTAAGTACTCCATTTGTCGTGCTGTGAGTCGAGGTTGTGTCAGTATGTGTCTTAAAGACGTGTGGTCCGTATGGACCGTAAAATTTCTATCCGAATGGAGGTAGTAGTGCCAGTTCACAACTGCGTCGCGAATCGCTAGGAGTTCTCTGTCATATGTCGGGTATCGCATCTCTGCACCCTTAGGCTTCCTGCTCCAAAAGGCAATGACTCTGGTTTGCCATCTTGTCGCTTCTGTGATAGTACTGCTCCGACTGCATATTTGCCGGCGTCAGAATGCAGCACGCACTCCCCCCCTTCCTGAGGCAGTGCTAGCACGGGAGCCTTGCAAATGGCATCTTTTAACGTTTCAAAGGCCTCCTCTGCCTCTCCATTCCAAACAAATTGCCCAGTCCCAATGTCCTTAAGCCGTGGTTCACCGCGGCGGCCGCCCATTTTAACATTCTTACCCATTGTGCACATACGATATAATGGCAAGGCGATATGTGCATAGTGCCGTACGAATTTGCGGTAATAGCCCGTCAGACTGAGAAAACCACGAACTTCTTTTGTGTTTCGGGGCCGAGGCCATTCGGTTACTGCTCTCGTCTTTGAATCCGACGTATGCACTTCTTCTTGGTTGATCTGAAAGCCGCAAAATT
Source organism: Trichophaea hybrida (assembly GCA_015178995.1). Taxonomy (NCBI): domain Eukaryota; kingdom Fungi; phylum Ascomycota; class Pezizomycetes; order Pezizales; family Pyronemataceae; genus Trichophaea; species Trichophaea hybrida. Next base: position 56,208 of record WHVE01000174.1, read on the forward strand.
CAATCTCATCGCGAAACCATTCGCATTTTGACTTTTTCAATTTCAGGCCAGCTTTCTGCAAAAGGTGCAGCACATTCCGCACGTGGTTCATGTGCTCCTCTCTCGTGGAACTATGGATTAATACGTCGTCAAGATGAACGGCCATGCACTTATGTAGTTCAGGGTTGGATGCAAGTAGGCGGTTCATGACTGCATAAATTGACTAGGTGCGTTGGCAAGTCCAAATGGGAGCACCGTCCATTCATACAGCCCATATTTGGTTGAGAATGCAGTTTTTTGGCAATCGGCGGCACATATTCAAATTTCATGATAACCCGAGGCTAGATCTATCTTCCAGAAGCAGGTCGAACCTCCCAGTGGTTGGACAAGCTCTTCAATGTGAGGTAATGGGTATCGATCCTTCCTGGTTATGCGGTTAACTGCCCGGTAGTCAATGCACATGCGCAATCCACCATCTTTTTGGGCACGAATAAGACGGGGGAGCCATAATGGCTATTACTCGGCCTTATCCAGCCGTTGCGTAAGGCCTTATCCAATTGTCATTGTAGCTCCGCGTCATCTTTGGAAGACAATAGATATGGAGGTCGAGATGGGGCTTTCGTATCATCTTCTGGCGATTTGTCGATTTTAAATGTGGTTTACTCCGCGTGGTGTCGTACATCGGCTCTGCGAACAAACCACAAGTCTCAAAATCGTGAAGCATGCTTTGAAATACGTCTGGTGGCAGTGCAGGCTCAGGGTTATCGTACCGTACCCGAACCATGAATGCCTTGGCCAAAAGTCAATGGCTCATGTGACGTAGATATTTCTTGCTGATAATTTCAATACCCAAAGCGCGGGCTGATTCTTTGATGGTGTCGTCGTCTGGTTCGGTTTCTGGTCAAAACCACGAAGGTAGTAGATTTGTGCTGCCTTTTCTCTGTCTTCCCATGGGATGTCGCCGTGAGGTATCCACATTTCGTTTGTTCGGTGATCGATATGATAGTTCCATTTATATCGGGACCCAGCGCTTCCCGAGTATGATGTCAAAGCCTTTCACGTCATATATTGTGAACCACCCCGTATATGTATAGCCTCATCTCCTAGTTTGAGTTTCAGGCGCACCTGTTGCCTTCTCTCAATGCCGTCTTCTACCTTGTCATTTGCCGTCTCCACGATCATCCAGCCGCCATCTCTCTCTTCTAACACTGCACCTTTCTTTTTTAACATTTCCACAGTCTCTCTTTTTACATAATTCTCCGATGCCCCGTCGTCTTTGGCTGTTTTGGCTGCTACACTACTGTATGTGTCGTTATTCTTTTTGAACCGAAGCTTTCCATCGAAACGGAGAAGATCTATGGTATCGTTGTCACTGACTCGGAGATGGTGATAACGAGTAACTTTTTCATTGTAGACACAGTACTAGTAATTTTTTTGGTATTAGGGAGTCGATTCGCAGCTAATCGCTCCTGTTTCCATTTCCCGAGCTCGAGTCCTCCGAATCATCATCATCACTGTCGTCGGACAATTCCTGGATTTTGGGCTCTTTATCATCATTCCTTCTCCAGGTACCTGTTGGGTCAAGCGGAGGCTCTGTTGTTTTCATCCACCTCCGCCTCCGTTGCCGCCTTTCTTGCGACCACCACGGGAGCCTCTGCGCCTCTCTTCTTTCCCCTTCTCTTTCTTATCAGTGCCCTTCTTATCATTGGCTGATTTCTTTTCTCTCCATGCGGCCAGGACCTTTTCTTTATTTGGGCATGTTCGGGCGGGTGGCCCACTTCGCCACACGCATAACAGCTCCGGTCATTACTGCCACCGCCGCTACCTTCTTTCTGTTTGCCCTCCATTTTCTTAAGCGTCGTCGACATCGGTTGTTTCTTGGAGTTAAGCATGGTGTCCACTCGGGAGATGTGTTCCATAATGTCATTGAGCGACGCTGTAGGCTGATTCCCAATTTCTCAATCAAAGCCTTGGACGCTTCTGGGTTGCTCTCGAGTTTGAACTGGTATGAGTCGAGAAGGCGTTCGTCGGAGAGTGGCGCGTGGGGTTCCAACTGATGTCGAAGCACTCGGAAACGTTCATTAAAAGCGGACACGCACTCGCCACCTGTAATTCGAAGTGACTCCCAATCGCGTTTCAGCCTGGTCACAGCGTCGGGAGGGATAAAGGCCTCTTTGACTGCCGCTGAGAAGTCTTCCCATGTTACGCCTGCGCTTGCGTACGCCGGAAAACGGTGGTTGGCCCAAACTGCAGCTTTGTCGCGAAACTGAAGCAGTGCCGCGGCGGCCCAACCGTTGGTCAACGGGATTCCACACTCGTCTGTCAAGCCTAACTCCAGGGCACGAGGTCCGAAATGGCAGTGCAGGGTGGATAGGAAGGAGGTGACAGCGTCTAGGGTCCTCGTACCATTGTAAGTCGGCAATCCCGTTGTTTTGATGTTAAACACGCGGTTGTTAGTTTGGAAAGTGCTGATGGGTGCAGAGGTAGCCTTCACTCGAATTAAGGCCTCGTTTGTAGCATTCAGTTCCACATGGCGACTCCATCTTTTCACTGGTCATGTCTCTCTCGTCTTGGCGGTTGCCAACGCTTTCTTGGTTGCTTCTAGTTTTGTAAGGCCACGCCCAGTTTGGCTTGCATCGTCTTATTGAGCGCGTTTTTGGCGGTGACCTTTCGTTTCAGCTTCGCCATCTCCTTTGCGATTGCATCGTCAACCAGGGGTGGTGCCTCTTCGTCTTTCGCGTCGGAGGCTTGTTGCGCCAATCTGTCGCACTCCGTCTGTTTCGCCACGAGGGCCTGTACCTTGTCGGATAGTTGTTTCTCTACATCGACAAGTTCATCGGCGATTGTGTCCCGTTCCTGATCGGCATCCTCGCACATTCGGATAAGATCTTTGATTTGTTCTCGGTACTCATCCTCAACCGCATGGAACCAATTGGCGACTTCATCGGGGATGTCCCTCTGCGCGATTACCTGCGGGTGATTGATGATGTCTGCTCGGCGGGCTCGGTCGTCATCGGTCTGCTGTTCAAGAATACTGAACCCCCGGGCCGTGCATCTGGGAAGACGCCGCTAGCCCTGGGAGCTATCAACATACGCGCCACTTCTGAACCATCGTCCTTTCGACCTCCAGCAGGGTTAAGGCGCACGGCAGCAGGCATCGTGTATGTCGTTGTTATGGTGTTTCGTTGTGCGAAATTCGTCTTTTTCGCCGTCGAAAGTCGTCTGTGATCGTTTTAACTACTTCGCCTCGGATCGAAATTGGGCTCCGGCACGTATAAGGTGCAGGAGAAGCCAATTGGAAAGTGTTGCTACCAATGTAGTAGTATGAAATGACGATAGTGTATTCTTGTCTAAGCGAGCGGTGTCTACCCTCGCGGACCCACACACGTTGTGGGTACGCACGTATCCCTTCTGGCCCGTGCCCTCCGCAGAGCCGCACCTTATCTCAACCCTTCCTTCTCCACAAAGAGGCAAGAAGGGACACCTGACGGCCACACTGGAGAAGTATCGCGAAAAATAGGGTAGATTATGTCATGGCCGCAAGCGGCCTAATACAGTATGATTCAAACAAAAAAAAAAAAAATACATGATTAGTCACTCGCCACTTCCATAGCCACTGGTTGATTTGTAATGTATGTTCACGATGGTTCTTCAGCCGAGGTTCAGGATTTTAATGGTTTTCCTTGAGTATATAAAGCATAGATTTTCTCCCGTAGTTAGTTCTTTAGACAATCACTTTTGTACAATAGTTAATAAACCCCACTGTGTACTCGATTGCTCTCAACAACATGCGGCGTCTCCGGAGCTGACGAGTGTGATTGTGACGCCTTTTCGGAAGGGGTCTGTTTTGGAGTTCGGAAGTATGAGGAGGAGCCTGTTTTATTCGAATTGGATGGACCTTTATGTCAGGTGTTGAGAGCAAATCAGAGGGAAAGAACGAATGTGCTGAATTGTCTGAAGTACATAGAAGAGAGAAGAGACAGCTTATATATGAGAATGGGCAGCATGCCCGGTAGGTGTCATATCCGGGGCCCGCCCGGAACAATATCATATCCGGAGCCGAGCATCCGGAGCCGAACATCCGGAGCCGGATGTCGTGCTCAGGTCCGGGTGGATGGCCGGTGTTCTCGGCTCAAAGCCCGAGAAGGCTACGGCCATACCTCCGAATGACGTCGAGAGCCTCTGGGCTAAACCCAGAGCAGTGACATCAGTCAAGTAGCGTCAACATCAGGTACCACTGTGCGAATTCTGGATGGCCGTGCGCCTGGTAGTATTTGTCCTGCGGTAGGCGCGCTTCCATCTTTTCGTTGACTGATCGCCCGGTTGGCGATGATCAGTGATGAATTCTCTTCCAAGTGCCGTCTGGCTTCGGAGCTCCCAACGGTGGAACCAGTGCACTGCTTGTAAGAGTTAACCAGTGCGGTATGTAGTTAGTTCTTGGCCATGCAGTGCAGTCGGTGGGGGCTCGCAGTGCAGTGCAGTGCAGTTTGTAAGTTCAAAATCCACAAGTTCACTGCTAGTTAGTTTATTTGCCACTCATTACCCATTCCACTTCTTGTTGACATAGGATTTTGCCCGAAAGGTCTACGAGTTTCTGTTAGAATGGACTGGAGAGAGGTTGCTAATGATCCGAGTCACAATGTAGACTCATATATAGTTAGTCACTCGCCACTTGCATAACCACTGGTCGATTTGTAATGTATGTTCACAATGGTTTCCCCGTGGAATCTCAAGATTTTCACCCAAGGTTCAGGATTTTCATGGCTTTCCTTCAGTAAGGAAGATATGTTTGAAAGCAATGTGTTATGTACAGCGTGGGCAAGGGTTAGAGCTGGCGAAGAAAAATTCATGGCAGTACTGTACACTGGTTCGTACCAGTTAAGATAGTTGAACCGAATATATATAGTTGAACCAGTTGTCAACCAATTCATTGCACTGGTTTAGCATACGCATTGACAGGGGTTTACCTGGAACGCATCAAAAAGAAGGAGAGCAAGGAGTGTTGGTGGTGCGGACACTCAACGCAGACAGTAGACAACTTGTTCAAATGGTGTAAAAAGTGGAAGCGGCAGCAGGATACTCTGTGGGAGAAGTTAAGGAAGAAGTGCAAGATGAAAGAAAGAGGCAGAGTACCAACGGCGCAGGTTTTTGATACGGAAGACGCAGAGGAGTCATTGTTAGAATTTTTGGAGGAAACTGATATCGGGAAAGTAACGGGGGTGTAGGGAGGGGGGATGGACAGGGTATGCGGAGGGTGGAAAATTGTTGTTTCTTGTTTTTATTTTTGTTTGAGGAATGAAAAGGGAGAAGGAGAAAGGGAAGGTACGACTTTGCTTCAAGAGGTAAGAGGGGACACCGAACGGCCACACTGGAGAAGTATTGGGGAAATAGGGTAGATTATGTCATGGCCGCAAGCGGCCGAATACAATATGATTCAAACAAAAAACTGGTTTAGCGTGCAGTTTGAACAATTAAGTAGTTGGTGCAGTGCAGTTTCCCTGCGGAAACCCAACTGGTTTCCACCGTTGGGAGGTCTGAGCCAGTCAAAGAGGTCCGAGGAGACGCGATGTATTTGGCCAGCGGGGCCGTGAGTCTGAGGATTTGGCCGGCGGTGGCTCGTTTCAGGACATCGTTTGTATTGGCGGTGGGGTCGTTGAGGGCTGACCGCAATACGAGTTGCGGAGGCCCCGGGTAGCCGATGAGTGCTCTGAAACGAATTATGTCTGTGATCGTATTTCGTAGTCCGATGTTTGGGTGGTTTTGTAGCTAGTAGTTCCATCCTGCTTTGTGGAGCGGACCGCGGTACATGAGGTTTGGTTGGCACGGCTGGGTGAGCTGGTATGGGAACTCTAGCTGGGGGTTTCGGAGCCCCAGATATAAGCTCGGGGGCGTCATGTGCATCTGGGGGCTCCTGGATTCATATTGGCTGGATATTTGCTGGCTCAAGGGCGTGAGTCGGGCCTTCGTTTTTGGGAGCATTTTGTTGAGAGCAAATCAGAGAGGAAGAACGAATGTACTGAATTGTCTACCGTACAAAGAGAAGAGAAAAGAGCTGGCTTATATACGAAGGAAAAGCACACCTAACCCAGAGACCCGAGTGCTATCTCATGTAGAGCTGTAGAGCTAGGCTTCGTTGAGCTCACATCCAGAACTAGACACTCGATCGTGATAACTCCACCACTGATACCAGATCTCTATACTTAGCGCCTCCGGCAATCACAGGAACTCCTTCGGCCGAACTTCTGTCAACACATTTGGTTGCTGGGTGGGGTCTATCGCAGGTCGTGCAGACGTGTGTATAGCGGGATGACTGGTAGTTACAGGTGTTTATGTTGAAGTTGTTGCAGATTTCGGCGGCTGAGCTAGTAGTGCAAATGTGACTATGATTGCCATGTAGACTATGAATAGGCGCAATAAGTGAGATATTGATTCATATTCGTCCAGCTCCACGTCTTTGGAGGTTGTGGCGATGTTAGGACTAGATTCTTCCGCGCCGAACAAGTAGAATTGAGGATGTTTCCTCTTGTGAGTAAATAAAGCTTCGAGCTTTAGGAGGTTTTCGGCTTGGAACTTGTTTGTGCATATTGATCGCACAACTGCTGTGTCAACCGCGGGGAACATTTCTTGAATGCAGAGGAGCATGGGGTCGTTACCTGGTAGTTTGGTTGCAGTGCTGCTGGAGTTGGCTGCCGAATTTGATTGTGTTTGGTGTTGCTGGGGTTGACTTGTTCTGGGCTTCGAGAGCAGCTGTGAGGGCTCTGAGTGTTGGAGCGGTTTGTTGAGTTCGTCATCACGTGGTTTGGGTTAGGTTTTAGCGCAGAGCCGCTTGTATTTAAGTTCTGCATACGTGTCATTTAGACTCAGACAGTCAAGAGAGAAGGTTCGGTACAACACTGAGCACGATGTTGACGTCGAAGTCGGGCGGGTTCGAGGGAGAGGGGGTTGGGTGTCGGTTGTGTGTTTTTGGTGGCTGCCCTTGCTGCTGCTTGGGAGAGGCGGATGGTGTCTTGTGTGTTGGGCGAGGTTGGATGGTTGCCTGCCTGGGCTTGCTGGGTCGCTGGGCCGGCGTCGTTTGCCCGGGCGCTGCTGTGAAGTTGGCGGCCGGTGCCGCTATTGTGGTCGGAGGCCTGGCTGCTTGGCTGGCTTGCCGGGGTTGATGAGAAACTGGAGTTCGAAGACATAACTTTCCATCCCTTTACCGCAATGACCACTGATGAGGCTCTTGTTGAAGCCGTAACGTCAGGTCTCCATCCTCGTAATCGTCAATAGGATCCCTCTTCTGCTGCTAAACCGTCACCTTTTGCGGTGGTCGTTGTTCAGCCCAAGGATGATTATCGGGAGGTTCGGCAGGCTCAAGAATGACTTTCGTACGTTACTGCGATTTCAGAAGCTGATAGTAGAGAGTCGATTCTTCAAACTTGATGTCTCGGGCCATGAAAAACTCGACCGGAAGAGATGTCAATAACTCTATACTGTGTCGTCGTTTCGGCCGAGTAGCCAAGAAGCACACATTTGTAGGCGTGGTTATCGAGTTTCTTTCGTGGATCGCCGTGGATCCAAGCAAATGCTAGGCAGCCGAAGGTTCGGAGATGTAGGATGTCTGGCTTCTTCCGATTCCATCTCTCGAACGGGGTAGAATTTGGAGTTGCTCTGGTCGGTAGCCGGTTCTTGATGTATACTGCTGTGGATATGGCTTCGGCCCAAAGTTTGTTCGGCATTCCTGCATGCTTGAGCATTGATCGTGCTGGATCCATTACCGAGCGATTGCATCTCTCCGAGAGGCCATTCCGTTGCTGTGAGTACGGTGCCGACACTTCCCTAGTAATTCCTTCTTCTGCCAAGTACTCAAGAAACTTCTCTCGGCTTCCATACTCCCCTCTACCATCAACTCTAATTCGGCATACCTTCTTCTTCGGATACTGCTTCTCCACCTTGGCCACATATTCCTTAAACTTCGCCGGAGTCTCGGATTTCGCCTTCATGAAATAGACCTCGGTGTACCTCGAATAGTCGTCCGTAAACATGATAATGTATCGGTAGCCACTCATCGTCTGAGTTTGCATTGGGCCGATAACATCGGAATGAATTAGTTCGAGGGGACGGGTTTTAACCTTATCTTCGGGCTTCAGTGGCTGGAAGGATTTCCGAACCATTTTTCCCATTATACAGGCTTCGCAGATGCATTCCGACGGGTTCTTGGCGTGTAACTGAACGCCCTTGGTGATACTCGGCAAACGTTTGATGGCTGGGAGAGATAGATGCCCAAGCCGGGCGTGCCACACTAATATGTCTTCTTCGTCGGCCGTCTGCCAGATGTTGGAGTAGACTTCCGAGACTTCGGCAACGGGATTTGGTGCATCTAGAACTGCCACTGATGCTTTTGACGTCTTGATCGGAAAGGTGCAGAGCATAAAGAGGTCATTCACCAATGGGGAATGGTAAACAAGTGCTGAACCGAAGGTGGCTACAGCTCCCTTCCCCAGCGTGAAGTCGAATCGGACTCCTTTCTTCATCAGTCAAATCACGCTTAGGAGGTTGTTTGTACCGCAGGCTGGCACATATAGAACATGCTGGAGGGTGACTTTGACCGGTTTCGCATTCGGTCTTTCGGCCCAGAAGCTTATGATGCCAATGCCGACGGCATCGATAAGGGAGTTGCTTGCAGTTTTCACTTGATACTCCCCCTTTGGCATTGGCTAGAAGGACTCGAATAGGTGTCGATTTCCAGTGTCGTGATTCGTAGCTCCCGTATCCTGTACCCAGTAATCTGCAGGTCGATTCGTCGAAGCCACATCGACAGTGATCACGGATATGTTCTCTTGAGGAGTTATTAGAAATAGAAATGATTCTGCATCGTTATTCGAGGCCGGGGTCGCCGAGGCCAAATTCGCGTCGTCTTTCTTTTTCTTCTCTGCATATGCAGCCCACTTATCCTTGTTTCGGCAATCTCGTTTTATATGGCCCTTTGCGCCGCATCCGAAGCATACAAGTTCTGACTGCCCTGTCGAGTTCGAATTCTTCTTGTTGTCTTGGCCTCTCTTTGAAACGAATAGTGCAGCTTCAGGGGCTAATCCTCGAGCTCGGCGGAGCTTAGCCTCGAAGGCTGTCAGGTGCGTGACAATACTCGATATCGTATCAGCCTTATCCGTAAGTTCCAGTGCCGATGAGAAGTTCCTCCACTCCCCTGAGTTCGGTAGATTTGAGAAGATATAAAACTGTCTCCACTCGTCTTCCGTCTTTACTCCGCAGATGGCGAGGTTATTGATGTACTTCTCCTGGGCCGTTATCCATTCGGTTACCGAGGAGTATGATTCGAGCTTACAGGCTGCCAGCTTCGCCATCTGATATCGGGCGTCGAGCTTAATGGCTTTCTCGAAGTCGGTCTTGATTGTATCCCAGAGCACTTTCCGATCATCATACTTTTCAGCCGTGTATCGACTTCGGATCGACAGTTCTAACAGGGAGCAGATGGTGCCATTCTCTTTCTCGTAGTTGTTTTTGTAGGTCCTCCAATCTCGGAGAAAGTTGTCGAAATGATTCAGGTACGCCGAATCCTGTGATTCGGGCTTGAAGCTATACTCGGGTTTCAGGGGATCTGGAGCCGTCGTAGGCGAGGAGGATCCAGATGCTGTCGGTGCAGCCGGAGGCCCAGGGATGATCTCGGAGCCATCTACTATACGCCAAACGTTGAGATGCTTCAGAGATCCTTGGCTACCACCATCCAAGTGCGGTAGTTATGCTCGGTGAGCTTCAAAATCGGTGCTGAAACTGCAGTCGACATCCTAACCAAATAGAGGTCGTACTCCACGTACGCTTCGCAAAAAATCTGGAGCTTTTCTTATTCACCCTCTAGTTATGCTGTAGAGGTCGATCTACCCAAAATTTTGAGCCCCGAAAATTGTCGTCCGGCCCCGGGCATGGCCTTGGACGGATGGGACGGACTATTGGGATGCCTGCATCTAGGCTCGAGCTGGTGGTGTGGGCTAGGCCTGTAATCGTTCTGAAGCTTGGGGAGATCCATCTTCTTCCGAGGGAGGCCAGGTGGAGCAAAGGCGCGAAGCGTGAATCCAGAGATGGCCTGGGGAGGTCCATCCTCTTCCGAGGGAGGCCAGGTAGAGCAAAGGCGGGCAACGTGAAGCCTGAGAGGTCCACTTCGATAGTCACTACTGTCCTCGTTAGCGACGCATCAACGGCCTGTAACGTAAATCACGGCCCATACTGTTAGCCACGTGCGCGTCAAGCTTCCGCTGTGATATCAGGATCGGCAATACTTGCTGCTTATCGGAAGCCGGCTAGATGGCGAAGCACCCCTCCTGCCACCCGTCGTCCCCTCGGACAAAAGAAAGCAAAAAGCAAAAGCTAAAAGATTGATAAGAACATAAGAAAAGAGCCGAAAAGAGAGACCACAAAACCAAAGACCTCACTCCTTCACTCGCTTGGGCGGGAACTTCCCGACGTCAGTAGCCGCCAGGAAGTCCATCACCGCTTGATCGCACTTCTCCATGGAAAACAGTTCAGAGACCTGCACATGTCGGCATCTGCCCGCTCAGTGATCTCAACCGTCCCGTCCGACGGCCGGGGACGGCAGTGCCGTCCGAGATCTTGCCAGAACGGACGGGACGGCGCCAAGACCGTCCGTCCCGTCCTAGCATATGAATGACGGCTGGACGGCCGTTGTCTGCCGATGACGGCGTTTTCGCCGTCCCCGGCCGACATCCACCGTCCCCGACCGTCATTGGGCGGTTACAGAATACTCATGTCGCCGAGTGCTAAGCTCGCCACGTGATGTGGCACCGTGATGTGGTACAGTGACTGCGCAGCGTTGAAGCCACATCACTTGGCAAGCTTAGCACTCGGCAACATGAGTATATTTAGATAATTTACAATCATGATTGATAATCGAGTCCTAATTGCACAGGACAAGGGTTACAAATGGATGTTTCGAGGAGATTATGTTTTATGTACACTGAGAAATCAACATTCATGGATGTCGGCGGATGTCGGCGGATGACGGCCGGGGACGGCGAAAGCTCCGTTATCGGCCGTCCTAACCGTCCGTCACCGTCCTGCTCCAAAAAGACGGCGCCGTTTCCGTCCTGCCCTGGGACGGACGGCGCTTCGCCGTCCCGTCCCCGTCCTAGGTCAGGACGGACGGACGGGACGGTTGAGAACACTGTGCCCGCTTTCCAGCCCGTCGCCTTCCCCACCGCTTTCCAGAGCTAGCGTTTTGCTATGGCGCCCTCAAACGTATAACCCTTGTCCTGCATTCTGCGGGCTCACCGCCGCCCAAGGTGAGGGCTGACCGAGGAAATACTGCGGCAGAATGGCAGTGATGGGAGGCCACAGTGGAAACTGCGAAAGGATACCATTAGTCCAGAGGCAGAAGTCCGCTGGATTGATGTCATAAAGGATATTAGTGGTCCGAGTACAATTTATAGACGATAAAGAACTGGAAGGATCGAGAGATAGAAATCTGCAGTAGTTGCATTGGAATGGGCATTGGTTCGAAGGTGGTCAGGTACAGGAGCTCTAGAGAAAAGCGTAGTTAGAAGTATTTGTTAGAAAGCGAAGGCAGAGGTATAAAGGCCTCTGAGTTCTTCGAGGGTAGAAAGGCAACCTGATCAACGAAGAGAACATGCCTTAACAGTATACGTATTTGCACAGCCAATTCTTTTTGTTTAGAATCTGTTGCATGTATACTTAGAACGTCAGCCTCAGCCTGCTTACGACTGATACGAGCTGATGGAAGAATACGGGCTCATGGGCTGATGGAACTCGGCCGAAGCCTCGGTGGTACTAAGACTTATGAATACGGGCTTATGAGGCTTAGCACGATAAAGATAGAAGAGCTGGTACGGATACACATGGGAAACTGTATATATGTATATGGCCTTCATGGCCTCGTAGATAGTCAATCAAGCAACTAAAGTAACAGAATCTTCAAGCGTCTTTCCATATTCTGAGTGAAACTCCTAAGCTACCATCATCGATGCAAGTCCTGAAGTGAGTGAGGATACTACTTTGACTTGTAAACCATGGGCGACGCTCACGGTGTTACACGTTCTCCGCTGAATATTTGGATTCCTTATGAATTTAAAGGCATAAACTATACTATTAGATAAAGCAATAGACGATGGCTTCAGACGAGATTCCTCCCTTCAGAAGCACGTCTCCACACCGTCGTTTAGTATCCACCATCATTTGATCACACTGAGCAGGGGGTGACGGAAATAGCAAGTTGGAAGCAGGAACCTAGAGGTGTGCATTCATTTTGAAGTGTACGAGTCATTAGAAATACCCATCGCGTGCTAAAACTCCCTCTCTGTATCTCCACGAGTTTTCCTGAATCGAATTTTAGTGTAGCATACTACACGCCGTTTTAGGAATGAAAGAAGGAAGAACCAACACGCGCAAAGCACGCGTCATCTTCACCCCAAATAGTCTCACCCTGCATCATCATCCGGTTCCTAAGATATTCCTTTAAAGGCGTATTTTGCGACAATATCTCTGAACTTGATGGAATCAACGTTTGCATTGTCATCGCAGTTCCTATTGCCCTCCTCCCCATTATCGCCTTCCCCGTTATCGCTATCCACATCTCGGTCACCATATTTCAGTGCCGACTTTAATAGCTCGATTTTAGCAGCATATTTTTCACTTTCCCTAAGCTTGGGAAAGGAGGAACACAGCATGTCACAGACATCATGTCCCAAACACACAGCTGCATTGCGGTACCTCAAGTTCTGCTTTTAGCGACGTAACAACATGAGTAGATGGTCCAGTACAAGCTCCAAATTTGTATGTATTTCTGCCCAGACGGGTTTTGGGATTCCGTCCTCTCGATTGGAGGAGCTGGATATTCTGAGTGCAGCATTGCACTCGCCAAGGAAATTCCCGATATGCGCACCAACATGTTGGTGCGAGAAGAACGAGTATCCCCACAAGTACCCGCCCTCAACTGTGAATACTGCGTGTTGCCAGCCTGCCGGGGAATACAACCCCATTTCCCCCGTCGTCTCTCCGATCCATACCTCTTTGAATCCACCCGCAAGATGTTCCAGGATTGATTCTCCCGCTCCGAATTGTACCGGAGTATCTGTGGCTTCTTCACCATCGTCTTCATCTCTGCCATCGTCTGTATCCATATCGCGATCGGCCTCATTGACATCATCAGCTGCATCGACCGCACCCTCCCCCGCCAACACCCGAGCCCATTCGTCATAAAATGCGTTCATGCGCTTGCCCCCGCCAGACTGAGGCGCAGTATCTTCCTCCGGTTTCCAAAACAACCAGATCTTTCTTCCACCTGCAGGGAAGCACACGGTATCCAGGCCTAGATCCTGATGCATATCTGTAAACGCGTGTTTCGGCGTGATATTCCACATACAATCTTCGATTGTTACCCATTTCGGGACCCTAATGCCATGGTCCCGAATTATCTTCTTGGGACATTTGAGATTGAGGTACTTCAACACCTCACCAGGGGCGTGCTCGGATGACGGTTCCATTTGGCTGAGCAGCCGATGAGCAGCGGCATCACCGAGTTCCTCTCTCAACTGTTTCGCCAGCGGCTGCTTCACAGACGTAGCAGTGGGCACTTCCTTCTTGCACCAAGCACTGGCCGGGATCGTGTATGGGTGGTTGCAGATTGTGGTGCGAGGTTCCGGCAGCTGCACCAGTGTGAGATGTTTTCCAATATTGCGAATACTGGCGAGGCGGTCGACAAGGCCGCTGGTAGTGTTGCTGTGGCGGAAGTAGTTGACAAGGTCAGTCCAGAGGGGAAGCGCGGGGTTTTCTGGATCGATTGCCCGATACCGACAGTTTGGCTCGTGCTGCTGGAAAAAGCCTTCGTTTTCAACTATTGGACACCCAGTGATGGCCCAGCGGCATTCACGCTTGTGTGAGTCACGATTTTTTGTTCGGCCCATTATATATGCACTTCGGCGTGTCTTTTATTATACTTTGCGTCCTATTCAGTTGAGTACTGCAACTTTGTGATACAGTGGCAATTTTAAGGGAACACACTCCAGTGTATAACGTCGTATGTAGACGAAGGTATGTAAGGTTAGATATGGTTGTAGACGAGGAGACGTGATCGTTAATGATTGTGGAAGTTAGATGCTCTGAAGTTTACTGCCGGGAATAAGCGTTGCGAGGTGAGGGTAGAATTGTTAACACAAAAGTTCATGTTGCCCTACCTTCTCTTTGCAGCCTGTCACTCAATCGCAGCACAGCTTCTCACTTGTGTTTTCTTGCATCTCTTATGTTAAACTTAGGAGTTCTAGGGTTATCTTATCTTGTTGTCTATATACGTGGAGAATGACTTCCCTTATATACTATGGTAAGTACGGTGTCATGATGTCAGGCCGAGGCATGGACGTCATGAAGTCCTACGCCACCATAAGCCCATCCAGAGATGGCCGCACCGTCTTGATAGATGACGTCGACGACCGCACCGTCATGACAGATGACGTCGGTCAAGTAGCATATTGCAACATCTTATGTTGCATGTATGCATCAGGTCCGTGTATAAGATCTTGTATGATCATGACTGAAGGGCCGGAAGGCCGCGGAAAGGTTTGCCCGTTTGTTTGGAGTATCTAGAATGTTTGTCAGTTTGACCCTTTGTCTTTGGGTTTGAGTTATTGCCTCAGGGCTTGTTTTCTTTGTGGCGACACCAGAGAGGTTGTCTACTCTCGTGCTCTAGATCTTTATGCAATAGACACAATCAAGCTTCTATTCATCACTCTAAGTAACACCAGCGGCTATGCAGGTGGCGAGTGACTCATCATGTATGAGTCTACTCGGCGACTTAGCAATCACTCTCCAGTCCATTGTAGCAGCTTCGCTGGCTTTCTAGAAACTCGTAGGCCTTTCGGACGAAACCATGAGTCAACATCTGTATCTTCACGGATTGCGGTAATAGGTATGCGTTCCAAGTTGGCCGGTTTGCAGCGTGTAGTGTCCAGGGTGCAGTCTACGATATTTCCGACTTGTCTGAGCCAAAAACCCACAAACTTTCGGTCTCGAATGAGTGCTAGGAAGGTTTGGTTATTATTATCTATGTTTTACCAATGATAGAAGCATTTGGAACATGTTGAAATGTATGATACAGACGAAGTCTATTGAACTATATATACCATGAGAATCCTGAGGCTCTGCGGAGATGCCGAGTGCCGAGGTTGTTTGTTTGAATCATAATGTATTCGGCCGCTTGCGGCCATGACATAATCTACTCCTTTTCTCCGCCCATCTCCAGTGTGAGCCTTGGGTGTCCCCTTGGCCCTCTTGGATCCAAGTCGTGCGTTTCTTATCTCCTTGCCCCCATTTCCGCCGAAAGAACAAAAGAAAAATGTACTATATCCTTTCCACCCTCACCCCCGAAACTCTTCCAACATCCGTTTCCTTAAGAAACTTCAGCACTCCTTTCACGGCATCATCCGTATCGAACACCTGCAACATAGGAACCTACATCCTCTCCTTCCATTTACACTTTTTCCTTAACTTCTTCCAAAGGTCGTCCTGCTGTCGCTTCCACTTCTTGCACCACTTAAACAAGTGGTCCCTGACACACACCTTCGACAACACACCTCACCGCCTGGTTTTGCCAAGACCCCCTTTTTTTTGGGTGGGTTGTGGTTTTACTTTGGCTTCATTTTCGCATACCTGTGTGTGTGTGTCCGCTTGTTCACCCCTCGTGTTCGAGTGTACCTCAGACTGCGACAACCACTCAATACCACTCAGTATGGACCTCGAACAGTAGTCCCTCTTCCAGGGCAACTCGCCTCCTTCGATGTTTTACGCAAGTTAGTGACATGGTTTTCATGACACAACCGACACAATCGACAACACAACACAACACAACTAGGGCGTGAAAGCGAGGCAGTTCAATGAAGAGTTTTTCTGAGGACAGCACGCTCCGACCCACAACACTCGGAGAGGCTATGATGGCAGACCTGCTTCTCAGGCACACGAGCACCAGTACGAGTTGTTCCAATGGACGCATCAACTCACTTATACAGCGAAATTCGGTAGACACATCAAAGGTGCTGTTCACGCCCCATGGTTGGACGGTTGGGGTAATCCACTGCGATAACATCAATGAGACCCTGCGCTCAGGCGAATGTGGTACTGGATCCGAACAGTTACATTTCTGGGGGAGGACCAGAATATGGTGCGGTGGGGTAAAACAGGGGAGTAGAAGCAGAAGATGGTGGAAGAGGGGAGGAGGTGAAAATTTTCGTTTGTGGGTAGTGGGTGGGGAGCTCCGCCACCTAAGCGGCGGTTATGAGCCTGGAGGCGGAGGAGAGTCGGTCTTTGTCATACTCGAATTAGAGTGAATACAACATGAATAAACAACAACAACAAGTGGTCCCTTGTCTGCCACTTTTGCCCACACCACCAGCACTCCTGGCTTTTGTTCTTCTTTATGCGTTCCAGATACACTCCTGTGAGGGCATGTCCCACCTTCAACTGAAAGTACCTTCCCGCAATGTTCTTCTTAGCTTCGCCCAACAGTGCGGAGGTTGTGGCTGTTGCATGTATACTTAGAAGATCAGCCTCCGTAGGGCCGTAGATGCGGGCATGCGGGCATGCGCATGCCGAGGCCCGAGGTACGATACTCAGCTGTAGATGAACCTACTCACAAGTATATATATGGCCTTCTTGGCCTCGTAGATACAATCAATTAAGTCACTCTACCATATAAAGTAACAGGTTATGAGCCCGGCGGTCGCTACCTAAATCTATTCTTATCCCTACACTATACCCTTTACAGTTACTCTCTGCACTATAATCACGTCATCAAACTCAGTTTGCACCACTGAAACCCAGTCACCCCAGCAACGACACTAAAACATCAAAATAAACAACCTAATTCGAACTCAACACCACCACGAAGAAATCTCACGATGTCTACCCCAACTTCCAAACTCCCGAACTACAACAAGGCCCAATGGGGTAACGTCCCTCTGCTTACTCACCTTAACTACGATTCGTGGGTAGAGACCATGGTACTCGTTCTCGAGGCCATGAGAGCATACAACATCGTCACCGGAGAAGAACCCGAACCCCAGGCACTCGATATCGACTATACCAATTGGAAGGCCCGAGAGGCCCAGGCCGCCACCTCCATACTACTCTCCTGCTCTCTAGACGTTAGAACCTACCTCAAGGGCGTGCGAAGCCCACAAATGATGTGGCACACTCTTCAAGAGCGTCTTGATAATACAACAACACTCATCGGTCGAACTGCACTTCTCCGCAAATTCCGCGCGACTCGACCTCAAAAGGATCAACTACTCCAAGATTACTTCAATAAGCTCCGAGATTTCCGCCATCAGCTAGCCGGATCGACCGAAGCCATCTCCGATGATGAACTTCGCACACACATATATACCACTTTGCCAGGACAGTATGCCATAACGGCCAAAATCTTACAGCGTCAAACTCCTATTCCAACAGTCGAAGAAGTCATGGACGCTCTAAATGAGGACGAAGGAACTACGGCCATCACCAATGAAATCGGAGACGCCACCACCGATCGGCCCTTCACACCCAACGAGGCGGCTACCAAGGCCGAGGCCGAGGCCGCGCCGTGGTCGTGGCCGTGGCAACTGGAGAAGCTACGGAAATCGAGGAGGAGAAACTAAGGATAAAGACAGTAACGAATACTCCTGCACGCACTGTAAAATGAATAACCATAGCACCGAGAATTGTGGAATCCTCAAACGGCGCGGCACATACAGCGGCAGTGGCGGTTTCAATAAGAAGGACAACGATAAGTCATGCTTCCATTGCGGAAAACAAGGCCATGTTAGAGCCGAATGCCAAATCCGACAAAGAGGCCGCGACGCCCAAAATAAGGTCATGAAACGAAACACCGACGGTAACGACAAAATGGCCGAAGCAAATGCAGCACTGGCCCAGCACGGCATCTCTGCTGGAGAAGACCTTTTCTGACTATCCGACGACTCCGACGACACCGAACAAGCCACCATCGGCCATACCGCATATGTCGCCCTTTCCACCGCAAATGCTTTATCCTCCACAATTACCTCCACAACCTGGATCGTAGATTCAGGTGCTTCTCACCACATGTGTAACGATCGTAACTCGTTCGTTTCCTATAAAAGGCTGGCATCTCCAATCTCCATTAAACTCGGAGATGAAACAACGGTAATCGCTACCCACCATGGTCTCATTGACATATCGCAGAGATCGACTACTTTACGTTTGAAAGCACTCTATACACCTACGTTTCGCTTATCTTTACTCTCAATCAACCAGCTTGACCGCTCCAACTACACCACTACCTTTCGACGAGGCGTCTGCTCCATATCTATGGACTCAATTGCACTTATTGCCAAACGAGTAGGAGACCTCTACTTTCTCCAATCTCATGTCGACGCTCAAGCTCTCACCTCCGAAACTGGCGGAAGCCAGCCCACAACTGAACCTACCGAAACTACTCCCAACAAATCATTGATCACCTCCCGCCTGTGGCATCGTCGATTGGCCCATCTGCACCCTGCTGCAATGAAAAACCTTATTGATGGCGCCGAGATCTTAAACTCCCAAATATGCGACGTTTGCACCCAGGCGAAACATAAGCAAAAATTTATACGCACCAAGGTTCGACGAGCAACCAAGCCATTCGAACTAGTACACTCCGACACATGCGGCCCATTCGGAACTCCGACGAAGGCTGGCCACCTACACTATATTCTCTTCATTGATGACTATACACGCTGGACGACCGTCTACTTACTCCCGGATAAGAAGCAAGAAACTTGCACCGCCGCATATCAACATTTCCAAGCCAAAGTCGACGCACATAACAAAGGCTACAAGATAAAACGATTCCGATGCGACAATGGCCGAGGAGAATTCGATAACAAGCTCTTCAGGATTCTTCTAGCGGCACGAGGTACCGCTTTAGAATTCTGCCCTCCTTATGCTCACCATAAAAACGGCGTCGCGGAGAGAATGGTCAGAACAATCACAGAGAAGGCTAGAGCTATGATCCTTGACTCCCAAGCACCACACGAATTCTGGGGGAAGCGGTAACACGGCCGTATATTTGCACCAACGCATGCCAAACGAAGGACTCACGAAACGAGATGACCGCGACGGCTATAAGACTCCATATGAGACTCCGTACGAAATGCTCAATAGTTATGGAAAGCCGGAATACGATAAACCACCCAATGATCTCACACGAAAGCCAATAAATTATAAAGCCCCACTAAATCATCTTCGTCGTTTCGGATGCCATGTCAGTCGATTAATACCAGAGCGCCAGCGCATCGACAAGAAGCTCGGCCCACGATCTAAACCCGGCTGCATGATGGTCGGTTATGTACACGACAGTACTACTACTTGGAGGATCTGGGATCCGGAGTTTAAAACAACAAGAACCCAATCAGACGTCATCTTCGACGAAGAAAGGAATGCATACATATCATGCCCACAATCACTAAAAAGAAAACACGGGCTGGAAGAAACTACCGAAATCGATATATTCGATCTACCACAAGAAGAAACACACATTGAAACACTAGATCCTGGTGGAACGGATGAGGAAATGGCTCACGGCCGCACTCGAAAGAGTAGAGCGGGTGATAGCATTTCTCACGGCCGCACCAGAAGTGGAAAAGTCGCCCCCGATCATACGGCTGGAGCTGACGACGGCCTCCCATCACACACAACTGGGCACAATCATGATGGGCAGGGAGACCGAAGCCCACCTGCTTCAGGTGCGGAAAACACAGGCCTTACACATATGGCTCCTGACGAGGATGCCCATACACACACACTCTCTCTCGATTCTCATGACCAAGCCCCATCTAGAGACGAGATAACCACAAATAGAAGCATACGAAGACAGATAAACTCTGTGCGGCGAACCGCCGCGGCTACAAAGAAATCAAAAGCCCCAGCAATTATATCAACTGATAGAGTTACTAGAAGCTCGACAAGAGCAAATGCACAAGTCAATGTCTCTGAACTGATACACAGTGCTCTAGCATCCACTGCAGTCAATGATGACCCCCGAACATACGATGAGGCCATGACAGGGCCACTAAAGCACGAATGGGAAGCAGCGATCCTCGAAGAAGCCAATTCAATTCAACGAAATGAGACCTTCACAATAATCAATAATTTGAATCGTAACGATTCCACTGCAACCAAGCCAATTGGCTCGAAATGGGTTTTCAAGACGAAACGTAACCCCGATGGGTCGACACGTTACAAAGCCAGGCTAGTAATCAAAGGCTACGAACAAACAGACTATGGTGAAACGTATGCTCCCGTTGGCAAATTAACGACTTTCAGACTCCTTATAAGCCTTGCTGCACGAGAGGGCTGGATCATCGACCACCTTGACGTCGTCACCGCGTTCCTAAATCCCGAAGTCGACGATGACACACTCCACATGGAACTCCCAGAAGGATGGCCTTTCGCAGGAAGGATCGTACGTCTAAACAAGGCTCTCTATGGTCTGAAACAAGCACCACGACTATGGTACCGACATATAAACGCTTTCCTACTCTCTTTAGACTTCATCCAATCGGAAACTGATCCCAACCTTTACATACGCAATGTCGGTGATATTCTCCTGCTCCTTTATGTTGACGACATGCTATTGGCCTACGCACCGACTGCAGCAAAAGATGCCGAAATAATCAAGGCGAAGCTCGCAGAAGTCTACAAGATCACTAACCTCGGGCCGGCTCGCCAATTCCTCGGCATCGAAATCCATCAAGAAAACGGCTCGATTAGCCTCTGCCAAAAGATCTTCATTGATTCAATTCTCAAACGATTTCACATGGAAAACGCCTACAATGCCTTAACTCCACTCGACGACAAAGTCAAATTAGACCTCGCTGAGCCAGACGAGGGGGAAGTCAATCCCAGGGAATACCAAGCAATCGTCGGCTCTCTAATGTACATCACTCTAGCCACCAGGCCCGACATATCATTTGCAGTGGCAGCACTCAGTCGATACAACTCCAAGCCTTATACAACTCATCTGACGGCTGCCAAACGAGTTTTACGATATCTCAAAGCCACCAAGAACTACCGACTCCACTATACCGGCCAGAATTCGCTTATCGGATACACCGACTCCGAATGGGCTTCCGATAGTGCCGATCGAAAATCACAAGGCGGGCATATCTTTATCTCCAACGGTCCAATCTCATGGCAATCGCGAAAACAGGATTTAGTCGCAACCTCAACCCTCGAAGCCGAGTACATAGCCTGCTCGGAAGCCTCCAGAGAGGCTCGTTGGCTACTTCAACTACACAAAGACCTCGACAAAAATCTCGAACCTCTACCGATCTATTGCGATTCTCAAGGAGCTCTAGCACATATCACTGAAGGCATTATAAAGGCTAGAACCAAGCATATCGATGTTTGCTACCACAACAGCCGACATCTCCATGAATGCGGTATTATCAATTACTCCTGGATCTCAACCAATGAAAACACTGCCGACATCTTCACTAAAGCACTAGCAAGAGATAAGCACCAAAAGTTCACCAAAGCGATGGGGTTGTGGTAATTCACGGATCCACGATTTTAGTACACACTCGAAATGGAGGAGGTTGATTTAAGGTTAAAATTTAAGGTTCTTTCACTTTGTTTTTCTGGACGGATACTATGGGTTTCTTTTGTTTCTTTTGGGATGGCCGTCCCTTATCAGGCTACGGTTGTACTCTTTCCCTACCTACCGCAGTCACTATAAGGAGGAGGGTTTTAATGAGGCACCGGAGGATATCATCTAGGTCTTCCTATGAACTATAGGAAGAGGGGGAAGTGTTGCATGTATACTTAGAAGATCAGCCTCCGTAGGGCCGTAGGGCTGTAGGGCATGCGGGCATGCGGGCATGCGCATGCCGAGGCCCGAGGTACGATACTCAGCTGTAGATGAACCTACTCACAAGTATATATATGGCCTTCTTGGCCTCGTAGATACAATCAATTAAGTCACTCTACCATATAAAGTAACATCAAAAAATGTTCGAGGAACGAGTGATTGTTTATGATCACCCCACATTGCACAACGGAGTTTTCGATCGATCATTTTAGAGCCTTCAAAGCGGTTAAAAAGACAATAAAACACTAAAAAATAACAACCACCCTATCAAAATCCCTCCAAAATTTCCCATTCCCTAATCATCCCCCACCAAAATTTCCCATCCCCTAATCATCCCCCACTAAAATTTCCCATCCCCTAATCATCCCCCAGCAACCTCCCCGTGACCATCCCTAGAACACACGCACACACCAACCCGCCCCAAACCACGACCGTCGCCACTCCCAACACTTCATTAACCACGGTCAACGCCTTCGGCCACTCGAACGCGCTCAACAACTCATTACTACACAAGAACAGAGCGGCATGCGCAAACACCACCATAAACCCTTCAATCACCCCACTTCCCAACACCATTATCTCCGACATATTCCCAATGTTCCCCGCCGCAGCCACAACAAACCACCACACCGCCAGACCCCAAAACACCAACCCCAACGCAACACCCACATACGACAATGCCACACCGCCGACGACGAAGCCGGGGTTTCCTCCCGGCGCGGTGGCCTTGACGGGGAAGTGTCGGAGTGCCTGTTGGGCAAGGGCTGTGCAGGACCAGGATGTGAGTGCGGGAGGGATGGAGGCGAGGAAGAGGGCAGGGCGTTGTTTAGCGGGTGGGAAGCCGTCGCGGTGGAGACGGTTAAGGAGGGAAGATTGGAATAAGAGGGAGAGAAGAATTCCCATTCCCTGGAGAATGACGCCGAAGGCCATGATTCCTAGGGCAGTGCGGTGCTGGGTGGGTTTTAGATGTGCGAGGACTACTGCGGCGGTGGGGCCGGCGAGGAGGAGGGGAAGAGTGCCGGTTATTTCTGTTGAGGTGAATTCTCTGGTAGTTCGGCGGTTTTGTGGGCCTTTGCAGAATCTAGGATATGTTAGAGAGTGAGAATACGTGGGGGGGGGGGGGGGGGGGCAGAAGACGGACTGGACAAGTGGAGAACTAATCCCGAAGATGAAAGACAGAACGATGTAGATCCAGAAGAAACTGCGGATTGCGTGCGAGTTGTAGCCATGCAATTTTTCAGCGTAAGTGGCGCCGTTGATGATTAGGATTCCCAGTGCAGCGGGAAGAGAGGAGATGTGCTGGCCTTCGACTGGGTGCACCATGCTTCCTGGCAAGAGGGACGGACGTACGATGAAGCGGACGAGGTGGGTTATGAGTGTGATGAGGAAAAGGATCAGTGCGATAATGTAGATCACAGAACCTACAGGAGTTAGCACGGAATGTCATTGCAAGTTGGTGATATACCCACCCAAGACCCAGATGCTGTGGATTCCATACGGCAGGTTGAACAATAGCAACGACACCGCGCCGGTCGAAATAACCACATTGTACCAGCTATATATCGCTTAGTATGGACGCGTCAAACTACGGGAGGAAATCTCACGCCCAAGTCATCTTGTGCTCGAGAATATGTCTCCAAAGCGGCAGATCCCCTCGTCTTCTGCAGAACCTGTCGTCGCTCCCACACAACCCATTCCGCCCAAGCAACGGGGTCCTATCATCATCGCGCTCCCCAGCTTCAATTCGACGTTCATATCCGGACATGATTGTAGCAAAGGGCTGGTAGACTGTAACCGAAGAATGAGGAAAAAATCCGAGTCCAACGGAGGAGAGCTGGGCTTTTGTCTGTTGTGTTGGGATGACGACACATGTGGTGTGATGTGACTGACCTCATCATGATGATAATGATGATGCGTGCATTCGGTCTGTGCATGTCGATCCAATCGAACTCGACTCAGCATCAGAATTCAGGTCCGCATTTGTCGAAACTTGATTCGGCGGCTAGTCGCGGGACATGCGCCCGGGTCGGGAATCGAAGCCTCGCGATCGTCCGTGGGGATTCAACGAGTTATCATCCGCAACAATGATGCACATCCGCTAGGACCACCGATTCCATCTCCGACACTGTATATAATCCGCGCTTTTAGCATTCTGCAAACAACATCGATTAATTCATTTAACTCAACTACAACACAAAACACAACACAACACAACACAACACAATCACCATGCAAAACGCCGCCGCCAGCAAGACCACGCCTCTCACCGGCGAAGCGCGTACATCCGCGCCCGCTGCCAGTACCTCCAGTACCGGCGCCGCCTCACATGGGATCGACGACTCCCACGCCAAACCCGGCGATTCTTCGATCGTCCCTCAAAAGCTCCAAGAAGCACTCCCCGAGAAAGTCGAGAATTCGGTTCCGAACACAGTTCACGACACTGGGTCTTCAGGATCCAAGAGTCACGCTAAGCCTGACGGGAGTATTCTTCCGGAAACGATCCAGCAGATGGTGCCGGAGACGGTTGAACGGATGGTTCCGAATGCGATTCATGATACGGGAGATAAGAAGGCTTTTGGGAAGAAGTGAGGTATGTATAGATGAGGGAGATGAGATGGTATGTGCTGATTTTGAGTAGATTTTGAGTTTCTGGGGAGTGGGATAGATGGATGAACTATGTCGCTGTACAATAATAATGGGTTAGTAAATCTATAAAATGGCTGTATCAACTGCATCTCCTCCCTAGAGTAGGGTATAAAATATGTGGTTTAAAACGCATGACGAATTTGTACCGATTGCTCTCATTCTCGGGTTTTCTCATCGTTCCCAAGCTCGTCCCTAGCGAGAGGACGCGTCAATGGTTAATCTTCGAGCCCAATACCCGCCACCTGTAGCGTAATTTTTTCATGTGATTTATCATTTATTGTATCAACATTAATGGCACTACCAAAAAATGTGGGAGGCATCATCCAACCCATAGTATATAATATTGATTAAATCACACACCGGTAACCATTAGCACATGCCGGGGGATTTAAGCGAAGTAGGTTATATGTTGTAGCTTGAAATATTGAAAACCTAGATGGTTGATGATATCTCTACCCCATCACCACCACCACTACCCTGTTGGAGTGCCTACCGCACACACCTGGGAGTACAAAATTGAGAGCATCAACAAATCCCCCTCGAAATTTCATCGAAAATATACTTTTCGTGGCATTCCCCATACTAACAGTCACCATTGCAATTGTACAGTAACAAAGACACCAAAATTCCAAGCCACATTTTCTTTCGCTGGTCATTTTTCAATTTTCAGGGAAGCTGCCTTGTCTACATACCCGTGACTTTGTAACTTCTAGGTCCTAGTGACGAGAGCTGTTCAGGTTAAGTATCGAGCTGGGACTATCGGCTCGTGAGAGGTGATTGGGCCGCGGATCCTCATGCATGAGCCATAGGTTTCGGGCGTCAGGTTGCGTTGAGGGCAGGCGGACAGGTCAGTACTCCCACGGTGGCTTTTTCAGGGCTGAAGGCTTTAATACATCTTGCAGGGAGAAGAAACGGCGGCAGGAATTCGAAAGGTATAGGTAGAACATGCGTACCTCCAACCGCAATTCCAACTTCTAATTCATTACACCAAATCTTGTACGCTGATCCAATCCACCGCACCCAAACCCAATCTCTGATGCCAACCTTATACCCCTTACATACCACCAATCTATTTCTTCCTATTGTTCTTGCCAACCGTTACCCGCAATATCCGAAGTTGCACCCAAAAATAGCCCTCTGGTCTGTCGGGTACACTCTAGAGTACGGGCGGCTATTATGTACCAGGATAATGCAACAAATCTCCGGAATTACTCGCATGAACGAAGGCCATTCGAATAGAAGCATGTTTGATACGTATCTGAAGGCAGCGCAGATTCACTGTCACGGTTCACAGGAGAAAAGCCATAATTTTTAACGTTTAACTTTCAGCATTGTCATTTCCTACAATCCCCCTTTTCTCAATCCACCACCAATTCCAAACAGCCATCCCACGAAATTAGGGCCCCTCATCCGTGAAATAACCATCCAAAATCAGTGATCAAAAAAAACAACCCCAGTAAGAAATATAACAAGCGAAGAAAATCCAATCCAATCCATCGTCATAGCTAAGAATAATCTGAATCATAAAGGTCATAACAGCGTTAAAAAATCCCCATCCTCCAGGAAAAAAAAAGACCGTTTCCTATCGCTATGCATATTACCCACTTCCATATGTTAAACGAAAGTATAATCCGTATATAAACCCATAAAAAGAAAACTCGTAACTCCGTATCATATGCCGCTCAAAAAATCAAACTCCATCCCAAGAAGATATATAGACAGTGTGCAAAGGTGTATCTCAAAAACTGTTCTATATGCTCGCCGTTTACATTGCCATACGCTCGAGACGGTAAGCAAGATTCTCGTCGAGACCACCCTTCTTCGCTGGTGGTGCCATGGCGTATTGGTACTCCTCGTCATATCCGTAGTGGTTGTCGTACTCCTCGCAGTAGTGTCCGCGGGTGTCGACCTCGTACTCGTCGCACTGGCACATTGGGGTCGCTGGGCTGGAGCCGCGGGAGCTGAGTGTGCTTCCTGAGCAGGAAGAGGAGGAGCGGTCGGAAAGCGGGGACGCGGTGGTGGCAGCAGAAGAGATCATGGAGTCTGGGCGGCCGTAGTTGTATTGAGTGTCGAGGGTGAGCTTGTGTGCGGCCATGGGGTTTCTTGGGACGGGGTGGACGATGTGGGTGAGTTGGCGGTGTTGACGGGTGGGAGAAGGAGTGCGGCGGGTTTGGGATGGGTAGTACTCGGCGGGGTTTGGGATGTCGTAGACACCGCCGGAGCGTTTTGAGGAGCGGGAGGAGACGGAGGAGGCGGGGGAGGAGCGACGGGTAGAGGTTGGGGAGGAGATTTCGTGGTCGAGGATGTTGAGTGTCAATTTGCGGGTGGGCTCGTTGCAGTTGGGCTTGTTTGGGTCGTGCGACTCAAAGTAGCCGTCGAGGATGTACTGGTTTTGCATGTTAGCGTGCAATTGGGGGGGGGAGAAGCGGAGGGCGACATACGTAGTACCAGTAGCGTGCTGGGGGCATGGAAGAACCGAACTTGACAGTCAAAGTCCACCAGCCTGGGCCTGCAGCGTCGGCATTCATTTGGTAGCGCTTGGTGTAGTTGTCCCAGGAGCCCGTGACGTGGCAGCTCTTGATGTGCGCGGGAGTGCGGAGGGTGAAGGTGGTTCCAGCAGCGGATGTAGACATGATGATGATGATGATGATATAGGTAGAGAGATAATATTAATGGACAGTAAAATTAATTATGCGTTGATCTGGCTAGCAGATTTTGATATCGCGGTAGTATTATTTGGGGGGAATTAACAAAAGACACCGGGTCTTGGTACAAAGGGCAAGGGATTGAAAAAATGGGGTAAAAAGGCGGGAGACTAAAAGCTCGACTGCCTTGGGGAAGAGGAAGGGGAATTTGAGACTAGCTCTGTGGTGATGTGAAGAACGAAAAGAAAAAGAGTTGACGCTGGGTGGAAATCGCGGGGTCTTTATCCTCCACTGTCGCCTCACAACAAATGGGAGCGCCGTGCTAGGTGGCGGTCGGGGTAGTCGTGGAAGCAGCGCTACGGGGGAGAATGTGTCGCGATTGGCTCGAGTGTTCCAACACCCCATACCCCAGCCCTCGCGATCCCACACGCCATTCGACAGCAGCGAGTGGCCAATGCCTGCCGAGCTTGGGCGGACAACCACCAATCAGCGTGACTCGCCTCGTCGACAACCAGCGGAGCGTCGTCCCTGCAAGTGATGGCCATGCAGCTGCAGTGCACAGACTCTGCATGCATGCTGCCGAACAAAAAACGACGAGGATTGCAGCTGTTTTTGGAAGCAACAAACCCGACATCACTATATCCCAAGAAACGTTCAGCACCCAAAAATAGGTGCGTACCCATACCGACGATCCGCCTTACCGGACGTGTTTTCGGCGTTGGAAGAATTCGACCGCTTCGGATGGGCATGCCTCCGAGCACACGACAGTCGAAAGTACTCTGAACGTGGCACTTTTTTTCATGTTTCACAGCGCAAAGCTTCCGTGTTGTGCGGTCGAAAGAAGAATATCATTCTACGTTCGTCATCAGAGGTCTAGTATATTCCTGCGAGAGATATTATCGCACTTCTTGGAAACGTGGTTGGTTGCAGTGTAGATGCAATGCAGATTCGAAGCGCCTTCGACAATTCAGCCTGAAGATTTATCTGTATGTATGTACGTTTGTGCACATGGACTATTGCAGTAGATGATCAGAAAATAGTAAAAAAGATATCAAGTATATAACGGCAATTTGTGTGAGAGAGACTTTTGAAGGTAATAATATAATAATAGGATTTTAAGTAGTTCTACTTGAAATTGTTACGGAAAACGTCGCAGATACGCTTGTGCCTGTGGGTAACTCCATGCAAGTACCACTCGGTCTGTTGTATCCATATGAAACTTTAGAATTGTGCTGCTCCTATCAGAGGAGGAGAAGTTTCATGTGCATCAGTTAGCTCGGATACAATATCTGGAAGAGATGCCAACGTCGTCATCGATTCAAGACATCCATCGAACCCATCGAATCTTACATTCGAGATTCTACGAGCACTAACTACCCGTCTCAACGCTCACGGACGATTCAAACAAATCGAGGTTTTTGTCCGTAAACATCCTTAAGCCATTAACATCGCAATCCGCCGTAGTCCTTTATCAAATAAATGAAAACACCCCATCTCCGACGCGGCAAACATCTAAAACCACTCTGTTGCCATTCCAAGGCCTCCCATTGAATCGGTACTCGGCAGTTCGTGGCTCATTTTCCCCTCAATCCATCACGATCTGAGGCTGGACACGTAGGTGCAGTGGCTGGATGCAATGTAAGCCTCAGGGCCGGCGCTTAAACCCGTCGTCATGCCGTGGAACCTTTCGGTTGAAAGATGTGGCCCGACCAGAGGAAAAGCCGGAGAATAGTCCGGGCGAAAACGGTGCGGCAATTTTGGCAAGTGAGAGTGAGAGCACAGCGCGCGGGTGTCAATACGTGAACATAACATGTGGGGTTAGGGTATGGTACATGTGAGTGGAAGAAGTTCAACTTTTCCACTCGAAACTTCTATGCTACATAGTACTCACATACAGCGCCATTGCTTTTGCGATCTCCATTCCCTGCTTAACTCTCACCTCCAAGCAAGCATATCGTCCGTGACTTTTCACCTTAGGTCACAACCGCGCGGGGCTCTCCGCCCCTCGCAAATATACCCGCATTAGGGTATATTGAGGGCCCCAACAACAACAAAAATAGACCTTATCCTGGCCATTCCAGGATAATGATTTTTTTCGTTCCCACCACCATGTGCACCACCACATTACCGTTTATGGGCTTGAATGGTTAGCCCCTTCTTTGGCGGTGGCGCGAATAATACACACATATGATGAGATGAGAAGCCGATGAGGTTGAATTCAACTGGTTAGATAATGATTGATTGATAGAATAACTATACGCAGCCACGACGCTCGAACCGATACTCACGAGCTCATGAGCTCATGAAGACAGACGACACATCAAGGCTCCGATCAGTATACTGTACTCCTTTATCATAAGCGCCAGTGGTCTCCCATGCAGCAGCACCGATAGTGGCCCTGCCCTGTCAATTCCATGAATAGCAGGGTAGGTATGTTAATTTCCCCCAATATTCAATATTTAGCATCACTAGTATAGAGAAAACCACCGTGCACATCAGGATACCTATCTTTCTTCCCAACAGTATCCTGCGGTCTTAGCTGCACTTGAACAGAGTGCATCTTCAATCGGTTGGATGAAAGGATTTCTCCTAGCACATATGTTTGTCTCACAAGACTCCCACGAGTGATCGTTTGTGACCAGCAGCAGCAGCACACCACACTCACTGGTTTAGCTAGCTCGATTGGTGGACCGTGGTTATGCAAACGGCACCATGAGGGGTTAGGCTAGGGGCCTAGGACGAGGCAAATATCTCGACGGAAAACTCTGCACCTCACGCGCGGCCCGTGTGAAGAGCGGGGTATAGTTTAGAAGCTAAATGATCCAGCTGTGGTAAAGTCCATCCGAGAGGATGATCCCCCCTCTTCCTGAAGCACAGGGATGCATAGCGGGTGGCAGAGATCCTAACTATTGACCTCAGAAGGCTTGACGTAATGAAACCCAATAAGAAGAGATATATACCTGTAGATGTCAGATTAGAGACTCTTCGGGGCCCTGTAAGAAGTATCCCAGCAGGAGGTTCGAGATGACCATAAACTGCTCTACGCATCTCAAGTTACACCGCCGGTGTTTATTTGGCAAAGCGAGTGCATGTGGGGTGGGGTCGGTAATGCTTCGAAGGCTTCTGCCGCAGGGTAGAAGCACGGGATGGTATCTTGCCGCTACTACCCGTCCGAATCTCTATGCTTCTAGGATTTTGATAGAAGAAGCCGTCATCGCCAGGCGTTATTCGTACGGGCTGCATAACTTGTGGACGAGATGCGTGACTATAGGTAACTATCATCCAAGAGGTCAGCCAATATAGATTCCAGTATACGAAACGCGAGCTCTGGCATGATGTACTGTACTCAGTGCGGGGGTTTGGGGAGGCAAAAACATAAGCCACCGCCATGTATCTTCCGCCGGTAATGCGGTAGAGAAGTACTTCAAAAATGTATATGCTATTGCTTCTCAAAACCCCCACGAGTACTCGGTAGGAGGGAAAATTTTTTCGATAT
The DNA here is from genome assembly GCA_015178995.1 of Trichophaea hybrida. NCBI lineage: Eukaryota > Fungi > Ascomycota > Pezizomycetes > Pezizales > Pyronemataceae > Trichophaea > Trichophaea hybrida. The sequence goes on from WHVE01000174.1 coordinate 86,857, forward strand.
ATAAGCTAGAAAGAAGAAAAGTACACTTTTGCTGGATATCCCACCAAAGAATACTTACGAGAAAAGCAAGCAATGGCGTCTGTTTTTCCCTGTATCGTGTGTTCCAGTGAAATGGCTTGCCTCCGACGCGTGCTTCAAATGAATGTAGCAGTACGTGCATGTACATATCTACAGATCACTATCCCCTGCACTAGTGTATGGTCACACAACAAAAGGATTATGGTTAGCGGAAAGGAGATAATTATTCAATGATAACGTCCAATCAACCAATCGATGCTATCTTCGAAATCTTTAATCTCTTTGTAGACCCACCCAGCACACTTCACCAGTGCGGGGAACAGACAGTGCTGGGGATTACATCAGCCGTTAGGGATGTGGGTGCAATGCCAGCCAATCGAGACGGGAAGGTGTCAGTGTTGCTTGCATATATAGTGCTAGGCATGGATTTGGTGCAATTCTGCTTACTGTCTGAGGGGTCCCCCACTATTCTCACTGGTAAAGATATACACCATGGTCTAGATATTCACAGTTTGCTGTTGCTGATGTCCCTTGAACTTTACTCCCCAGTTCCTGGCAACCCGTACACTGAGCATAGAGCTCGCTTTCCTTTGAGTCTAACTAGATCCTCATCGGCTTTTAGGGATGGCGACTGAATCTGGTCTGGCCGGACGCAAAGGGTGATTGAAGTATCTGAAGTTCAAGAATTCTCACATCCAATTACGAATCTTGATGGCATAAAGGCTCAGCGATTCAAATTTTGCGTTGGCTTTACGGTTTATGACGCGAAACGACCATAATTAAGATGCTAGCATGAATCTTCTCTTTGCAAAGGCGATATTGGTTCATTCAAGCCATAATTCCCGCCAACTTGTATTGATTTCATTAAGTACTAGAGTTATAGTTGTCGGCGGGAGTTGTAGTTGCCAGGGCAATTCTAAAGTTTAATGTGATTAACGTTGTAGAAATACTACAGGATGCCTTTTTCTAAAAGCTTGCAATGGGGAATTCATAGAAGTTCAACTTTTGAAGCGACTCTCAAACGCGTCCTAAATAAACAAAGGACGTCTCGCATGGTCTCGAACGGTTGTGGCGCCGGCGCATAAATTTATGCAAGCTAGCTATAGCCGGTCTGGGGAGAACTACAGATGTAAATCTATCTATATATAGTCTTAAACACTAACATGACCGAGATCACTCTAAACAACCCTATGTAGCTACTATACTTTGTTAAAGTGTCCAGAAAATTAAACCAGCTGTCATGTTCGACGATCCAGTGATATCGGTAATAATGAGGGGAAGGTAGATAGATTATGATAAGATAGATGTTGGGCTGGTCGTTTTAGTACTGGCTTGGCTTCCAGACGAAATACATCGTGAAGGTTGCTGAGGATATCATTCAGTCTCTCAATGAGACCACCCAAACTTGATATTTTTACTGCCAGAAATTCGAAACCTTTTCTTAAATGCTCTCACACTTGTCATGTTTCTACCGCATTTTTCCGGTTGGTTTTACATTCCGACCCCCGTGTCTGTTCAATGCAAAGAATGCTCGCGAAATTTGTTCGGAAACTATATCTAGCCGCCAGCTTGGTTTTGATTCATGCCTTTTAGATTAGATCCGCTTTTTGGTGTTCCTTTGGCCCTAAGATAGGATGCGGATCCAAATTGTAAACAGCCGTACAAGCATATCCCTGGCACTATTTTAATTTCACAGCCAAAGATATGACTGGAGACACCATATGACTGGAGACACTGCGCTTAAGTGTTTCACGTTATACGCCGCCAAAATTAAGCATGAATTGTGCCGCGAAGAAACTCAAAGGGCGATAATCCAGGCATTGGGATATGCATTCTAGTAGGTATTCTATAAAGACTCAAGCATCTCGCATCTTGTGACTTCGTAGAAGTTTCTTGAAACAATTACAACTCAGTTAAGCGCTAATATGGCCGTTTCGCCAATACCATCATTGCTTGCACCTCCACCATCTCGACTTAGCTCCACCTTCCCACGCATTTATTCGGCACTTTTTCCTGATGTTGGATGGCGACCAGCAACCCTAAAGAGCGGTGTTCTCTTAATCTTTGCCATCCTTACTGCGGCCGCAATCGCAACTTTCCAATACATTTTATGGCGCTCAGAACAATATGGAGCCGTCATCTATTCACCCACCAGTTATCAGATTGCTTTGCTCGAGTACGGCCCGTTGACATGGGGTGTACTGTATGGACTTTGTTGGACCAGCATCGATCACGATTTTAAAAGGTATGTTTAGCTGACTCTGTTATGGAGTATTTGTAGTTCAACATCGCATTGCAGGTTGGAGCCGTATTTTCAACTGTCAAAGCCAGAGGGCGCGACGGCGGAGCACTCATTATTACTGGAATATCCCTACATATTGACTATACTTGCGCCGTTTATAGCGCTAAAGAAGAGGTGAGCCAAATTTCAGCACCATCCTAAACCAACTTCGCGAGGCTGACTATAACCCGATTATAGGCACTGGGTCGTGGTATGTTCGACTCTGGTACTCTCTCTGATCATGTTCGGTGTGGTTCCAGTCGCCAGTACCATCCTATCGAAGCAGAACGTGGAACGGCAAGCCCCTTTCAATATTTCACATGCTTCTCTTCTTCCCATGGATTCTCAGCCTTCGAATCTTTCCGCCGCTTTCAGCTATGTTGCCTACAGCCACAAATTTCTGAACGGTTCGCTTCCCGGATTTATTAAACCCGAATACGCGGTACTACCATTCAAGGCCGATGGAAATGAGACAGCAAGGTCAGGCGAAAGATGGCAGGCTCGAACAACGCTGTACGAAGGGAGATTAAACTGCACCTCCGGTATTGTCAAGTTCGAACTTATCTCACCACCAAACGACTACCAGAAGCACCATCGGACCACTGCGTTCGTAGCTAGCAATCCTAACTGTTCCGTCGACGTCGGAAAAGAATGGAACATCTTCACTGGCCATATAGATGCGGCTTATAAGAGCACTCTGGAGGTTGCGCATTGGAAGAATGATACACAATGTGCGCTTTCCAACACCCTTTTTGGACTTTGGGCTCGTAATCCAGACCCAAACAAATATCACTGCGACGATTGTGACAGCCCTTTACCTTGCGAGGAATGCGGGGTCAATTTCTCGAAATATGCTGCAGTATTCTGCCAGCGTGTACACGAGCAGCAAGAGGTAGATGTCAAAGTTGACGCCAACACCGGCGAAATATTGGAAATATTGAGGTATCCCGAGACAAAAACCGAAGTTACCGGTCTCAACACGGAGCATTGGGATAGTCTGGTATTTGAGAATACTTATACTTCTGCAACTGCCAACTTCAACGTGTCTCGCCTTGTAAAGAATACAATGATACGTACACCTTCTGTTGAAGTAGTCGACAGGATTGGCTGGGGTTTTCCGCAGCCTATGAGCCGCTTAAAACTCAATCCTGCATACCAAACATTGATGGAGAATTACACGGAACAAGAGTTCGGCAGAGATCGATATCCGATCAATACCAGCTTCCTTCAATTCCAGTCTCTTGGTACCTATGCTCTTGCTAACCAAGACGACTTAGAGGAGCTCTTTGATATGAGGGTGCTGGTGGGAAAATACAATGAAGCATACAGAACCATGTTCGCCATGACATTCTCCCTCAATTTTGGTATTTCGCTCTTCAGCGACCAGTCCCTACCTACCGTGGGCACGAAAATGTTCAGAGAAGTGGGCTACGTAGCAGACATGAAGTGGACCCGTGTTATTCAAGCTGCCTTGAGTTTGGTGCTTGGATTGGTCTTGATGCTTATGGTCTTGACGTGGAACCGACAATGTCAAATTAGATCAAATCCTGGGTCAATTGCTAATGCCATGGCTGGTGTGGAATCCAGTGTACTAGAAGAGTTTCAAGGCGCAGAATTCATCCAATCAAAGGTTCTCGGGAAAATCTTGAAGGAGAGGAGCCATCGGTATAGATTTCAGGGACAGAAGGTCACCGTGTGCATTCACGGAACAGATAAGGCTTTCAGGGATCCCAGCACAGACGGAATACACGCGGTGCTCTCGAAGCCTTGGGAGTTGGCACTGATGGCGGGAGTTTGTTCAGTGTTCATTATCATAGCACTTATCGTAGTCTTAAGCATCAGTTATTACCGGAACCAGTCACAGCAAGGATTTCCGGCGCCAGCCAGCCGCCACGTGTACGCATTCTACGCCTCGTATTCACCGACAATTGCTGCAACATTATCTGAATCATATTTAGTCCTTCTTGGAAGCTTCGTATCTTTGCTGTTCCCGTTCAAAAGACTTGCAGAGCGTAATGCGACTATTGCCAACTCGCTGGCGATCAACTACGACCGGGCACCGCCACATCTGCTGCTTTTTGATGCCATTAAGACAAGAAACTTTTTGCTAGCGCTATTGAGTGTTTCAATATTGCTAGCTAATGTCCTTCCAGTCGCTCTTGGAGGTCTCTTCCACCAATCTGAAATTGATATCAACATTTCAGGCGAAGCTATTCTTTTGGGATCTCTAGAAGACCTCGACCGATTTAATGCAGCCGTAACTTCGAAATACGACATGGACGCGGACTATATCTATGCATCCACCGGCGAAAGATTCGGGTTTAAAAAACGTCCATGGACCACTGACGATCTGTTCTATATCCCATTTGTGGACGCCAACCGAGAAAACTTAGTCCGATCCAACTATTCAGTACGAACGTTGGCCTATGGTGTAAATATAACGTGCGAAGAAATTCCGCCAGAGTTAGTGTCTGAGAAACAATCAGTTGGGGAGCAGTGGGACAACCCGCGCAGGCCTCTAGAGGTGGATTCAATTATATATTATCAGGCGGGACCCAATAATAGTCTGCCCGTGGCCGGAGCCTCTAATGAGGACGAAGAAAATCCACACGACAACCCCGAGTCTCGTTTCAACTACAGTGCACCGTTCCAGTACAATGAGGATGTACCGGCTAACGCATCAGGATATTCGGTCCACTCCAGCCCAGTTGAATTTTTGGCCACGTGGACAAAGTGGAAGTATGAAAATCACAGCTTAACACAAAACAACCACACCGAACCGTCTATTACTTATCTATCTAAAGTGCTTATTTACTGCTCGGCAAGACCGAGAGTTGTCTCGAGCAATGTTCATATCGATTCCGACCAGAGCGGTGAAGTAATTATGGCAACAGCCAACGAAGATGTGTCGCTTCATAACTTTAACGCCTCCCAATCTGGACTTTTCGGAATATTGGGGACCTTCCACTTCATGGTAGACCGCGAAGCGACGCTCAGCCTCAAAAAATTCCGTGATGATCCCCGACCGGGCAACTGGTTCACATTCTTGGTACACGAACACGCGCGAGAGATTAATAAGAACTTCGATCTTTACAGTTACCCCCAGCAGAGCATTCAGAGCATAGAATTTGTCTATAAAAAGATGTTCGCCATTTACGTCCAAGTACGCTCCCAGGAAATATTCCGACAGTTAAAGGCGGATAAACCAAAGGGTACCACCGTTCCGAGTTCTTATTTCCGTCGGGAAAAGCGGGTGCTCATGAGGCCTGTTGCCTTCTATGTATCCGTCTTCTTGCTGGCGATTTCAATTCCGGTAATAGCTTGGACATATGCAAGCCTCTGGAGAGCTTTCTTAGTCCACTCACCAACCACGCTCAGCGGAATGTATGCTTCATTTTATGCCAGCAGAAAGGTGCTGGATGACGTAGAGGGTGCAGAGCTTCTGGGATCGAAGACGAGAAACCGAGCACTTCGAATTCAGGAATTGGGTAATAAGTATGAATACGGATGGTTTAAGACCGCGAGCGGGGAGTGGCACCTTGGTATTGAAAGAGAACCCACAACGTTCTGAGCAAGACTATGACATAGAAGATCATTCCTATGCATAAATGTGATAGTGCGTTCCGAGCCTTTCGAAAATATCCAGCGAGAATACAAAGGTTCATTCGATAATAGCACTGGGAAAACATGAACGAGTCCTAGGGCGGGAGACTGTAGCCACTTACTTTCCGTCGCACTGGAGGTACTGCTACTCCTTGTGTACTGATCTGCATTGGCGTGGGGAGACGACATGAAATTCAAACATTGTATACATGTACATATATATATATATACTTAGTAGTATTCATTATATCCCTCAGATAGTATACAGAATATTAGCTGGTATTACCGTGACACAATCACACTCCTCTCTCACTCTCACATCAGCGCAGCCATTGCTTGCTGGGCGTGATTGGGCCGAAACGAGCAGATTTCCAACGCAATATATATATTAATGGACGTAGGAAGCAGAAAGATGCAATGAAGTAGCAAAGTTTAGTGATAATAGAAGACTTGACAGCGGAAGCGAATATCACAAATTTAGTAGAAAACGAGTTTGCTTCCTTTCTGACGTCATGAAAATCTGCTAATAAGTTAAGTATTTAAGTTTTAAGTTTCCATATAAAATGCTCATACATAACTACTACTGCTTCTTTCCTTTGTTTGGTAAGCTTTTAGGTACGGTCAGTCTTTTATTCTTTTCATTTGTCAGCCGGGATGAAGGGTAGTGGGTGGGGATCTCTGCCACCTTGACCGGCTCGCCCGGAGGCGGAGGGGAATTTGGTTCTGTCATACTCTAGTTAGAGTGAATACAGTATGAATAAAACAAAAAACAAAAACTACTACTGCTCATGAGCACGTTCATGTCCAAACGCGGCAAAACACCGATGGGGTGAAGATATGGCTGACGACCTCTGGAGGTCAATTCTGTAAGGAGCCTCGGAGCGCTGAGTCGTTAAAGAGAGAGAAATGGTATACAAAATAGTTGGTTGGTAGGAAAGCGATTGTTATTCATCAGAATCACAACAAGGCACTCGCACCGCCGTCTGTTACTGTGTTACATGGAGCATCCGGTAGGGCATAGGGCACACCACTCCCTTGTATATACCCCTAAATCTTTCTCCTTCTCTCTCTCTTCTCTCTGTACCTTTGTCTATACACACGGTTCACCCCTATCACACAGTAACATTCTGTAAGATAGCTCCACTGTACTCATCGACTCAAATCAGTACAGAAAGTACAGTTAACATCGACAATTAAAATAGATAATACCAAATAAACAAGCTTAAAATGCACTACTCGAAAAAAACTCGCTAGCGCTGAACAAACACGACCATATCCTTCATTCTTCATCGGAAATATCGCACAGATCAATGACAGTATAGGGCCTCTTCTTTGGGGGCCCCATCTCAGTTGATTCTAACTTGCTATTGCTGCTGATCTCACTCACACTCCGTTGGCGTTTATGAGCGGTTTGTGATGGTGATGCGGCTGCAGTTGAGACAGGGAATTTCTGAGCGAATAGATTATTTGCCATCGTTTTCAGTTGTGTTGAATACCCCAATCCTCCTTTCTTGACTGCATCAACTATCAAATCCCTCAATTCACCTTCTCCCAGCGAATCCTGTATTTTAAGCAAGCACAGCTCGATAATTGCTCTATGTTTCTCCCAATTCTTGCGCCTATTAGCAAGCGACATGCCGACCTTCTTCGCCGTAAGGGTTCCTATTCTTCCGGATGGTTGAGTCTCCGAAACACTAACGTTTTTTGGGTGGCTATATCGATCTTTCAGCGCATCATGGATGTGTTTGCGAACTGCTTTTGTCATCGTCCAAGTTTCGGACGTATCATTTTTCGATACCAAAAAACTGGAGATTTTGTGGCAACTGTCACATTTAGAGGTCCCGCAATCGAGGCCTGGGAGCGAGAAGTTCTTAGTAGGAGCACTCTTGGCATCGAGTGCCGGGCCAAGCGGGGCCAAAAAGTGCTTTAGAACCATTGTCTGGAAAAAGAATTGGATGCTAGGATGCGAGTCTAGCGGGATTTTGAAAATAGCGAGATCGTCCTGAATTTGAACCAAGACAGTGGAATAGAAGCGGTATTGGTCTTCAGTTGGCTTCTGGGCATGAGGAGGTTTAATACCCACAATGCCCTTCAACATCGTCCCAAGCAGATCCAGTTCCTTATGTTCCATCAAACAGTGGAGCAGGAGATATGTATCACTGGATTTCCATAGCTGCTGTGACGCGAAGCTCGAGAGTTGATAGGTAGTGCCGGAGAGAGAGCTTTGGTACTTAGCGGATTCAAAGCTGCATTTGTGGCTGGAAACCACAAGCGGTAGGTACGTTCTTAAGGTATCTTTGTCGTTCTTAAAAGTTTCAAGCAGACGAAGCCAATATTCCGTGTTGTGATAAATCTCTACTTTCGGGAGGACTCTGAAGATATCATTAGCATTTCCGACGGTGCAGGATGCTAGAGGGTCATGTCCCCAGTCAAACAAAACATGCAGCCGAATCGACAGCGATCAGCTCAGCAGCTTTGACGTGCGGAAAATCACTGTGAAACGGGAAAGCGACATGTCGACACTCCTCCAACAGTATATACCAACGAGGGTATGATACGCAGAGACTGTCTGAAAAAGGAACTTACAGGCTTCTAAAGACCTCATTCCCAAAATCCTTTGCCAGACTCCAAAGCTCATCGATAGTAAATATACTTCCGAATATCACGGACCTAAAACTCTTCTGGATGAAGGCAGAGGCCGTACTTGAGTCGTTTCCGAATATTTTGGCAATAATTTGTATTTTGCGCTTAGTACTCCCCTCTTTTTTTACGCACATACTGACAAGCCGATCCGTTGTCTTATGGTTACTGAATTGCTCAATTGCCTTACCAATAATGCCCATGTTGCCAGGCTCGGGCAATCCAGACATATCCAGTAATGCAATGAATAAATCGGAACGATTCGCCTCCAACGCAAGGTAGAGGAAGGCGAGTTTACATTCCTCAATTGGTGTTTTCAAATTCTCAGTATCTGGATGTAATATGAAACCTTCTACAATCTTTATTCTGTCCTCAAGATTGTTCTCTCCTACCCACAATGTAGGTTCGAGAAAATGTGCGGCGTGTCCGTAATCGTAAAACGTGTCGAGTACCGTTTGCGAGTGCATCTCTTCGGGCCACAATACCAATGCAGAACGACGCCATTTCTGTTGCAATGCACCGCAACTCGGATCATATTCTTCCTCAAACATGAGAGATTTGGTGACTTCCCATTCTTGCTGGGGTAGTATCCAATCATCACGGTTGTCGTTCCATGCCGGTGAACAGTTGACGCTCTGGTGTAGCGACTGATGCATTCTTAGGTCCTGCCAATTCTCCAGAGTGATAGACTCATACACCGGTTCGTCGTAATCTATCTCATGCAATCCGTCCGCATCAACATAAGCCTCGTCTATGTCTTCTATCTCGCTGTACCTATCGTAATCATAGGATTCCCGATCAATCCAACCCACTGCTGCCCCTTCCATCATGCGCGTGAGATCCACAAGATACACCTTAAATCCGATATCTTTGGCAGCTTCCACCAACATGTCTATTCGGCCCCTGTCGTTGGTATGAATACGCTCAAGGGAAGAGTAGTTATTGTCTAGCATCCAGGTTAAGAATTTAGGAAAAACAGCGTTCTCATCTCTTCGAACGGAATAGAGCCAATCGTTCAAACACTTCTTTAAAGCCATTACTCCGGGGGATGTGTCAGGCAACGCCAGTTGCCAGGGTAGATATGAGTGAGGCGACTGCACGTGAACGGAATAAAGTAAACATAAGGTAGTCCCTCGGATACGAGCGTTGGCCTGACTCCATGGTACCAGATGGCCAAAGTCAGGTCAGCTGTCCTTCCCGGCTCGTAGTTAAGTGACTCGAAATTTGCGGATTTCAGCAATGAAAAAGTAAGCTTGAATTCGTCGAATGACGGCAATATGACTAGAAGCTTTGCGAACGTATTGAGGTCCTTCTTTTTGTGAAGTCTGTAAGTCGTCAGTTAGTCAATTTAAGCCAATCCTCTACTCTTGAACCCAACTCTCAACCGCAAACGCCAGTTTAAATGAATAAACCAACAAACGTTATTTCTATCAGTCATAACAAGTGGGAAAGACTTACTCATCTTCAAACTCTGTAACTTCCTCTCCCTTCGTAGCAACAAATGCAAATTCAAACTGTAGCTCAGCCTTCTTAATCTCGAACTTCTCACTAACAAGCTTTTCCGCCTTTTTCTGGATCCAAGTTTTCCATCTCAAGTTTAGTATATTCAAGTCCTCCGCCTGAATGCAATTTCTTCCCACCCGGCTGACATGAGTAGGTTTTATTTTACTTCGAATCTCCTCGATTTGACCCTGCTGAACTGGCAAACCGATATTAATCTTTGCACCTATCTTGCCCCTCGCGAGTGGCTGGACAACTTGTAAAAGTGGGTTGGGCGCCGCCAATATCCTTGTAGCTGAAGCAGAGAGCAAGGGCGTAACAACAGCAAGCGCGTCCGCAAAGCATCCCTCAAATTTGTTGAGAAGATACTGAGGATCTGGCAAAGGGTTTGACATTGAGATATTGGGTGAGGATACGTTGGCGTCAATTGAATAGTGCACCAAGCTGCAGGAGTGGTGGTTTCGTGAACAGATTTTCAGTTTCAGCAGAATTATCGTTACGCTTAGGAGAACGCGATGTGCTCAAGTGTCTTACTTTTCACCCGTTCGCTAGAAAGTCAAGAATGAATTAAAAACAATTAATGTGTCTCAAGTCTATATATTTGAAGCTTCAAGGACTTTTCTAGCCGTTGTTATTCTAGCTTTTCACCAGTTGGTTCATTTCTTCCACGCCTCTAAACACTAACCATCACTCGATCACATGATAAACCTCCAAGACATAAAAGCCATAAAGCAAATCCACCAAGTTCAATACCTAACATCTTGTCGGCCACTTTAGCATCCACCTTCATATTCGCTCCTACTCACTGAGTAGCAGAACGAATGAAAGCACTTTTCGCTGCGTGGCATGGTACTAAACAATACGGTAGCATCTTATTCACTTTTCCTGCCAACCTTCAAGTTTTCTCGTGCCCAGACGCTCTGCCCTAGCTTGTTTCTCGCTAGCGCAGCGGATGGCGTAGCGCATGAGTCGAAACCCCGAGGATTTGAGGCTATCTACCTAAGCCTGCGCACGAGAAAACCAACCTTTACACAACCTACGTACTTAGGTAGCTACGTCGACACTTTCGTACCATCGTGCAAGTTAGGTCTCCCGGACTCTAAAGACTAGGGTGGAACAATTTGGAAGCATTACCTCTTACAGCATTAAAAAACTTCTGTTCATTAATACAAGTTTTTCTTGCATGTGTCCAGACTCCTCCCACCGTACCCACACGCCAGTCTGAAGGTTTAGTTGATCAGGCTAGGATACAGACTGAATTATAGAGGAATCCAGGGTGCTAGTTAGAGTAAATCGGTATTCTAAATACTGGAGCAATCTGAATTCGAAGCCCTCTAGTATAATTCTACTTAGACCGATTTAATTTTGTATTATGCTAGTCAATCATCCGGCTTTTTTTGCTGACTCGCCAGCGTAAAAAAAGCCGTCTGACAAACTAGTTTAATTCTCTCCAGCCTGCTTTAAGAAAAAGGATAGTTTAACGTTTTTTAAAATTGATATTATAGAGTAGGTACCTTTGCTGATGCAAGTCAACTAAATGTATGAATAGTGTCATAGACAAACCAAAACGGTACAAAGTTTATAAAGCTCAAGAATGCGATGGCCATTTTTTCTCGTGTCCAGACGTCTTTACGCTCATATCCTCCCAGGTCGGAATCATGCGCTACGCCACTTCTGCGCTAGCGATGTATGAGCTAGGGCAAGGCGTGGGCATGAGAAAAATGGACATACACTACAAAAGCGCATTATGAGATCGGAGCGAGAGCTGCGTGGTCTTGAATTCAACCATCTTATAAATCTGAAGCAAGATCTCATCGGACCACAATCACGACTAGCGGTCTAGACGTCTTCACCTTGTTAAAATTTCGCCTAAATTTCCCACAGCCGGGTGCCGTCTCTGCAGAGAGCATAGTGTTGAAGGATACCGTTGATAACTCTTCACTTGCAAACATGGCTTGGATGCCATCTTTCTTGGGGCTTCCTGAACAGTCTCGGAATCCATTAATTGGAAGAATCTATAATAGTATATCAGATATCTATACTCTAATAGACGTTCTCTGCTGCTGTCCAATTGAAGACTATCGAGCTATCTGGTACTATTGACTTTTTCGTGCGGCACCTCGACGACCATTCAAACCATGATCCAAGACAATGATCCACTTAAGCACCAAGCAAATGTATCTACCATTCTCAAGTTTCTGTATAGGGTAATGGTGGGCTATAGAACGTCTCAAGATGCTACTCCTTGGATTGATGCTCTCAAGACGAGGTATTGGATATTTGGCCGCTAGAGGTATCTGTTGATCAAATTTTGTCTAGCAAAATCCAATTTTTCGAAGGAATGTCTAAGTAATGAACCAAAGTACCTAACTACTGCTGGACGTCTTGTGATCGACAAAGAAGACGCACTTAATACGTTAATACTGATACTACAACTTCTCGCTTTTCCCCTGTGTTCCTCCCCGGTCAGATCGGCTGCAGGGGAATCTATATATCTGTAGTCCGGTTAGATGGGGCTTGCAAAAGTTTGGATATCTACAGATATCTGTGGAAGACGCGGGTCCATGAGGAGCAGCAATTTAAGGAAAGAGTGACAGCACACGATCTGCAGATATCTACAGCCTAGTTAGATCAGTAGTGGCAGATTCAGAGTTAGATTAGCTAGGTGTGATTTATGAGAGCCGCCTTTGACATAGACGGGCCCGGCCATCATCATATCTCACTAGATTGACCGTTTAGGAAGACTGGCCCGTCCTAATTATTCTTCAGAACTAGAAGCGTTACGGCTTCTACGGAGCACGATCAAGACTCTGTACATTACCTAGCGTTGGAAGATAATTTTTTAGTAGGCAAAGGGCGTTTTGGCTGGAAACACTCGTCGGTCGCTGTCATTTCTATATTTGGTGTCGACCCCGAACTTTTTCGTGCGGACATAGACATTCTTATACCGATCATTCGGTTGGTCGGAAAGCGGGAGCTTGTGGCCCTCCCAAACCGCAATTTAGTCAGCACTGCCAGTGGTCCTGCAGGATACTAAGCATCCAGAACCAGCAGGTACTACACCCAACATCATAAATCACCGAAGGATGTTGCGACAGAGCTTGTATATTAAGGCACCATCGCTTCGTATGACAAAAGAAAGCGAGTGGAGCTGATGACGTCGGTTACTTCTGTCCGAGGCGCCCTCCTTGAGCCTTCCTTGTGCTTGGGTCGAACGAAGTATAAGCGGCAAGATCATGACTAGAGCACTCAGTACTTTATCCTGCTACATACAGCCACAGAATAGTAATTCTCCCTCTCGCTTGCACCCAAATCACTCAACTATAGTTTTAGGTAGCATCACCAGGTATGGGCTTAGTGCTTGCCATACAGTTCTTCCAACACCTCTTGACGAACCATCATCAGGGGAAGTCATCAGCCCCGGATCTTTTGATAAGTTGGCAGCTCTTTCCTGTGAAATCTCCCATATACGCGGCTCAAGAAAGCTCGCAAACATTGGAAGAATTCTTACTTGGGATGGAGCCGTTAGATAAATTGTTTGTCACCGACTTGGTGTCGATAGTGATGGCTAGCGCGAAGATTGGGTATTGTCCAACTGAATGGCGACTTTGGTAGTAGCCACTAATGGTATGACTTCGACCAAGTCCGGGCTATGGCTCCTGGTGTGTAGGTTCAGGATGCTCATATTGATATTGTCGCTACCCTAAATTCGGCGAGCATGTCTTTAAGGGCGGAGCACGCACTGGAGCGACCGCACGCATTATCCAAAGCGAAGACGTCTATACATTTTGGAAGTTTCCATGAATCCTCCTACACCGATCGAGAGAGAGGATGGATGAACACCATGTTCGTGTGCTGTAGCCGGTGCCTGGTGACAAGCAGCCAGTAAATTGAGGTCATTCTGGTAACTAGCCCTTTGTTTGGCTTAGAGGCAGATGGTGTCGCGTTCTCGACATGATTTGCCACGGCCGATTGGTTGGGGACAAGAATACGGGTTGTTTGTACTGTACAAACAACTGTATAAGTAGCTCTGGTATGTTGTGGGAGGTTGTTTCAGCTGACGGATGGCTACGAGTGCAATGTTCTAACGACGAAAGTATATCATAATATTATACCGGTAATCATCCTAGAAAGCCTCCATTTTTCTTTGTCAGACGACTGTAATGTAATTTTGCGGCTACGCGCTAACGATAAAAAAACCGTTTGACAGACTAGGTAATTGTTTCCTACTGTAGGGCTTTTATACCTTTGCATGCGCACCTGCGCTCGAAGATCTGCGGGTTGAAATCTGTTTGCGGATGGGGATATCGATATAATGCCAGGCACCGATGGTAAAGCTAGAGCAGAAACACCAAGGTTCAAAACCTGCAGCACTCACTCTTTTGCACTCTTTTCTCTGCTATTTCCCCAAATATACGTACCTATAGCTAATAGAGTATACATACTTAAGTACTCTAACTTTACTCTCGTTTTCCAGATTTTCGTCTCGTTCGCAAGTTCACTCGGATGGGCTTGGCAAGTGAGGCCAACATATGTACTCAAAACTTCAAAAATAGATGTACCACTAGAACCGTTGTTAGCTCTGGATTACCTTGCAAGTTTGTACTCTACATACCTTAGAGGAGGGTCAATAAAACCTGTAATGCCTATTGAAGCGTTTTTTTAGCTGTAACCCTTTTATCGGTAATATATCATCCTCATGGAAGGCTTTACTTCAAGATAAGTCTTGTCGAAATGCTTTTATAAGGGTATGTGAAAACGCCTTTCAATAGGCTTACAGGTTTTATCGGCCCCTCAATAAGGCAGGTATGCTCATTCATCAAAAGTACGTGTGTTGGCGGTGCCATAGCTAGATTATATGCAGATGGGGGAGAACCTATTCGCGAATTCGTTGTACTATGGTACAAGGGTATTTGGGGCGCGGTGACACAGAGCAAAGAGCACCCGACTTTTTTCCCCAATACAACGAGAAATGCCAAGATCCTCATCATTCACTACATGGCGAATACTTTGAGAAAGCTTCATAGAAGCATCCTATTCTCATTCCACTATCTTTCAAAATTCTCTCTATTTTTGTGGTGGAGGTTTAGAATATCCGTGTTCAATGAAGCGCCCGACTTTTAGTACCCTCCGAGTATAGCTAGTAGAAAATTATTGTTATCATAATTATTAAGTATACTTTAGTTGTTGTGTGGGGGAGATTGAAGGGATCGGTCAGTCGGGACGCTGTGGGCAACCAGGATGATGCCAGCACTCGTATGTGGTAACCCTGGACACATTGAACTGTACAAAACCCGAGTTCCCATTCAAATTATTCGAAGAAAATATCGCTCATTGGGGGTTAGGTTGTCATTCCAGTCACCGAACGCGTACGCCTTGTTATCCCTGGGCTAAAATCTTCAATTGGCATACGAATCCGATCTCCCGACTGGGGAACTTATTAGAGCACTCAAAGTACGTACACGACAGGTGCGATGTACTAGACACTGGTACTTTAGCGGTAACTTCAGTCCGGACGTCCATCGCAGACCTTAAAGTAGGCTTTAAGGCAGAGTTCCACGAATTAAGGGCAGGGGGATGTATGCCGCGTGCATCGAGGTGTAATGATGCGAAATGAAGAATATGTTGTGCCAATAATGCATGCTTGGTATAGACGGCAACTTGCGGCTGCAGCTGACGTTGTGACGTCTGATGTGTTGCGGTCGCTGTCACCAAACCCTCGATACAGTACTTAGAGTAGTACTACATAGTACACATGTGCTAGAGTACGGTAGTACTAGTACTGTGCTGCTAGTACTTGGCAGCTGTGTGGCCAATCACGTTCGGTTGGTACCTGCATCTCCCTGGCTGGGGTGTGTTTCGGACAGACTACGGGCTTTTTGTTAGTTGCAGCGACTGCCCACTACGGGAAGGTGTCTGAGATGAAGGGTTGCCGTTGCGATTCCCTGGGCCAGAGCGTTGATTGATTGACACCGACCGCATCACCTGCACTTCTCTCTTCCCCCCCTTCTTTCTCTCCTCCCCCCTTCTTTCTCTCTTCTCTCCTCCCCTTTCTCCCCTCCCTTTCTCCTCTCCCCCTTCTCCTCTCCCCCTTCTGTCTGTTTCGTTGCGCTTTGCGAACTCACCAAGTCATTCTTTTCAAGACCGAGACCGTTGACGTGCATTCATTCCCAACCACCTCACCTCCTCTTCCTCTCCTCCTCCGCCATTACACATTCATTTGTTTGCCGATCGCTCTTTCAGTTAGGCCAGTAGCACGATGTTTGTAAAGTCCCTTGTTATCGCCGTCTCCCTCCTCGCCTTGGAGGCGAGCGCCTTCTGGCGATTGCCGTGTCCTGGGCTTCTCTCAACAGAGCGCCTTGATCCTATCGACACTCCTGGACTTCCCGCTCACCACTCCCACGTTATCCACGGTGGCAATGGTTCGTAACATACCTACAACTCATGATCAATTCTGATTACTTCTATAGGTCTCAGCAAATCTTGCGATAGCTCTCAGCTCCGTGCCTCCACCTGCACTAGTTGCGGAGTCAAGGAAGATAAATCTGGCTACTGGACCCCGAATTTGTATTGGGAGTCTCCTGAGGGCGAACTCAAGTCGCTTAAACAGATTGGTGGCATGCTTGTGTACTTCCCCTCTCTCACCTCCAGCACACCCCACGCTAATACACGCAGATACTATCTCCTGCGTGGCGAAACGGTTGTGCCATTTCACCCGGACCACCGTATGATCGCAGGCGACGGCCGCATTCGCAATTTCACCTTTGATGAGAGCCTCACCAGGACCGACTATGCAGCGGCAGGACTGTCCGATAATCAGCACTTCCTAGGCCAAAAAGCAATAGGTTTTAACTGTCTGAACTACGCAGATAATCCCGAGGGTGCCCTTAGTGTGAACAGAATCCCCCAAGGTGCCTACTGCCCCAATGGTCTCCGTGCGGAGTTGTTCTTTCCCTCGTGCTGGGATGGTGTCAACAGCGACTCCGAAAACCACAGATCCCATATGGCGTATCCGAGCGTCATGGATGACGGCGAATGTCCCTCAACCCACCCCATCCGCGTGCCCAGCTTATTCTTTGAGACCATCTGGGACATCAATGAGGTGTATGGCAAAGGCGGGCGTCTGGTATTCTCCAATGGCGATCCTACAGGTAAAGTTTTCTGAGTACTGAGGATGTAATATTTTTGCTCTAACAACATGCAGGTTATGGCTACCACGGTGACTTTATGAACGGCTGGGACCAAGATATCCTCAAAAAAGCTATCAGAGATTGTACCAACATGTCCGGCGAAGTCAAGGATTGCCCTCACTTCACACTGCCTGATCAATCCGTGTCCAAGGCATGCAAAAAGGAACCTACTTACAAGGAACCAATTGTTGGTGCTCTCCCAGCGCTGCCAGGTTGCAACACAATCAACGATGGACCCGAGTACGCAGCCAAGGGTGGATGTCCTGGTGATCACGGCAATTCTACGTCTGAGAATCCCAAATCTTCATCATCGCTGATCCCGACCCCGACGCCAATGCCGACATACGGGAAGCCAACACCATTGCCGACATATGTAGCACCTCCTAAGCAGCCAGCACAAGGACCAACATACGGACAGCCCCCGAAGGAGTCCAACCCGGAGCTTGGCAATCCACCATCTGCGCCTGTGTCTTCCGATTGCCCAGATGAAAACAAGCCATACGTGGTCGTTGTTACTGTGACTAAGACCAAGGCTTACCATGAGAAGCGGGCAGCGGAAACTGGCATTCAAGCGAAGCGTCATCTCATGCAACATCTCCACAAGCGACATGAGCGAAGGTTCTAAAGATACGGCTATGATGGGGGAATCTTCTTGCTGAGCGATCTGTTAACTGTATACTTAACGCTTACGAGGGTAGCAAAGTAAAAAGTGCTGTTCTCATTTCACTTCTTGTGCATTTCTTCTTATTTACAACCCTTTTTTTTGTTTAGTGCACGCTTTAGAACGCTTGTGTTGTGCTCGTTCTTAGGGGGTATATTTACTGGGACGCGGGCGTTAATGATGGTACGGTGTTTGTGTCTATGACTGTGCATGTATTAGTAAGAGTTGGTGAGTATACTCTAATGCATGCGTGGGACGACCAGTGACCGAGTTCTATGTACCTCCTTTCTAGTGCCTAATGTACTTTATTATTGCTGCGTTTCAAATAACTTATAGACGATAGAACAGAGGCGTGCAATCTTGGTTGGACAGCTGATCCCTGGCGAACCAGTGGTTGGTTGGTACCTTTCATTCACTAAATTCCCCAAGTGTGAACATAGTGTGTTTCATCACGACTGGTATCCCAGAGTATACAAACACCTCTCATTCGTTCATTGTGCAAACGTGCATCAGGAGTGGAAGTGTGCAACCATGTTGAGATATTATCTATCTCCTTTCTTTGTGACTAGGTATGTACTGTAAGTCAAACCCCGCCAGTAAACGTGGTTGCACTGCGTCTTTACGGACCACTCACCCACCCACTCTATGTCGTTCCATATCTATGAAGATCGGTGGTAATTGCGAATATATCCAAGTGCACACTTTACAAAAGAAATCCCAACCTGATTCCATCACATTTTTGCTGTGGGTTGTTGGGCCGAAGGGTATTCGAGCAACCCATGGAGTTGGGTTAACGTTATTTCATGCAGCTGTCAATTCGCTGCAGATTAGTGGCGTATATGACATCTCTCAAAGATGCGTAAACACAAATTATTGAAACCTTATCTGGACCCAAACCAACCAATAAATATTTAAGAACAGATGGTTTGCTTAGCTTGCTCTCTGTAAGCGCCAGTTGCTGGAAACACCTCAACCCTTTGCTCCCTTTTGCCCGCAGGTCACTACCTAATTGTAGTTAGAACCCTATTCGTCCGAGTACGAAACCCTTGGGACTACAACAATTTACTGTAGATTGACTTGCATACCCTGATTTAGTGATAAGAGCCGGTGCATAGCTTAGCTAGTGCTGTAAACGCCAAGTTCTGAAACCACCGCTTGTAGTGACCATTCTTTTGTTCTACCTCGGAAACTGATTCGTATGTCCTGAAGCCAGCATTACCGACCGGATGAATTGTTGTCCTATGTCCAGGGCCCGAATCTCGCAAGAACTTATGTCTAGCTTAACTGGCAGCCATGCTTGGCGCTTTAAACATTAAGGTGCTGTAAATACTAAGGTGCCGGTTCGAAACCTGTAAGTCCGCTCTTTTGCTAAGCCCGGCCGCGTGTATGGTCAGAGCCCTACTAGTCCGGCTAACAGGTTTTTGTTTGAATCATATTGTATTCGGCCGCTTGCGGCCATGACATAATCTAATCCCTTTCCCCGGTACTTCTTCAGTGTGACTTCAGGTGTCCCCTCAGCCTCTTGAAGCAAAGTTGTACCCTCCCTGTCCAGCTGACAGGTGCCGTTGAGCTGAAAAGACGGGTGGATTGCCGAAAACCTACAGTTCAAATCTTCCATTCAACTAGAACTAATGGCCTAGCCTAGCCGGTCGCGATGATTCAGATCTAGGGAAAGGAACCTAAAACTGCTGCTGATAATCTATTTTTCCTCTGTGACGTCTATCTAACGTACCCCTACAACTACGGGCAGGACAGCTGTGATGAGTGACGAAACTGGTCTTTCTACATACCAGACAGCCCTTTGTGATGCGTGACGTACGAACCATTATGCTCAGTACAATACATTCAATACCCCAATCAACTCGCATAATCTAGATGTCTATTGAATGGGAATAAGGGTACCTGTCGAACACTGTTACTTTTGGTGTAAACATAAGAGTGTCAGAAAGAGCAAAGTATCCTAAAAGAAAGGTTGCCGAGCAGGGCTCTCAAAGGTCAGTGATGTGTTGAGAAGAAGACAGCCACTCCTAAGTGTCAAGCTTCAACCCAAGGGATGCGTTCAAGCAGACAAGGCAATCAGCAGAATGTGGCAAGTGTGGCTCAACTGTGGCTTCTCACACAACTTCGAATTTTTTGCTTCAACTTCAATAGCTTTCCCACTACCACCATTTATTTATTTACTGCTGGAAAATGCGCCCAATCAGCCTAAATAACAGCTCCATGCCCTCACTTGAACCAAAATAAATTGTGGTTGAGACAAGCGCGATTCTATGTAATTGGTCCGCCGTGTGGTAACCGCAATAACTCTCCACCACAAACAAATAAATTTATTCAGAAGAGAAGGGTTTGGTCAGAAGTATCTGAAGCACAGCCTGCTCTTTTCTCCAAGCTTAAGAAAGATGACTTGCAAAAATACCAGAGTCAGAAGTGGGCTCAAGATTCATCCATATTCGGCTCAATTAGCCCTCCTCCTACTTGGTTTAGCAATTCTAAGTTGACAAATAGAAGTTCGAACGTCCGTGAGTCTTGATAAGGAACGAATAATTATTCTAGGTACGGGAAACAAAAGAGACCAAAAGAATCAGAACTACAAGCTTCGAACCTTCGTGTTTTCAGCACCTGACGACACACTAACGGCTAAACTAGATATATGTTCTTATGTAAATCTCAAATTCCATTCACGCAAATAAGAGGTTTCAGCAATCCATTAGGCCTGTTCAACGAGAGTAAATATACTCAATTACATTTGCACTCCACTGTCAGTTGAACTCCTATAACTAAACATAGTCCCTTAAGAAAATAAACGCGTCTCATTCAGGATATCAATGCAGTACAAATACATCGTATCCGCTACTGTATAGGAGCCAGCGTGGTCATGTTTTGTCCTATTCAACTCCCTACCAATATTATCTAGTTTATTCGTGCCCAACCCTTCTCCAAGTGCCTACTCTCCACCACCCTCAATATCTTCCACCACCATTCCCGGCAAAGCCTCACGGCAGACCTTTAGCCCTTCCATCAACACCTCCTTCTTCACATCCAACCTATGTCGTCGATTCTGATGTTCCGAAGACTCACCAGCGATTGCAGACACAACGTTGTCTAGCATGCTCATGACCGAGATAGGCGAGAAGACATTCCAGAGTTCGTGCAGAAGATGACGCTCAATAACTTGTACCGCTATATTGTCTACGAAGGTTTTAGAGGCGACCTAAAAAGCTTATTAGAAATTATGAAGGTGACAGTGGAAGCGAGAGATTGAGGGAGGGAGATGTACCTGGTAATATGCTAACATGCTTCGAAGAACTTCTTCACACGCATATTCGTCCATGTCGCTTGTTATGATTTTGGTTAGACATTCTTTGATTTCTGACATGGTGTAACCCTCTTCCCTGATACCATTGCGGGCAACCATAGTGGCGTTTGGCGACGAAAGGGTTGCCTTTAGGTTATCCAGCAGCTGTTTCTGGCGGGATTTTTGAATGTCGACCGTGTAATAGTGATTAAAAGTAATTGCCTGTTTCCGGCGGTCAGTGAGCATCTTGCCCAATTCTTTTTTAGCATTCTCCAACCGCTCCTTCATAGCAATGTTTATTCTGTGCATAATGGGGCTGGCAATCTCTTTTGTGGTCAGATATGGCAGAGCTAGCCCAAGGAAAACCTCGCAGGCGTTATAAACACTGTCCAGATGGTTAGGAGCCAGAGCTTCCCAGGGTCTTGATTGTTCCCAGAATAGATTCCCAATCAGAAGAGGGTTGAACGAGCCCGGAAGTTCTTTTCCACGGCTATGTTTGATGAGCGGCATAACCCATTCGATCGCCTTCTTTCGGGTGAGTCGCTCTGGCAAATTTAGACCAATTTTCTTGATTGAATCTGGACTAAAATTAAACCCAGTCGTGGGTTCCTCCAGCAACTCAATGGTATGGCCACAAGCTCGAAACGTTTTGGCGAAATCTAGCCCCATGTTTTGCACCAATGCGCGCAGACGTTTTGGAATATCCTCTTCATTGACTGGCACAGAATCCCCGAAAAACTTATCTTCGTATATCCCGTCCACTGCCTCTTTGCACAAGTGCAGGAACTTTATGCTCAGATGAGTTAAAAACATCCGCTGTTCGTCAACTGAGCCCCGCTTCGGGCCTAACTTCTCCAGTTCTTTCCTGCAATAATCAAGTGCTGCCTGAATATCGCGGCAGACTTTCGGCAGCTCGGCTTTGATGTGGTCGTACAACAGCTTACTGAGTCTGGTTCTCAACGTAGTAATTCCGACAGTCTCACGAGGAAGCTGCGCCCATGCCCCCGTCTCGAAGAAAATCTCCTCCTTTTGGTTCCTTTGCTCGAAGGTGTCGTTTCGCTCCTCATAGCTCCGGTTTCGCAATGCATGCCACCCTAGTCCGAAAAAGATCTCTTCATTTTTTGCCAGCTTAACGAAAGCATCCTCCTTCTCGGAACCGACTGGGATCGAGTCTGGCTTTGTGATTACTCCCAGGGTGCGCTCTCCATTGGGATCCACCTCCTTAGCACGTTGTAGTACAATCTGATTTTGGAAGTCGTTCATGGCCGTCACCACTGCCAGTATAATGGTACGCTCATTCTTCATATATGTTCCAACGAGGCTGGAAACTAGCTCGACGTCTGATGATTTATCTGACGACGTGTGGATCAGACCAGGAAGATCCACCACTGTCAAATGCGGTTGCGAAGCCCCAGATATCTCGATGCTGAGAACATCTCGCGAGAACGTGTTGCCACTGCCACTGCCTATACCCATCGCTTCCCCGGCCTGTTCGACGATGGCTGGTAGCTCTGAAAAGTCTTTGAGAGTATGTCGGAACGATGAGAGACGCTCCAGGACTTCCTCCGTTCTCTGGCGCACCGTGTCTGGGATGATCTTGACGGATACGTTGGTGGTTGGCGAACGTCGAAGGACGATCTGAGTAGCGAACCGTGTACATAAATTCTCTTTCCGTGGAAAGGGAAGCTCTGTGATTGCCTAAAGATGCACCACATCAATAACTAATTCCTCAGCTGTTCAATATCCAGCCTACCTCGAGGACGGATGATTTTCCGGCCGACTGATCACCACAAACAATGATCTGTGGCAGCGAGACAAACTCGCTCACCCCAAAGCTCCGCAGTTTGTCCATGATGTCGAGCAACTTCATCTGCTCGGCGCTTTGGAGCGAGTCGAGCCCCGGATTTGCAAAGTTAGGTTGAGCTTCGGACCCAGTCGGGGTGGGAGGGGTGTCAGTCATGGCTGCTTTTGACTCGGGTTTGGATTGTAGAATAGATTTAGCTATGAATTGAGAAGATGATGGTGAAAGATGGGTCTTGTTGTGGGGATTCTGATACTGGAGAATTGCTATATAGCTGCGCGAAGCAGACTAGGCAACCACAAGAAGCCATATCGCTCCGCACGCAGCCAGACATCTCTTTGATTTTCGATCGTTTGCATGCAGACTACGACCGCCGGTGACCAAATATGGCAATATGAACTGAGCAGAAGATTGTTGGTTCCCCGCATGATGAGCGGTTGTTGTGGGAATCACACTTCCAAGGATTCGGACCTTTCCACGTATGACTCCTCACCAAATCCCCCGACAGGCCGGGATGGTGTAGATCATGCCTTGTCGTATTCTTGACTCATCTGCCTTTAGATTACGGTTGGAACAAGCAAATTCAAGGAGATATTTTTGATGGAGGGGTTCAAGACATCCGATACCATTGGCCAGAAATTGCACCCCTCTCGTCGGCACTCTGCAGTCATACATAGTTACTGTTTTATGCATAAATGTTCATGCAGGTCGTTCATATATTGGCCGGTCTGTACAAAGACGGCGGGTGTGACTTGGTGGTTAGGGTTAAAAGGTTCAAGTTGGCATTAGGGAAGTCATGAAGCGGGGAAGCGGCCGCTTTACGTGGCCTCGATTGAATGAGGACGTCTTCTAGATCTCTCGAACGGAACTTGTGGAGGAGCGTAGGATATTCTTACATCTTGAGGTGCGATTGGCTTCAGCCCACCACCCTTTCTTATTTAATTTTTAATTGAGTCTGCGCAAGTATCGAAGCAAGAGTATCCCCCGCACTTATGAAAAGTGCTGGAAAGGTCTACAAGCCGCTAAACTCAATAAAAGGATTATGGTTGGTGGTCGGTTGGCAGAAAGGAGGTAATTATCAATGATAACGTTCAATCAACTAATCGATGCAACCTGATCAATCCTTAGTGTGTTGTAGACCTATGCAGCACTGTTCACAAATGCGAGGGATACATACCCCACGCTCTGGGAGTTAGCAAGCAATACGTATATGCCTGCATGCGCACTTTCCACTTTCTCCCCCAGGATCCGCATCCGCTCAGCTGCAGTCGATATCAGCATCTACCGCAATGGTGTACTTCTATCCACCTCCTCTCTACGTTCTCCGATGGAGTAACACCTAGCTGGTTCTATTGTCTTTATGGACAAGGGGAGGTTGCGAAGTTCGCCCGATTTGTACTTATATGAGATTCACAATACGTCACTCGACATATCCGAGATCTCAATTAGTCTGAAGGTAAAGTGATTGAGCATACTTTCCAGAGCTTCCATACTCTATTGGGCACGGTGAAGTTCGAAAGCGTTCAGGTAAGTGGTGTCATGATATCACATATACCTAATAGCCCTAGCCCTAACTAACAATCAACCCCTTTCTTTCTCCACACACGAAGAATCAATCTCTACTACCTTCCTCAACTTAAGACACATTGGCGACGATACTGCAATAAGGGTCCTCACAACACTCGGTTCGAACCTCGTTTAAAAATGACAGTTAACGATTTAGCAAAACGGCCTTCTCTCACGCCCACTAACCACCATCGCTTCTTATAGAGTGACACTGCAAAAGATGTTGTCCTAGCGCGATATGACCGCATAAAATAGGTTTTTGTTTTATCGAGGAGTTCTACGAAGCTGGTTTGTACTCTCAATTTTCTGTATACTTTGCTTAATCTAACTATGAAACAGAGAGAGAACTGATCGTCTTCGATATGATCGGACCCCTTGTCCGTGAGATCGGAGGAATGGAAAATTAGCGCGTTCACTATACCAGCCGGACAGTAGTCTTCGACACGAGACGAGATATCCTGGAACTTCCGAAACTGTTTATCAAATCTGTTTGATCAACCGGCGACGAGAGGGACAATTTATTTCAGGAATCCAACGCTGCAAACCATTCGAATCTTAAAGTTATCAACTCCCTCAACAGCACATTCAAACCGTGCACATGTGCCGAATCCCCTGCCACCTATTATGGCCCACTATAAGCATCTATTTCCTAGTCTCAATCCTTCGAACCAGCAGTTTCGTTGCTCCGCAGAAAGAAAGTTATGGGATGGAAGTGATCCGCTTCTCAGAAGTGCTGCGTTGCTGCCACCACATGGTCTTATCAACATCCGGGTTTTCGCTTACGCTTGGTGTATAAATTTGAAAAAGGATTTCTATGAGAGAGCTTATAAAGTACCTCGACAGTAACCAACTAAACAGGAGTCAGATTCCTTATTGCAGCCGCACTGGACCTGTCAACATCAGAATTCCCTCAAGGCTCAGACAACTTCTGCCGATGGTGCTAAATATTTAGTAATTGCTAGAAACGATTATCAGATTTTATCAGGTTGTCATATTTCAGCAGATTGCCACCAGGAATCCGCAAGAGGGATAGCAAATGGATCCACATCTGGATTCTCGAATAGACCTCACGATGCAAGGCATCTACGAATCAACGTCAGCGTTTATTTTCCTCGAAGCCCCAACAGCATTTGCAGAACTTGGACGCTATGCCTCATTCGAAGTTCTTGCCTCCATAAAAGGCACCAATCAGCCGAAGAGGCTTACCTCTAAGTAGAGTGAATACGAGAATGACTAGCAGAGCATCAATATTTCCCTCTAGGGGTTTTTCATCTTTTTTTTTGGGAATGAAAGCTCTCAATCTCGATCTGTTTATTCTTCATTGTACAGTACATATCTAAAGCTCATTTGCAATAAATTCAAGTGCCTGAGTATTGCATTAATTCCTATACGTTTTTCAATATACATGTACGTCCCTGCCAAAATCCCTTGCGTCTCCAGACTATCACCCTCGCTATCACCCTTCAGCCTAAATTGGAAGCTTTTTTTTCAATAATCTTTCTGATGTTGTGTTGGCTACAAATGTTCTTTCAAAGTCTGGGTATGAAACAATCTTTCATATATAACTAGCTATACTTATCAGGCATCACCACAGTTTGTTGATACACAGTGGCGTATACTCAATGGCGGATATACATGGCAAATACATAGCAGCGGAGATTGCAAATCCACAAAGCAGTGTCTGAATAACAATTCTATGCTATTGGAAGAGGCTGAAACCAAGCACATTTCACTGATCTCAGTAGAAGCCTGCTGGAAGGTCCAACAGGTCTTGCTACCAGTCCACCATGCCGAAATAGAGTTTACTGGGGGTATCAATTTCTGAAGATGGCAAAGCCGCCTCTGGTGCAAGTCATATCATAGAACTGTATATATACTTAGAACGGACGAAACTTGAAAATGTTATGTGTATTAATAATAAAGCAATAGAGTATTCTTTGTCCTCTTGCATCATGAGGATTAGCGCCACGTTCCTTTTGGTACAAAATGGCCGTTGGTGGTGAAGGTGATAGTGGGGGTGATAGTGAGGGCGATAGTCTGGAGACGCGCCGGCCAAAATCTTCGCACTTACCACTCATGATTTCCACGATTATTCAATTCATCAAAATTCCATATCCACCTCTCCACCTCCACACCTCCACCAACACGTTCCCCATCCCCCTGTTCGACATCCATTCTCTGGATTCGATCCCCGCTCAGGGTTCGCCCCTCCCCTTCCATGCTCTGGGTGACATCACAATCAACAAAAATGCTGTTCAATGCCAGTCTCTGGAAGATAGGAGTCGGGGGTGTGAGGGCTTAACAACTTGTGGAGCGTATCTATTGTCGGGGGGTATCGTGTTATAGCGTGAACGTAGTGGGTTGCTCAGTCCAATCGGAAGCACCAAAGAGCTGAGGAGCTGCATCCGGGCGTGGCGTTGTTTGGATATAAGTTAAGCTTGTCAAGTGTTCACCGCAATTATAATTATAATCCACTATAAATACACAAAGGAGGAATTCGAACTAAAGAACTCCCAGGGGTATTTTACTGAAACTTACCGTGGTCGTATCATGAAAAGGTCGTTCCATGTCACCCAAAAAACCCAAGTACGCTATTGAACTAAGAACTACGGATTAAAGATCAACAAAGGCGCGCCCGAATCGGAACTGCAAATGTGGTTTTGAAATTCAATGCGAGTGATACATTGTGATTCCCGTGGTTGAGTCGTGAGGTTGAAGGTTTGAAAAGGTTTACAGCAGACAATTCAACATCATCTTCACCCAGAGCACTCGCCCCCATTAACGATTAAGTATAGTACCCGATACATTTAACAAGTATACACAAACAAAAAACAAAAAAATACCCATACCCTAGTTTTAACTATTTGCGTGAAAAAGACACTTACTCCACCCCTTCCCACGTACTCTACAATATCCCCTCCCTTCCCCTTATGTCGAAAACTCCACCACAGTTTGGCAAAACCCATTAATATTATCCTTCGCCATAATAATCTCCTTTCCTTTAAAATCCAACATACTCGTACTCGCAATAGTATTCAGATTAAACATTTCCACCTCCGGAGATCCCCTAACATCCACAATCTTTTCCTGGCACGTTTTGGGATTAATACAATCCTGTGCATAGTTTTCAAAGAAACTATACAGCCCAGCGCCATAGATGAGGGTTTTTGAGGAGTTAATGATCCGAAGGGCCCATGATTTCTTGCACGACTTTGTTGTGCAGGAAGAGAAGTCTGGGTCGTTCCAAGCGTGGAGGGAGGGGAAGGGGACGGTTGCGTCGGGGTTGGATTGGAAGTATGGTGTTTCGGATTGGATAACTGCCATGAAAGTATTTTTAGTGTGTGCGAGTTGGTATTGGTAAAGGACGTTATGTTCTGCGGCAGCGGCGTACATCCATACGGGGCCTTCAACGGATTCGGAGTAGATGCCACGGCCATTGTAGATTGTAATTTGGTCAAAGGGGGCGTCGAGGGCGTGGTCGGCGGTCCATGCCCAGCAGTTCTCGATGTATACGCTGGCAGTTTTGGAGATGTGGAGGTGCATGAAGGAGCCGAGACACTTTGGGTCTGGGGTGATGGTGGCGTTGGGGTTTTTGATGCATTGGGCTGCTTCGAGGTCTGTTCCACGGGAGCCGGCTACGCGGAAGTGGACGTCCCACATGCCATTGGCACCTTGGAAGCCGATGGGGTCGCGGGAGTTCCATTGGAGGAGGATTGCACCAGGTTGAGGGCCTTTAGTCTGGAAGATGAGTTCGGAAAATTCAGCGATTCCGACGTCGCCGGGGTTACCGACGTAGAAGACGGCTTTGGGGTTGTTGCGGTCTTGGAAGCCGGCGCCGGAGGCCATGATTACTGACCACACTTCTCCGAGGACTCTGGTGTTCACCGGGATCTTGATTGTCTTCGAGATAACATAGACACCGTGGTCAAAGTAAATGATGTTGTTTGGATTACCACCGAAGGTCTTGAAGACTGCCTGCAGGGCTGCAGTGTCGTCGGTGTGGCCATCACCCTTTGCGCCGTGGGATCGGACGGAGATGAACGATGCTACCGGCATGCGGTCGTATTGTGGTCGAGACCTTTCGAAGATTTTGCCTTTGGAGTCGAGAAGAGCGATGGGCTTTGGAACTTTGCGTCGCATGTTGCCTTGTACGGTGGTCGCCGAGCCGTCCGTCTTGTAGCTTCGTCCTTGAGTCCAGAGGTCGATAGCGAACGAGCCACCAGGCAGGAGTGTTCCGCCGTTAGCAGTGGCGACAGCCTGGCGGACGTTGTTGAGAACGACGTTATCCAACACAGCAGAACCACCGGTGACGGGCGTGAAGTTACCGCTCCTGGCAGTCTTTAAACCAATCGGAGTGTTGGAAATCTTGGAATCGAGCACAATAACACTGCCGACCAGCTGTGCTCCCTTGGTGTCAACGCCAGAGAAATCTACACCAACCCCGCAGTTGTTGATATCCAACGACTTGAACGTCCACTGCCAGTTCCAATTGAGGAAGATGGCTGTCTGACAGTTCGTAAACTTCATATTTCGGGTCATAAACTGTTGGTTACCCAAAAACGCGCCGAACTTTCCACCAACAAACTCAAGATCGCTCATGAACCCTCCGGAACCATTCTCCATAAAAATGCCCTGATGGGTGTTGTTTGGTGCCTGAGACATGACAAATTTAATATTCACCAAGCTGGTCGCCTGCGCCACTTGCCAGTGAATACCAGTCCCCGCATTGGGTGGTTGAGCCGTGGTGTCCAGCACAATGTTCCTGACAGCTCGGAAGAAGTTATTCTGATTTGTGTACCAATTTCCAGTAGCACCGTACGGGTCGGCATCGATCAACGCCATTCCGGTAAAGTTCGCCGTACCCTTGATCACTGGGCGATTCGTAGGATTCCCGACAAGCTGCGAGTAGTACATGGCGACAATCGGCTTCGAGATGCGGTATGTTCCTGAGGGGAAGTAGATCAACGCCGGAGTGAGGGTGGAAGAATCGCAGCCCTGGCCGCATCGAGAACCTTCCTGGATAGCTGCATTGATTGCATTTGTGTCGTCCGTTGTACCGTCACCTATACACCATCAGCACATTCCCCTCCGCGATCATATATAAGAGCCACCTTTTGCGCCGTAATCCTTGACATTGCGGAAGATCTTGTAACCTGACGGATTCGGGTTGAAGGCAGCTACGCCCTGTTTAGCAATACTCTCGAGCCACCACGTAGAGGCGGCGGTAGTGGTGAAATCCGAAGTGAGATTTTTGAATATGTATTGATTTACTGCACGATTCGGGATATAGACGGCAGACGTCAACGACACAAGAGTTAGGAGTAAAACAGCAATAGTTTTCTGCAGGCTCTCGTCAGCTTCGCTTCCCTAGCCGCAGTCATACCAAACCAACACCTACTACGGTCGAAGAAAGAAGACGCATCGTGAGATTATGCCGAAGCGAGAAGTCGTAAAAGCGTTGTGGGTTTGGATGAAATAGCTTGGAGGGGAGGGAAATATATAATACAAAAATACGACACAAGCGAAGCGAAACATAGAAAGGAACGGCGTTGAAAGGGAATGAGTGAAGGGACTTCAAAGATAGCTGAGAGACAGAGAGTGGTGGGTGTTCGCCTGGGATTGGCACGTCTCTTTTCGTTGGTGGAACAAGCGCAATGAAAGCTGAAGGAGCGTGATTGAATGAGAGTGGTCGAGCGAGAGTGAACTCGCAATCAATCAAAGTGAGAGAGAGAGAGAGACTGCACAATCCAATGACGCTGTCGATTGACAGTCAGTGTGTGCTACAATGTATATCAATATGTATATGAAGTAATATATTTGTATATATATAAGCACCATCCCTATCGTGGATGCTAAGCCTTCCGTTCCTGCATGCAAAGAAATGCACTCCCGATTTCGCCGTTCGCTCGTTCGCTTTCGTTTCAGGAGCGCAGGGGTGACATAGACACCTTCTGCATTGGGACGTACGATCCGCTGCACTGTGCAGGGCAGATATCGATTGGCTACGCCTTGGAAACACGAGATGTTACGACGAAGCGCTCAACAGGACAAATCACGAATGAATCAACGACACCATGGGGTTGCTGCACCCCGCATTGAATAATATCCTTATTGCGCGGGAGGGATCGTTTGGAGGGGTAAGAGCAATATAAACTGCTGCCTCCTCCGCCCACAACGACCGCCTATGTCCTCTGACAGCAATGAAGTTTGACTTGCCGCTTCACCGTTTCACTGGTACGGGTCGCTATGGATCGATCTATGGGCTGGAATGTACGTCACAAGGCGGTGTTCGCTCGCTTCGCATTGTTTTGGCTATGATGTCTTAGTATGCATGCCATACAGCACCTGCTGTTGAGGATGATGATTGCATTCATTCGGAGGAGAAGCCCGTGGCAAGTCACAGCCATGATAACTCCTCGCATATCTATTGGAATACCGAATGCATGACACATTACAGAGCTATTTTTTCTTCACTCGAACCAGTGACACTGACAGAAGCTGATCTCTATGCCTAGACATTTCACGAAAAGAAGTAAAACCCAATCAACACACGCCAGCGAAAATCCGCCTTATATGTGGCGCCGGCCCTACTCGAAATGACGTTTCGAGATTCCATATATTATCTATCCAGAGATGGAAACATGTCTAAGATTCATGGGTTCAGAAGTACCCCCTCTACTGCAGCCACTGCTGTAGGGCTGGCCGTGTTGAAACAGGCTGAGCTATCTATACTCGTTCAGCGGGGTTGACAAATTTCGAAACAGTTGCTACAATGTACGTACTCTATCATGTCCGTCCTCTTGAGAAACACCATCATGCGCGTCAGGTCCTGGCAACGAGGTACCTTTAGACGATTCACTACATATTCGCATTGTACCTCCAAGTTTCAGCTTCTCCAAATGCACATATAATTATTCCGTCCTAAATCCCTCAAAAAAATTGTGCATTTTCAAGAAGTTTAGTATGCATATGCACGAACCTTCAGCTCTCGTATACCAGATGTCCCTTTTTTCGCTTCGTGGCGAACGTCCGAGTGAGGCGAAAGAGAGTAAGCTGAAATCGCCGTGTATATGTGGTTCAATAATTGCCTCTACAGTTGAAAAGTGTACAGAGTCTCACTTAAAAGGTATACCGCCCAATATAGTTAGCGTATATGGTAGGTAGAATACCAGGATTTACTTATAAATGGTGATAATATATACGCTAACCGTATTAGGTGCTGTACCTCTTAAGTGAGAGAATACGGTATGCAGTATAGGTTGCAATTGCCATGATTGACTGGGTTATATATCCGCCAGGCATTTGAGGGTGGAGTAAAATTGCTGCAGTGATGGCGATGAGAACGATGTTTCTAGAAGTGAAGTGCTTGAAATACTTTAAATCTACCGTATTCACTCGAATAACTACGCCCCCGATTTGGTTAGCGCCAGAAAACCACCACATACGGCAGACACTAAGAATAGCACGTCATTTTCAATTTCCGTATAAAGTGTGTACCCTACCTAATCAGGCGCGCTAGCCTAATCGGAGGCGTTCCTCTTATTCGAGTGAATACGGTACTACAGTTGGGGACGCCTATATCCGGACCATTTTAAGCATCATTTTCCAACTCTAATAACTCCACCATAAAATTTTTTTTCAATTATCTCTCTATAGATCGCTTCATTGGTGTCTTCTAGAACTTTTAATTTTCTAGGCATTGGTGGTGGAGTTATTGAATTTTGAAAAGTTGGGTTTTATGTATGACACAGACTAAATGTCTGCCTTATTAATTATTTAATTAAACGGTCATTAGCATAATATAATTGCCTAAAATAGTAATAGTATAATTCCATAATTGACCATTTTGGGTACTTTAACAGTAAAATAATAATAAACTCTAGTTAAAAGCTGACTGAACGCTAATTTTCGGGTTAATAATTGCCATTTCAAGTAACTTTAGGGTCCAGATCAAATGTCCAGACCCCACTGCATATAGGCGTCCCCAACTAATTCTCGAGCAGGTGTGCTGGATGCGGGTTGTGCGCCTCCATAAAAGACTCCATCCTGTGATGAAACATGGTCTCCTGGTCCCTACTAGATGTTTCCGTAGACGCAGATGGACAGCAAGTCAAAAGAGTGGACGAATCGTGGTTTATGCGCCTACTCGGCCCTACGATGAAGCGTTTACTTAAAGCCTTCTCCCGATGCCCTACGTATTCAATGTTGCCGTAGGTGTGGGCGCTTCATTCTGTACACTATTCAAGTACCATACCAGTAATTCCACCTCAAATACCATTGGCCCTCCCTGGCTTTGCTTTGTGCGGTTGAATAGACACTTTCGCACTCTTATCAACATCTTGATTGCTCTTATGTTCATTATTCATTCTACCACAATACTATCAATTTGACGATATTGTCTATAAGTGCAGTCTAGAACCTTTAATATCGCGCGTAGTTATCCTTGCACAGACCACAACCTCTGGGCAACCAGACCTGTTAGAGCAAATACCACCATGTGATCCTGTCGATTTAGGAATTTAGGAGGGTCCTAGTCTACATGTGTACCCTTCTTTACCCAGCGCCGCAATTCGGAATCCAGACATTGCAGGACCACAAAAGCTGTAGGTGTAGGGTCTCCCTAGTTAACGTTGATATGACAGGCGGCAGCCTGAACACCGGAGATTTGGGTGGTCGCTGTAATTCCCACGGATGTTACTTTATGTCCGCCATGGAGGGAGGTACTCTAAAAGTATCGGGCCGGATAATTTCTAACCGACAGAATATTTGGATTCTGCGTGCAGTCACTTCTTCCAGACGAAAGAACCCTCCCCATCGATATCCCCATGATTCATGCATCCTTAACGCTTAAAGAAACCGAAGCTGGTGAGAACGCCATAAAAAGCTTAAGATACCATTTCCATAGGTCTAACTTACGCTGGATGGATGATGGATCATCCATGTCGTCAGGTTAAATTTTATGTAGAATACCTACAGCACCAAGACCGACGATTCTCTTGCGATACATAACGTATTCTGTTGTTTATTCATACTGTATTCACTCTAACTAGAGTATGACAGAGATCCATTTTTCCCCGGCACTTCCGTGGTGTGAGCCCGTTGTGTCCACCAAGCCCTCCTTGCGTCCAAGTTGTACCCTCCCTGTCTCCTTCCCCCCATTACATAACGTATTCTTTGGGGAAGCGGGTACGGGTCCAATTCCAACGTCCACCTCACCTCTACAAGTTTCTACATTTTAAAGAACTCTAACAATAAGAAAGAGAGTAGTTAGATCAATTTATCATAGGTGTTATGCACATCTACTCTCTGTACAGCTTTTTGTGCCTTCTTGATGGTTGCCTGCTCTTTTTTGCGCGCGTGGCCTCTTCTCTACGCCAACTCTCCGAGGAATCGAAAATCCTTCGAATTAAACAAGCTTAATATCCGATTGTTTCATCGTCAGAACGTGCCCTCGGAAGGTACCGAGTTTGACAGCGGGCTCGCGGTAAAAGGAATTTTCCCATTAACCGTTGATAAAGCAACCACAACTTCATGATACAGTACTCCAGCATAGAGAGTAATGGATATCAAATAAAAGAATCGGGAAACAGGGAGGCAGAGCAGGGGTTTTCATAGTGATTCAAACTTCAATTAATTTGGTTCGGCATGGTAATCACCGCTTCCATCAACTTTAACAAGAATTGCAGGTCTCGGAATTACCCTCGGCCGGGCTCGAGCCTTTGGTTTTCCGGACCTGAGCCGACTCACAATTTCTCACTTCGACTCCTCTCATGCCCATCACTATTTATGGCCACACTATCATTTCCACTTTCCATGAGAGGACCACGTAGAAAGTTGGCCGGTTTCCATGGCACATATCATCATTACATCCTTCTCCTTAGATGCCGTTTCAACGATATATTCAACAATTAAGTTCCCTATAATCCTAGGCCTTCTTTCCGCTCAACTATGCCCACCATACGCCAACTCAAACCTCAACGCATCATACTGTACATAAATCGCATTTGGCAACACCGCTGTCTCCGTATCTGTCGCATTATCCGGTAACCTCAACTCCATCGTATTCCACCCCTCCCTCAACACACTCCTTTCAAACAGCACCTTCTCCCGTACCTGATAACAACTCACCGAGCTACGCACAATACAACTACTACTCTTCCACCATGGCACTACTACCGTCTCTGTCCCATTCTCCATCCCGTTCATAACAAGCGTTAAAGGAATATCCGCCCATGGTTCTGTCGGAGACTTGACATCCGTGTTTCCAGAGGCTCCTTTTACTCCTGCGAGCTGCAGTGTCAGGATACCCGTTTCTGCACCCCGGAGCTGCTCTGGGGAGAGAAAGAAGTTGAGGTTCCAGTGGTTAATGATTTTGTCTGTTACATCAATAGGCCGCTTGGGGGTCTTCCCGAAAACGGACCAGTGAACAGTATTCCATTCGTGGAGGGAGGAAACGCCGATTGTGAAGTTCACACCTGTAGGGAAGTCATCGAGGAAGTCGTAGGCACCCCAGTAGATTGCACGCTCTGGGGGGGCGAGGGGAGTGGGGGTGCGTGTGTTGCCGCGTTTAAATTCGCCGGAAGACTTTACTGTTAGTTGGGAGAAGGAGGAAGTGGGGCAGGAGGAATACCTTATCCGGTATTCCAAGCCGCCAAATTTCCTTCCCGTTCGTCTCAGGAGTCCAAATAACCTTTGTAGTCGTAGTACGATCCGCATTGATTCGTATCCCGTCTTGTATATAATCCCCAAAGATCCCATCCGCATAAATAGTAAGCCGGTATGTCCCCGCCACAACTTGGTCGATCCCAACATCTCCATCATCTGAGATCTCCCCCCAGTATTGAAACGCCTTTGGATCCGCTGCATTGTCTTCGAAGCTGGTTTGGTCTACACTCAATACTGCGACGGGACGCTCTGCACCCCCTGGGAGCTGAATACGTCCCCGCCATTTTCCACGGCCAGAGGTGGGGATAAAACCCACTACATGCGGCGCAATCGAATCGTAGAAATGCTCATTCCATCTCGGTGCTGTCGCGATCCTCTCAGCGTCTTTCCTTAACTGTGACAGTGTGGCGGCAGGGGCAGAATTGAAATAGTAGTACTGAGGACCAAAAGTACGGTCGAACCCATGAGTAATGTTTGGAGTCCCATCCCCGTGGTGGTTCGAAACAATGTAGTTGTATACAATGCCGTCAACTGTGAGGTCACTATGTAACGGCCCGCCAAAGTAAGTGTCTTTTGTATTCATCACTAGCCATGCGCCATAGGAAGTCCCGTGAGATGTACTGCCGTCTGCGAATAGGCCGTGGGCTCTGGTATTTCTCCAATCTGCATGCCTTAGTATGTACCATTGGCTTGGCGACTGCGACATACCGTTGCTAAACGTATACTTCGTAAAATACCTCGAAAACTCCCTTACATACCCATCCTCTGGCGTCTGCCCCAAATCCCACGTCGTATCCTGCACCATCACCTGCTTCTGCACCGCCTCCACCCCCGGCAGTGGCGCATAATAGTCCTCACTAACGCTCAAATGCGTCCACAACCCCAGATCTGCATGATTTGGCCGCATCAACGTCCGCAATTCCTGCAACACCCCTCGTTGCGGAGCAGTGTCGTTGTAGTATGAAACACGAGTAAAGGTGTGGAGACCTGTCTCTTCCCCCCGCAGAAACCAGTATTGCTGGAATGTTTGATTTGTGGGGCGGTATGTGTCTGAGAGGATCACACCAACCCAGGGAGTAGAGGTTGTGTCCGCACCCTGGATGACGGACCAGACGGGGGAAGAGGAGCCGATGGTGTAGAACCCGCTGGGGATGCAGTAGCAGTCTGGTTCCCCACATTAATGGTAGGCAGAGAGGGCTTGAGAGGGGGAATACCGAGATATGGACCAATACCGATGCTGCCATCGCGAGCGCCGAGGAGGTCTTGTCCGTCGAGAGTGAGGTTTAGGATTGAGCCGAGGGGTTTTAGGAAGGAAACTGAGAGGCGGGTGTTGGAAATATCTATGTTCGTCAATGTCTCGGAGACGTTGAGTGCGCTGACCACCACGGCCATCAACAGAAAGATGAAGTGCATCTTGCGCGCAGAGTTGTGAATAGGAGACGCATATTTATTTGATGAGGTGAGGTCAGGCGGCGAAATTCAAGGATGGATAAGGTACTCTACTTGGAGCGGTAGTTAGGCAAGGTATACACATGGAAGGAGATCGCTCTATCATGAAGTAGAGAATGGAGGATGGGAATTTAGTTGAAGACGATTGCTTACAATTAGGTAGACGAGTGAGTGGTTGTGCATGTGTCGTGTTGTCAAAAACTCATCACCGCTTCCACCATCACACTACAACTGCATTCTTCCTGACAAGGAGGGTTTCGATGCAGAAAACCCCGATTAGAATAGAGTAGGATCCAGGCTGTACATTATCTCTACCACAAATCCATGGATATTTGCTAGGTTTGGAAAAGGCAGTTATCAGTCTTTTTCCCAGGATAGGTCAAAGCTTATTTTGGGTTTCGGAGATAGAGTGCCTTCTTTACTGGTAAATTGATTTTTCTCAAAACTACCAAATACAGTTAGCCCTGGCTATAACGGACGCCCAAAATCCGCCGTATTTCGTCCGGTATAGCAAGGGTCCGGTATGAAAAAGAATTAATAAGCAACATTAAGCAACTCTATCATGTGCTATTACCTAATTTGGCTAGGGCTGCAATATCTGGGGTTAGTCTAGGGTACGGATTCTCTGAGACTAGCTTATATACAGCACTGTAACTGCCAAATTAGGTATAGACTAGGTATTTTTAACCTTGGCATCCGGTATAGCCAAAATTATTTGTATGAGGACAGGGGTCAAAAGCCATAGAGATTCCATCCAGTCCGGTATTTGGTGTAGATCTGGTATATCTAGGGTGATTTTGCTGTAGACAAACCTTCGCCTCTTCTCCCATCCGTTACTGCCGGGTATCCGGTACAAAGAGGTCCGGTATAGCCAGGGCTAACTGTAGTTATCTAGAGTATGAAGAGTATCGTGAAGTTGACATACCAACACACCAACGGGAAATTTTCATTTTTGTCAAGTGGTAGCTTCCGAGGGCACGTTCCGGCGATGAAACAATCTACAGTAACTAAAAATCAGCTCTAGTTCGACCACTGTATGGAGAGAACGTTAACCTGACTCAGTAGTACAGGGGGAGAAGATTGCGGCAGTGGATCACAAGAACTAAGTATCTATTGCTCCTCACTTTTAGCTATTATATTCAGCTGAACACTATGTTACCAACACTGGCTCGCAGGCTAATGTTTGAAACCTACAAAGTTCAGCGTCAATTGGTACTATAAACACAAAGATCTAGACATCTACGTAGGTTTAAAAGTCACCTTTTTACGTTGTGTCAATAGTACAAGTGATGGGTGGGAGTCGGCTCAAGACGAACCTGGGCTAGAAGCTCGAGGCGACTCATGAGTGCTTGCAAAAGCTCGGGCCGGCTCTTCTATCTTATGGCAATCACAGTGGTCTTCAATCTGTGCCATGGTGCGGAATACGGATCGCCGTTTTCTGTGGCTTTGGCAGATCCCCTCAAGCATCTCGGAATACCCTGGGCCAGGCTCGAGTCGAAACTCAGTTTTTGGTTTTCCGGACCCGAGCCGACTCTCTGTTTCTTTTCGGCTCGAGATGTGAAGCTCGAGCTTTTGACACGATAAAACGGTACCGTATTAATCCGGATATAAGGCACGGTCTCCTTTGGGTTAGCGCACCATATATGGTAATGCGCTCACCGAAAATGGTAACTTGAAAGTTTTTCTTGGGGTTTTTTAACTTACGGTTTGTTACCATATACGGTAATAATTTAGCCGCTAACCTAATCGGAGGCGTACCTTATATCTGAGACTAATCCGGGTCAATACGGTAGTCTAGCAGATTTTGATAGGTCGCGATTGTGTTACCTACTTAAGTGTACATTCTACGCGGCTGAGCAAGGTGATAAATACCAGCGAGTAGGTTCGAAACGTGCAAAACTCAAGGCAGTGCTGTAAATAGCACCCAGGATGTAGAGTCTACCAAGGCTTGAAACCTGCAGTTATCACTTTTGTACGTACCTACCAGTACGACAAGGCAAATCGTTTAACAGGTTCTGAGCAGAAACCCCCACCCGTCCTAGCTAGGTATAAATTCTGCATTGTAACAATTAAAACCATCAGTTTAGCGAGAAACTTATTTGGCTGAGCATGGTGCTAGAAACACCCATCAAGGAGGTTCGAAACCTACAAAATTCAATCGGTGTTATAAACACTCCAAGACCCTCCTGCGATACTCACTTTTTCGAATTCGCTGCTTCTTTGCGCATCGCCGATCTGGCTAACACCGTGACGCGACCCACCGGCCCGCGCTATGCGTTAGCCATTCCGTTTCCCAGTGGATATTAACATTTCTCAATACCCCGCCCGACCCTGCCAGCTGCGGCACAGGCCATCCGCCCCTATAGTATGGCCTACGATCTTTTCGATTCGTTGAAAGGCACAAAGTGCGCCGAGCGGGGTTGGGGGGTTACACGGCATGATTGTTCTTCCATGATTGCCACCGGTGCCTGAATACTCTTGGCCTGCAGCCTAGGAGATGCGTTCGCAACCAGAAGAAGTCTGAAATTCGATAATTTTGGCCTGCAGCCTGTAGCCTGGGGGATGCGTTCGCAACCAGAAGGGGTCGTTGGCTTGCGAAGTGGCTTGCTAGGTAGCAGGGTAAAATATCTGAATTCGACAGAGATTGCGTTGAACATTTACTTTTTACAAACACTATAAACGTTTGAATCCCACACTTGAGCTGGAAATTGCTGAAGTGGATATTTCGCATATAGTACCAATCAGCGTGGTGGTCGGTGGCAGAGGTCCAATTAAGTTTCAATTTAGACGTGAAGTAGCAATAACAAAGTCGATTCCAATAGCTATTGCTACTCTTGCGGATCCACGGTTGAGGCATGATATTGTTTCTCATAGGTCATCACTCGCTACAATCAAGGTAGACTCATCAAACACTTTGGAGCTCCCACGATGCACTCTAATGAAATATAAACGTAGTCTGTCAAACGACTAGCTGGCTAGCGCCACAAATATTACAAAGCCGTCTGACAGACTAGTATAAACGCCTAATAACAATTACCATACCATCTATCGCATAAAAATATGTGAGTGATTTACTGTGTTGTGACCTCCTGATATCAATATGGGTGATGGATGATGACAAATTACTATTCCCACCCTTCACACCAGCAATATCAAGATCCACATATAACAAATAGTTGGGATCACCCCGCTGTTACCAGCAACTGATTCGCTGAAGGGGGATATAAATGCCTGTCATGGCCGCAAGCGGCCGAACACAACCATGCCTCCTACCTCCCTTTCAGTCCAGTCCACAATTCAAAAGCAGTGCCTGTTCATTACTATAGATACTTAGTAGCTACTTAACATAAGTACTCTCTTACCAGCTACTCACACAAAGCCCAACGGATCTAAGATACTAACTACACCATGGCACTCAGCAAGTCCAAAAAAAAACGCACGCGCAACGCCGCCCACCATCCATCCCACCATACCGCCCAAAAAACAAAGAAAAAAGGAACAGGAAATGCAAAGGATATTCAGAAACAAAACACCAGGAAAACAGATTACCTACCCGAGCGCCCAGTCGCATTACGGCCACAAATGTCCCATGTCCATACTATCATTCGGGTCACCAAGGCCCTCCCAATTAATAAGTTCCTCGACGCCTCTAACCTCCAACGACATCTCCACAGCCTCTCTGATACCCTCCCTCATCTCGTCGTCTCCACCAACCATCGGGTCCATAACCGGAGCTTTCTGTGCCGATACACTACTACTACTACCACCACTACTACTACCACCACTACTACTACCACCACTACTACTACCACCACCAGGCAACTTCTTCGTTATCGCCTCCTCGGTCCGTCTTGCAAGTTCTCTACTCTCCCCTCCACTTTCCTTCGCCAACCCCGCCGCCGTCTTTCCGCGTCTATCCTTAATCGTCAAATCGCAGTTCTCGCGTTCCATCATTACTCCCACGAACCGCCAGTACCCGTGGTAACTCGCTTTCATGAGCGGTGTCTGGCCAATGCGGTCTTGCTTATTCAGATCTGCACCTGCTTTCAGCAGCACTCTCATCGCTTCGACGAAGCGTTCCTGGTTCCCGGGTGCCCGGAGTTTGCGTTTTGGGATTGAAGCCATGCGGTGAAGCGGCGAGGAGCGGTAGTAGTTGGTTGCATTGACGTTTGCGCCCTGGTCAAGGAGGAGGTTGAGAATAACAGGGTGGCCTTCTTCAGCTGCGATGTGAAGTGGGGTGAGGCCCTTGCGGTTACGAGCACATGCGTCTGATCCCTTGGAGAGAAGGAGTTTAATTGTTTCCTCGTCGCCGTCATAGCACATTGCGTGCAACGCGGTGGAGCCATTGATGTCCTGATGTCCGATTCTTGCGCCGGCATTGAGGAGGATCTCCGCGATCTTTGGGTCGGAGCTTTTCCGGTCCTTGCCGGGTTGGCCGATGAAGAAGAGTGGCGTCTCGCCTTTGCGGTTGGTCTCGTTGACGTGCGCACCATTCTTGATGAGGAGCTTCACCCACTCTGCGTCTTTCTCTTTTATCGCATAAGAAAGCGGAGTTTGGTCGTATCGGTTGACGACATTGACGTGTGCCCCCCGTTTAACCAGGATTTGGGCGAAATCTTTATC
The DNA here is from genome assembly GCA_015178995.1 of Trichophaea hybrida. NCBI lineage: Eukaryota > Fungi > Ascomycota > Pezizomycetes > Pezizales > Pyronemataceae > Trichophaea > Trichophaea hybrida. The sequence goes on from WHVE01000174.1 coordinate 128,149, forward strand.
CTGCGCCAAATGTAGTGGGGTGGCTTGATCTCCGTTGGTGGCGTTCACATCGGCTTTGTTATCAAGGAGTAAAGTGATTGTCGTCATATGCTTGAACATCACAGCGAAATGCAGCGGGGAGTCTGAGCGTGGAGAGGACTGGTTGACGTTTGCGCCCTTCTTGATGAGGAGCTCTGTAATCCTATCTCTTCCGTTCCTTGTAGCCATGTCGAGTGGTGTGAATCCGGTGCGGTTCTGAGAATGGATATTAACGCCGTGTTTGAGGAGCACATCTACCACCTCGGGTTTGTTGTGATGGATAGCGCAGAACAACGGGGTGTCGAAGATGGCGCCCTGGAAGAGCATGGAGATGTGGGAGCAGGTTGTGTCCGCGGGTGCGCCGAGGGCGAGGCAGCGGGTTGCGACGGCAGGAACCCCTTTCATGCATGCCCAATAGAGCGTGGCATTTCCGTGGTTTTTGACGGAGGCTTTGAGGAGTGCGTCGTTGAAGAGGGCGTGCATATGTTTCGATGTGCGGAGGAGGCGGTTGAGATCCGGAGGCTCGAGGAAGTCGGCGAGCATGAGCAGGAGCTCGTTGGGAAGTTCGGGCAGCTGAGGGATCGACATGGCAGCCGTGCAGAATACTGGAGAATCTGTGAGCAGGTGAGCTCAGGTGTTTCTGGGTGGTTGTGGTGGTTGTGGTGACCCTTACCCTCGTTGTCGAGCTCTCGTGACTGCAGCTCGGAGCTGGGCGGAGCTTAGGTTAGTTCTCATCCTCGACACTGCGACAGCTTCGCAGACACTCACCGTGTGTATCGCAGTGCTGTATGCTCTGCAGGTCGAAGGAAACAGAGAAAAAGAGCGGGAGAGGGCGCAAAAGGGCGGTTTGGGGGCGAAGATTAGTGTTTTTTGCAGCGGGGTAGAGAGTGTAGGGAAGGTAAGAAGGCTGCCACAAATACAATAATTAAAACTACACGTCCGGGCCTAGAGTAAATTGGGGCTCTGACAGCGATATTGGCTTCGATTTATTGGCGAAGGAAGCCCTAACCCTCCAACATATTTGGCTCTAAGGCGTGTGAGAGCGATGAGAACAGAACACTCAATCAATCAATCACTCGCTCAAACACTGCTGCAAATGCCCCTTCTCCAAACCCGTCTCATTAATTCAATTCATCCGTCCATCCATCCTTCTCATCCCTATGTACCCGTCTGATCATTCCGTTCAGCTCAAACACGCCACCTCCAACCCCGTCGATTCGTCCATGCTTTGGCCAACAAACAAAGAAAACAAAGCAACGCTAACTATGCAACAAAAACACAAAGCACACCAAAAATTTACACGCTTTCTCTAAACAATGAGCTGAGTAGTGATTGAGAAGAAAGGGAAAGATGAAACCACAAGAAACACAAGACATTTACACATATCCCAAAAAGACGAAACAATATCTCACCGCCCACGCGCCTGTCAAAAATCAATGCTTATGCAGATATGCGCCAACCTTCTACCTCCATATGCATAGCCAGTCCCAATCTAATAGCGTCCCGGGACGTAATCGTAGTACCCATTAGCCCTATGCCCCCCATGCCCATACCCATGACCATTCTTCCTCTGGCTTCTCCTCCTCCTATTCTGCCGGTCTTCCGTCCGACTCACCGGCGGACTCGGCGCTTCGGGAAGAACGGGGTCCTGTTCCCATATCTCGGCCGAGTTCACCCAATCCTGCTCCACCTCTCTCGGCCCCGCTCCAACATCCATATACCAACTCTCAGCGGCTCCCTGTGGCGGCACATGCTGCTGTACCCTCGCAGACCCCCGTCGGGAAATCGGCGGCGGGCTGGGCGCATAGGGAGGAGGAAACGGGACCTCAGGACGAGCGCCGTCCATGCGATACGACAGCACTGACGAAGAATCGGTTTCGTAGAACGTTTTGGCAGCCGGTTTACTCTGACGACGGAGCTGTAGGCGATGTGGGAATTCACCATCTGTTGCAGGCGCGACGGAAGAGACCTCGGTGCTGGCGTCCGAGTCTGAGTCCGAATCTGTGTCCGCTTCGATTTTCATTCGAGCTATAGCATTTTTGCGGGCCGTGTCTTCTCGTACTACAAGGGCTGGAGCCGCAGTTGCTGGAGCTGAAAATAATGCCGCTCTAGCTCGAATCGAGTTGGATCTTCTGTTGCTCCCAGTTGTGGTAGGAGTGGCATCCAAGGCCGGATTTAACTTTTGTTGTTTCTTCTTTTTTTGACTTTCCGCCACAAAAGCAGCGTAGTCTACTGTTTCCGTAGAAGCTCGAGAAGAGGCACGGCCATCGCGGGTTGGCGAGGGCTTTTTGGTCAGTGTTTGGGGTATCGGCGGTGGGGGAGGGTGCTTTTCCTCTACTAGCCCGTTTGCCGGTTCTTTGCCGGGCTGCTTTGTTGGTTCCGCTGTCGGTACAACCGGTTTCGGCGATGCAACAGGCGTTTGTGGTTCTTTTGCATTCTCTTCCGTAGCCTTCTCCATGGGCTCTTTCTCTGGTTCCTTTTCAGGTACCGGTTCTGGAAGTGTTGCTGGCTTCGACGTAGATGCGACCGGCGGTGGGATCAAGGCCCAGCCAGGCGCCTTCCTACTCAGTTCTGGTACTGCAGCCTCGACCGTCGAATCAGAAGAAGCAGAATCTGAATAATCGGAACTCAAAGATGAGCTTGAGCCCTTTCGAGGCGCGACATAAGCATTCTTGCGGGCAAATGGGGGTCGCTGTGGCTGTTGTGCCAGGGGTAGAACAGTTGCGGTTTTTGCCTCAGGTGGAGTGACACTGGGACCGACTGGTGGCTTGCCAACCACAGAGGAGGGAATTTCTGGGGCAGGATCTGTGAGGCTGGACGTAGCGAGAGTTACGCTATGGACTTTTATTGTCGGGGCAGGTGCCACAGGTTTTACTGCTACAGCGACCGGTGCCGTTACCGGGACCTTGACCGAAGCTGTCCTCTTGGGAGTCGCAGAAGTCCGCTTTTTCTTTGGTGATACCTCCGCCGTGATGCCGAGTCCAATTGATCCCTCTAAACCTGTAGCCTTGCTCGACCGCTTTCTTTCTCTTGTATCGCTTCCCCCAGTCCGGCTACTTCCCGCATCGCTGCTCGCCCTACTACTACCGCCACCGCTGGGCCTAAGTAGAGGTGAGGTTGACGCCGCCAAAGAGGCCACATCTGCCGTTGCAACAGAAAGTCTTCCTTGGGAAGAGGTTGTGCTGTAGGCTTTTAAGCTAGAGCCTTTTCTTGGGGATTCCGCAGGAGTAATCCCTATCCGAGGAGTGGTTTGTGTCGATACTGCGGGTGTTCGTACGATACGTGGAGTAGTATTCTTCGTCCTAGGTGTAGCGCCAGATATTTTGTAATTCAGGTCACTAAGATCTGGGCTAGTTATCGCGCTCCCTCGGTTTGATGACTTCCTCCCAGGAGTCGCTGAGGCGCTCGCTCTTCCGCCATCGCGTCTTGTCGACTTTCGACGTGTTGGAGGCGTCGCTGAGTATTTGGCGGAGGAAGACCCAGGTCTCGAATGGGACGTTGCGACGCGACCCACCGGCAGCTGACGTTTACGAAGGTCGGGGGAGAGCGGGAGCGAGCCATCAGTCGCAGAACCGGAGGAGGAGCCAGTGCGAAACCGATCCTTTTCAGACTGATGATGTGAGGATCGCGGCGTAGGACGACTCGCCTTGGGCGTTGGAAAGCACATATTTTCCGTCTGGGGCGGCTGTTGAGGCGCATTCAAAAGGCGGAGCTTCTAGACGACTATAGGCAGCTGCTAGAGCGAGCAACAGTTTGACGATGTTGATTGAAAGAATGCGTGCTTTTGGATAGAACAATGAGTCAGTATCATGGCTTCTACAGTAGAAACAGTATATGGGAGGTAGGGAAAAAAAACGTGCTGTCAGAAAGGAGGCTGAGGACAGAAATTGTTCCTTTCGTCAGCAAGTGAGGCAGTGTTTCACATTTTTCCATAACAGGAGCTTCTCCCATCGAAGAAAATATAGAATGAGTAACACTTGCGAAAAAAAACGGTGCTGCAGGAAGACAGATTAAATGAAGGAAAAAACTATGACTTCATGAGTCGTCTCAAAAAGTAACTTACTGATTGGCTTCGTTTGAATGGCCTGTATTGAACGAAACAATTGTGCTCCTCACCCACGTTTCAATTTTCTTCCTCTTCACAATCCTAACACTCCCACGACGCCTCGAATTTTGGCTTCAGCACCCTGTAGGCCCGTCCCCCTCCGTCACCAGCACTTTGGAAATGGTGTTGGTGTTGGTAGTGGTGGCAATAGTTGGTCGAGTCGTCTCTCCGTCGTCTCTCTTTCATCCAGTCGGTTGGTCGGTTGGTCGGTTGGTCAGTCGTCACCCGCCTCTCGAAATCTGCGATTTCCCGTCGTCGCCTCGAACTCGGTTGCTTGTTTCGTCAAATCGTAAATAGCCGCAATATCAATCGTTAAAAGCACGTCGTCGCTACAGATTCATCGCCATCATCGTTTTCGTCGTAAGAGATAGAACGAAGGACTCGGGTGAACAAGTTCGTTCGCTGTCGTCGAGAGTCACACCTGTTTTTGCCCCCCACAGCTGGCTAGTTGTTGATAGGCGAGGGGAGAAAACGAATGGATCGTGTGGGTGATGGTTGGAATGCATAGTGCTGTGTCTTGCCGAACCGGTGAGCTTGGCCAGCCATCATTCGCGAATCGCGGAGCGCAGCGGGGCCATTGTCCATCATTGGTTTGGATGTGGCAGGCACAGCCGCCCTACCTCATACTGCAGCACGAACATGTACACTTCTTGCTGAGTTGTCAGTTTCACAAATAAACCTCCTTCTTTCCCCACATCCTCAACTCGACAACTCCCAGCTTCAAACTTCACGATACTTAGCCGGACCAATGGGGACTGCACCAGACCGCATCTTTGGCGAAAATTGTTTATTGCGTTTTACGTCATGCACGCCCAGTTTCAAACTTGTCATTCCTGTACGCTTTATCACACATGCAGGTATTAAGCTTAATTCTGCTTATATTCAAACATTCAAATATGTTGTTAATTTAATGATGAGGGAGCATCGATATCGAACAATCGACATCGGACAAGGCGAGTGAGTGCTAGTGCAGCTGTTACCCCACTTGCTGTAGTCTGCAGGGTATGTTGCTGCAAGGTAATTGATTGTGTGAGAAGTACTGCATAGACGGACACTATTTCGATCCATCACTAATTTCCCGACAAAGGAACTTTCCAAAGCATTTCATTCCTCCTCATCCTACACTCTCGGCTGTGGGATCGGAATTCCATCGTTCTGTCGGTGAAACATACCACTTCTAGTCCTGTAGAATTTCAACAACGTGTCCAGTTCTCGCCTGTGTCGTGCAAGCCCCGGAGATGCGGTGCAAATACGAAGCCTTACTCCATCGAAACGTATGGACCACCTACACGTTTATCAGCTTTCCTGAAATGTGCCTTTGAAACCACTCAAGTTCTCAGGTTCACGGAACTCCGTAATGAGTTACGAATGGCTAGATGCCGAAACGTGCAATGGCCGGGGTGACGTAGAAGTTGGGGCGGAAGAATAGTGTCGCCGCAACCGTGTGTTGGAAGGAAATCGAAAAGTCTTCTAGGACGGAATGTGTAGATAAAGGCCAGCCTCTCCTCCTTTCTTTCCTTCATCAATAATTCATCTCGAGCATAAATACCAGTATCCATCATCGAAACCATCAACAGACATCATGACCAGCTCCATCACCGTCCCCACCGATTACGGGTTTGGCTCCCTCTCTGTCGCGGCCGTGCCCCATTAACACAACCTAGCTATGTCCTCGCCTCTGTCGTCTTCTCCACAGTCGTAAGCACATACCATGGCTTTCTTGTCAGCAGAGCGCGCTCCGCAGCCAACGTTCCGTATCCCAACACGCATGCCTCTCATGCAGAGGCTGTTGCCGACATCAAGAAGTACCGCTTCAACTGCGCGCAACGAGCACACCACAACTTCCTTGAGCACTATCCCACCTTTCTCGCGACGACCGCGATCGCAGGGCTGAAGTACCCGGTTGCGACGGCAGTCATGGGTGCCGTGTGGAGTCTGGGACGGGTGGTGTTTGCGAAGGGGTACATCGGAAGCACGATGGAACAGAAGGGAAGCGGGAGGTATAAGGGGATGTGGTATTTAGTAGCGGAGCTGGGACTGCTGGGCACGGCGGCGTGGACAGCGTGGCAGATGATTATGATATAGAGAGGGAATGGGAGGGGGAACGGTGGTGGAGGGCAGATAGTCTAGATAATATGCAGGAGTCCCTGGCGCGCCTCACGCATGAACCTGATTACTTATGCCCACGTTCTCTCGCTCAGTGATTCCGGTGCTGTCTGACATCTAATGATTCTGCTGCCTGCATCAGCCGGAATGCGTAGCCGAGCACTAGCGCGGATGGATGGCGTTCCCCTACATCGTGACGTTCCAAGCCCCGCGATCGTCCCCGCATCCGACTGGCCAACCTCCATCGCTAGCCCACGATACCGACGAGTGCACTTTCTGCTTGCTTGCTGTTTGCTTGCTTCTTTCCAAGCGAGCACTTGAAACAATCCATCCAGCTGCCTGCTCTCCATTGCTTCTTTCGCTTTTCCCTCGCAATGTCCTCCACTACTACTACTGCCCCTCCTCTCCCCACCGAGCACTACGCTGCCCTAACAGCCCTGCACAACCACTACCGCACCCTGATCACCAACGAGCGCTCCAGCATGTCTCTCGAGCGCCAACTCTGGGATTCTGAGAGATGCCTCTACCTCTCCCGCATTCGCGAGCTCGAAACCACCGCCAACGCCGCTTCTCAACCGCCGCCGCCGCCGCCGCCGCCAGCACCACCATCGCAACCACCATCATCACAAGCACAAACACAAGAAAACTCCCGACCGTCAAGGCCGGCGCTCGCGCTCGACACGGAAGACGAGGAGGAGATTACGCCGCAGGAGATGGCACAGCTTCTGAGAGAGGCAACCAGGATTGTGTATCCCATCTCGCACTCGAGGCCCAGGGGGCAGAGTCTTGCGGAACCGGCTCAAGGAGGTGTGGGCGTTGCTGGGTCCCTGCAGGACGGTGATGACGATGAGGAGCCAGAGAAGGGGAAGGAGGAGGTCGTGGAGTTGAAATTGAAGAAGACAAGTAATTTTGGGCTTGAGTTTGGAAGGTGGAGGTGAAGGGAGTGCGAGGGGAGGATAGGTGGGAAGTATGGATAGGTGAGATGATCTCACAGATTGTATTGTGGAGGGTTTTGCTGATGATAGCGTGTTGCAGTTTTATTGATACATGCTGTGGAGTTCGCATCGGGTCGATTATCGATTATTATCTTCTACCACTACTACAGATTACCAATCACTACGGATACTTCCAGCACGCCGAATACTACCGCCGGCCTTTCTACTTGTCGTCTGGTGTCCATCTTACAACGGCAATTGGTGGTGTGGACGGGATGTCACACCCATCGGTGTAATATAAGGCTGCCGAGGTGTGGTCTCCTTTGTGTTGTTTCAATACTGGGAATTGCATTGCATCACGTCTGCGATTATTCATAGTCCAAAACACTCGAGTACGCCTTGTGCACGATCAATCAACTAGTAGGACTTTAACTTACTTCTCAACGCGGAGTGAAAAAAGAAAGTAGAAATTTCAGTCCTCGGAAGAATACAACCGACACACCGAAAGTGCACCATCAGTACGCCATCCTGGCAACCAAGCGTGATCGAGTTGCTTTGGTGTATTCTCAGCTATCTGTTTGATTAGACCAGTCGAGTTGCAGTTTGTCTGCCTTCTTCCTTAACCTGGCAAAATATTTCAGGATATACAAGTCGATGTCATTCCGTCGGCGAGAGTGTAACGTCCAACTGGAGACAGAGTGTACATCTAAATCTTCCAGTGTTTAAAGTCAGGTTTTAGGAGATAGGACTCAGTAAATTATATCCGGAACGCAACTCGGGATACAGAAGAACAAAAGAACAAAAGAAGCGCTTGCTTCGTAAACGACTGCCCCCTACTGTCGTGAAGGAACTGCTACGCGTCCATCTTTCATGTATCCTTGAGTTTCCCGCATTATCCACCTTGATGTATATAGAATATCCACAAATCGGATTGGGGAATGGGAAACGGAGAGCAATTGATTACCTTGGACACTCGACGAGTTGCCTTTCTATGACATTAACTGCGGACGGATGATCTTCTCCCTAACTCAATCTCTTGCTGGAGACTGAAGGTTACGAACTGTTCGCTGGTTGAACTCATTTGGTGGTTCTTAGTGATGGCTTTGTCTGCGTCTTTTTACGACCATTCCATCGCATAAAATACTCTCCTTTCTAATGCATGATCTTCTTTGCCTCATTTTCTATGAGTACTTTAGCACCTGGCGTTTACGGATTATCGACGGTTTAAGTTCGCCCCGTGTACGAAGGCTAATCGGATTGGTTTACTTTGCAGTTACAGATGGTGGGGTGAAAAGCAATCAGAGTTTGCACCCTAGGCTGATTATCAACAATTCCCGCAGTTATGAGAGTGCGAGGTTTCCCCGCTCCATTATACCCGAAATATAGGCTAAAAAATACCAATCTGCTACATCAGATAAAACATACGCCTCGAAACATCTATCATCAATCCTTAGGTACGTCTCGAAACATCATCAATCTCTAGTCTTCAACTCTAGCTCGATCATGTCTGAAGACATGATATATCAGCTTGAATTCCGGCGTCAGGGGATATGGTTCGGCCACAGTGCAGGCCCACCGTTTTCTATGATGAAGCAGTTACTTCCTCAGCAGTTAACAGCAGAATGTTGCAAACTCTAGTGCTACAAAACATATTCAGTGCGCCAGCCGCCTCCATTTACCTGAACCTAGGATCCAAAGGTTTGTGGCGTCCACATTGCGCACGTTTCCAATGTCTTCTAATTACCGGACGCATTGAAGTGCCTTGAGCAATCATGGGCAACCAATGAGCTCCACACAAGTCCATTTGGGGTTGCACACAGCTAACGAAAAAGCAAGTGAACCCTTCAGCTCTAGCAGCAACGATATAACAACTACTCCCTAGACCAACTTATCCTCGCTTTTGGAAGTGTTTTCATCGATTGAAGGTAAGCGCAGGTGCGTTCAACCCCCAGCAACCGTTTTCAGTATTGCAGTTGTTTTTCGAAGATAGAATCGTTTACTGAGAACTGTGACACAGATTCTAATAACAAACGATACAATGGGTCATTGGAGATTAACGCCGTTTTCGTACTTGTCATCGCAACTGGTACTTTCACCAATAGCCTGTTACTCTCACGTCAGCAAGCGTCGTTGAAATCTAACCACACCGCAACCCAAGGGCTGCTGCAATGGAAGACAAGTGCACTCTTTGGGACAGAATTCCCAAGTCGTTGCAAAAGCATGGTCAATGAGCGTCTTGGCAAAACTAATGATTACGATAAATGGGGTTCCTCGATCACCACAACGATCCTGACCTTGCTGCCAACTCTCCTGACATTTGGGCCAGTACCGACCGCGAAATTTTCCAACTTGATGGCGCTGAGCCCGATGGTTGTACTTGTTACGGCTAGGATGACATTGGGACTGCCAGTGCGGTCGATCGAGCCCTTTCATAGAGTAATCACAGTTCGAAATTTTACACCTGACGGCGGAGTTGCTTCGTATGGGGTTGTTGATGGTGACGGTAGTGGTAGTTCTGGTGGAAAAGTAATGAGGGGGCTTCACCATCGACGAATTCGGGGATTGAGCGAGCTGCATGGCTGGTACACTGGAAATCCTACATTGATAGCGCTTCAACGCCGCGTGTTTCGACCGAAAAGATCATCCACAATCGGTAAAACTAGCCTTTGGATCATTTTCTTTGGTATACTCCAGCTTCTCTTCTTCATAATCTTGCACTCTTGGGTAGTCCGACTGATTAATCAATTCACATATTTTTGGACTTGTCCCAGGTGGAGCTCTCTTACCCATTCTGCTGGATTGTTGAATCATTTGCGATTGCGACTGTGGGTTACGGCATTTCGACTACGCGAAGTAAGGGGCATGAGGATGTGTTCTACCTCAGTCCCATGCCGGAATGGTTCACGCTCGTTGAATGCCCGTGTTGCTCTATACAAAATCGCCTCCCGGCCTGGAAGAGAAATGCAAAAGGAAATCAAGAATACTGTACCGGGCTTTGCGCTTCATACGTAATCAGTAATCAAGAGGGGTATGGTATGAAAGATTTCTGACTTGGTAATCGTAATCAAGGAGAGTATGAGTGCAGCTAGCTGTAATCAATGGGGGAGGTAACTTGTGCTGAATCAATTACAACTTGAAATACATGCAAAAACTACAATCTATGTCTATTCCTAGTGAACCAACAACCACTTTCAACAAGTATGATCTTCGGAAACTGTAAGCCTACCGAGTATGAATCATTCTGCCATGTAATCAACACCCCGGGTATGAAGCACAAAGCCCGGTATAGTAGTTCCTGCATCTCAACTCAAAATGGAGGACTTGGTCTTGTGTACGCTTCTTGACGGTGTCAGCAACATTCTGCCCCTTCTCTCTCCAATACTAACCCTTACTAGCCGCGTTCGCCGTTTCATCGCCTCCCTACTCCGTTCTCAGACACCTCTTACTGTTATCGTTCGCCGGACATCTCTCGCGGGATCACCACATCCCATCAAATCCGCCATCAAAGGCGCAATTCAAGCGCTAACCGTCATCGCGCTTACCTTACTATTCGGCAGTATCTACGGCAGTACTCTATTCATGACCACTACATTCACCATCGTACTTATTGTCACTTTTCCCGGATCCTTAGCATTGGTGCGCTGGTGCATCTCCAGAAAGTGGCACAGCTCACGGTGATTGAATGTGCCAGCGACGCCGAGGTTCGAGGAGTGACAAGGCTGCTCGCGGCTGTCGGGTGTTGTCGTGTCCAAGAGGGGTGGGAAGCAGCGATACTCAGGCGGGTGGTGTTTGGATACACATACATACCGAAGGGAGGATGCATGGGTAAAGGCTGCTGCATACGGAGTTGTGACGGCACCCACGGCAATGGTGCTTGTAGTTGTGTGTTTCGGCATGATCACATTGCCGATGTTATTTCAGCCAGAGAGTTCGATACCCCTATTAACGCTTACGATGTGGTGGGCGGGACGGGGGACGTGGTTGCAGCTCAACAGCTTTGAAGGTGCGCTTCTAGTGGAGCAGGAGCAGGAGGAGGGGATACATTTGGAAGCGGTTGATGTGGCTGCTAAGTAGATTGTTTTTTGTGGGGATTGTGGGACATTTTGTTTTGTACAGCTTGGGGTTGACGCGCACGAACGGAGGGATTGTTCCACTAAGCCTGCCAAAGTGATTCACGGTTGGCCCAAGGCAGGAGGGAGTAGGATGAGGTAGTGGAGGAATCCCTTTGCTTATTTCACCTGGCAATTGTAATTGAACAATCGACGGCTAACGAGCGGTCCTTCACAATCGTTGGACGCACTGAGTGAGTGTTTGTGACTTGCATTGATGGTGATGCCTCATGACTCGACGAGCAAAATTCAGTATCAAGTAAATACACCATCTCCTCTCCAAAGCTGAGGTATTAGCCTCCTGACCACACCGCAAATGATATGACCTGGCGCCATTGCTTCCACAAATTGAACCAAGTGGCTGCATATGAGTGAGCGCCCATGACTTGACACCGCATTCGTGTATGGAAGTCAAAATTGATTGATTCCTGAACCTAATTAGCATCCTCTGCATCTACTCTCCATACGTTGCATCGATTTTCCCTCTCACCCTCGCCCCAGTTTTCCCGCAAGGGAAAAAAAGCTAAATTAAGCAAAGCTAACAAGAGCCGCACCTAATGTCCACTTCTGCCGATCCTCAAAGATCCCTCGCTGCCTTCATCCTTCAACCACTACCATCCCACCCAACATCTCCACAATGCGGCTACTAGTAGGCGACGACGTCGGCCAGGCGAAGGGTATATATTACCTAAACCTTCCTTTCGTCTTTTATTGACGTACAACAGTTATCGAGACTTCGAACGGAATCGACACCACTCTTCCTACCTCCGCACGGGCAACGACTATCTCCTTTTTTCCCCCTTCAAGAACGCGTCCAATACAGCATGCTCTCCCGGTATGCTATCAAGGGCGCGACGGCCTTGTATTTCTGCCATAACCCTTCCCAGTCATCACCCTAACTAATCTACGCGAAGGCTGCAGTTTTCTCCAAGGGTGGTTTGCTCCGAATATTCGACCCCGTCTCTTCTCCCAGCAGCCCTGACATTGTATTCTCGCATACACTCGATGTTGCTGCTACTACCGACACCATCGCGCTTGGTGCATGCGGAAATACACTCTATGCCGCTACAGCAACTGGGCACGTCCTCTTCCTCGACCTCACGACAGGTTCCTACCAAACTGCCACCCTCTCCGGCCCCATCAGTGCTTTCGCTGCGTCAAGCCATCTTACCGCCATAGCGACTGGTGGAGAAAACAAAGAAATCGAGATTTTCACACCAGCCAATGGCGCCTGGAATTCAATCTGGAAGTCACGAAATGTAAAGCCAAACCACCTAAAGCTAGAGATTCCCGTCCACCCGTCGCAGATCCACTTCTTACCCTCAGTCGACGGAACATACCGCCTCATCGTGTCCTCGCATCACGGTCACATTCGCGTCTATGATACCGCCGTGTCTCGGAGACCCGTATTTTCCGCCGAGCCCTCCAAGACCGGGATCCAGGTGCTGCGTATTCACCCTTCATCCGAGATCCCGTCCGCTGAAGAGCCCCTGGTTGCTACCAAGGGAATAGAGGCAGATAAGGCACATCTCACCAAGGATCTAAGGGCCGTGTACGCAAACTCGTCTGGACTGTTCTGTGTCTACTCGCTCCAGGAGCGCCGGGAAGTGGGTATTTTCAAAGGCCTTGAGGGGGCCACCAACGGTGTTGATGTAGATGGACAGAATGGACTGGTTGCAGGAGTGGGCTTTGGGAGGTACGCAGCGGTTTACGATGCAGACACTAGAAGCCTAAAGAGCAGAGTGTATACCAAGACACAAGGATGTTGCATAGTGGTATTAGATGGAGTAGATCCGGTAATAGAGGAGCCGGAGAGAGATAAGGAAGAGGATGTGTGGGATGATATGGAGGAGGTCAAGACTACAGAGGCGGACGATGAGACGGATCGGTTGGTGAAAGTGAGGATCAAGAGAAAAAAGGATGGGATGAGGCAGGAGGGAGGGAAGAAACCGAGGATGTCAGAATAGGGGTCATTTTTGATGGAGTAAAAGGCGAATGTGGAGAGATTATGTATTTGTATGGTTTTATTTCTTGCGTGGGGACAGGTATTTGGTTACATACGGGGACGAAAAGTAGTTACTTTTGTTCATGCATAGTCCTAGTCTTAATCGTAAAATACCTTTGTCTTGCGACCGTTCTTGGAATGCTTGGGGAGTTATCGTCTGTTCTCAACTGATGAAAACCAGCAAAGATTCAGGCAAGAAGGGATGCCACAACCCTCACCAAAATGCCAAACTCAACATCTCAGTTTTCGTTCGCTCCAATGTTCTATCCTATGTGCCGTTTTAACCCAGCTCACCAACTAATCCTCGTTCTCGTCTTCCTCGTCTTTACTTACCTCCCTAGTTGTCTAACCCCACACCGCACCTCTGAACGAGGCCTAATAATCCTAGGCTACCTTCATCCTGCTCAACGCCACCTAACCCTTTATATGCCTTATAAACGTCGTCAACTCCCTCCGCTTATGACCATGTCCCAAGAAACAAGGAATCTGTTGTCATCATGCACGGATAGGTTTGAGCGTTGATTCATTGGATGGATGTACTGTAGGAAAGATCATGCCGCATCCTTGAGGTACATTCGAGGTTATGGCAAATGACACGAAGGAAAATTCGTGAGGTTTTCGTGAGGTTTACTACGGTGACAGGTCATAAATATGTCACAACTTTGCCTTGTATATACATTACAGGTTTCGCGAAAGTTTCCACAGTACCATGATCAGAGTTGAGTATTTAGTACTGCCACATGGTGGGTGGTCACAAACTTAAGTCATTTTGATTCATCACCATCACCACCATGAGTATCATCATCACCGGAGCGCCTACACACATGTATACAGACACTATTTTTGGTACAAATGATTCTCCGTACAATCATAAGAGACAAAAGTGACAACCCCGTAATTTTATCTCCATCTACAGTGTATTCCCGCTACTCAACACCAAGATCAGAATCTCGCGTACGAGATACCACTCACACCTCGCGATGTTTAGTAGTCCCATTACATCGCGAAAACGAAGTTGAAATGGAAATACACGGCGTATTTAGAAATGCAGCCGAACTTTTAGGTCTTTCAGATGAAGATTTAGGTCTTTGGGCGGTAGTTAGCTATTTAGACATGCCATAAAAATTTGGGTCTTTGGGACGAAAATAGTCCTTTGGGCTTGCAACGGAGTAAATTGTCTTCGTCCTTTGGACCTGCAGCGAAGTGAGATGTCTTTGGACCTTTGGGCCCGCGCGAGGCTGGATATTTGGACTACGTCCGAGCGGTAAGTTTACCAGAGTTAAAGCCAATAATGTCGTGACACCCAGGTGAGGATCCCTGAGATTACGAGGTTCTTTTAGTGAATGCAGCCGTGCTCATGCGCGCAAGCGCTAGTGGATGGTGATACTTCGCAGAAACTTGGGACTCTTTAGCATATCCTAATTCTTCCAGCTTCGCCATAATGTCTTTGAGTAGACATACACATGCGCATATGCCACGACACTTGTACAATATTTATCCCGCCAACGTGAGTTGTCATGTATATATCCCTTACACTTGTGTACCATAGCTGGGACGACTGAACTCGTCGACCTCTGAAGTCTTTATGCATGCAATGCCACTCTCAATTGCACTTTTGCGACCAATTTCCTAAATTTAAGCACGTTTGCCATCAGGAAGGGAACAACTATCCCAAATCCTATTTTCAGCCAATATTTAACCAATATGAGACGAAGAGTTACACCCACGCTGCTGGATGTTGGAGAGGAGGAATGAGATACGATGGATGAGGTTGGATTTATCGAGATTAGATACTAGAGGTTTGGCCACGATGGTAGGATCCTGGGAACTGCTTTAGTGTCCAGATATTTTTCTCTTCGAAGCTTCGCTTGAGCGGGGTTGGCCCCGTGGCACAGTGGTATCGCTCCTGAAAATATAGGCGGGGTATACGGCCACAATGCTATGGGTTCAAATCCCAGTGCCAGCCCCTGATGTGAAGGGGATGAAGGGCAGTGGGTGGGGAAATCTGCCATCTAGCCAGAGGTGGAGGGAATATGGGCTCTGTCATACTCTACTTAGAGTGCATACAGTATGAATAAAACAAAACAAAAGCTTCGCTCGAGCGCTAGCAAGCTGTTCGTCAGACAACGAGTTTTCGACTGCAACCGAGAGCCCCAGAACAGCGAGAATACCAGTAGAATGGATCTCTTCTTAATTTCTCTAAGTGCCACCATGGCCGCCTGACAGACTTCGGATATCGATTGTAGCAGCAACCATATTATCATCACAACAGCTGCGCAGCTGTGGCACAGTTTTATGGCTGGGGGTGTGGCAATTTTGTTTCAAGACAACAAACCGCTTTCTTCCTATATTTCGTCTCTGAAAGAGTAGGTATCTCTCGTATTGTGATCAGATAGGGCATTTCAACCCTAAATATACAGCCCCACCTTAGCTAGGTATTACCACAGCCGCAATTCCAAGTATATATAAAGTCTGTGCTAGGATGTACCGCATAACAAACTATAGTATGCCCCTGGAACGTCACATCGGCAAACTAGACTGATATGGCAGTAGGCCGAGGTATCTTAACACCTGACGAACAAGTGCCCTATGTAATGCATGGCTCACTTTTTCAAGCGGCAACTCTCAACAAAGTGGTGGCCAATGTACCAGTGATTGTAATCTATGCCCAACCCCATTTTCTTACTATGAGCGTTTGCAAATATGACAGCTCGTTAGCTGTATCCTTCTGGTGTTAGCTCCTAGGCCTAGAGTAGGTTACTGGGCTTGGGTTTTTACTTTGACAGTCGAGTGGATGCCAGTATCCTGGCTGGGGACTCCTAGTGAGACATTCAGATCTGAGTCAAAAAAATACCCAAAAGGGTAATAATTAATCAAAAAATCATAATTAATGAGAGTTAGATTACCTGCCAAGCAACCTTTTTGGGAGTCAGGATGCTTATTTTGAGCCTCAAAATAGCCTGTTTTCGGCAAATTTTCACTCTTGTGAAACTTTTTGTTGGGGGGACATTTTTTTCTGATACATACAAAAAGTCCAACTTTTTAGAATTTATCAGCACCACAACTAAAGCCAGGAAAAATAAAATGAGCTCATAGAATTATAAAGCGTGTTCGGTGAAGCAATCTATGAAGAGAAAATTACTGTATTCACTCGAATAAGAGGTACGTACGCCCCGATTTAGTTAGCATCAGAAATTACCGTATACGGCAAGAAATCCAGAAATTAAAAATAGCACTTCATTTTTTAATTTCTGCATGAAGTACTTAGTACCTTACCAAATCGGGTGCACTAGCCTAATCGGGGGCGTACCTCTTATTCGAGTGAATGATTTTTTTTCGATGTGGATGATGGTAGCATTGGAAGTTGGCCAACGATATATGAGTACTTAAGTCGTTATGGGCATGACGCTAGCGCTCATACAGAATGGGGGATGAAACTTCAAGATTCCTGTGCGAGACGCTCTGCATAGTTTGGGTTTGGCCTGAGGCGCATAAGTCACTGCCATGTATGATGTATCTTTGGTCCGTATTGTTGTTAATAGTTTCTTCAAAAGTGCACATGCATGCACAAGTACTCTATATTTCCCTACAGGTTTCAAAATAACATCGATTTACAGTGAGGTAGTTGTATCTGTACAAATGACCATATTAAAGGCTCTCGACCGCCCAGCTGAAAATTATATCTACTTGATGTCGCAAACCATAATTATTGGCCCACCATCTAGGTGATTAAGAACAGATGGTCACTTGTATGTCATATACACAGTATAAGAACACTATATTCATATTACTCACAATGGAATATAGTCACAGTTCGGGATACCCCCCAAGGCGGCGAAAAATCTCTATCGTCTCCGCCAAACCGATTCCAAAGACTCCGAACAACTACATTGATACCCGTTAAAGGTAAACCTCATCACCGAGAACCATTCCCTCAGAGTGCTGATGAGATATAGCCGATACACGATGGGCGTCATAGAAACCATTCACCTTATCCGTGGGTTTCTGTGCAACAATATAGCACTCATCCTCGCAGTTAAGCTGCTATGTCAAAAAATTCAACGAGAAAATGGGGTTTACTTTTGGTAGAATGATAGCGGACATTAGTCAACATATACTGCTGTACTCTACACTTACCTTCCTACTACAATCATGGTTGTCTATGGTCTACTATAGGCTACAATAGATCTTAATGTCAAAAGGTTGGATCCTTTTTTCCAATTATCAAGACCGAATGCCGTAGATACCGGGATTCACTACTTTTGGAATACCCTTTCGAGTACCTAGTATTGGTGCCACTTCAGGCAGTGTTTTCTCCGGAATAGCGTTAGTAATAATATTCTGGGTCCTCACGCCGTTACAGAGTGTTGTATTCACAACGGACCAATTAACCAGGATCTCGCCTGCAATCTTTACACCATCGAAGATCCTGGGAAACTCAACATATCAAAAGAAAACGTTGGGCGACAACTTGTTTGCTGCAGCTTGGTTGAGATGAATCCTGCCCCGTTCACCACAAAATCAGAAGCATTTGTTCCTTTCGATATCCCATAATATCCAACAACCCAGCTCTAAAATTTCCACCACTGAAACATGGTCATCCAATACAGATCTTTATTCGTCCGAGTTGGTCTGCAAGGAAGGGAGATCGACAGGGGTCGGCATTGCACGTGCATGGCTGAACCACACTGCTGCAAATGTCTACCGAAACGGTACATGTGGTGAACGACTCCGGATGCTATCACAACCTCTCCTTTGATCCGAATTCGTATTATACAGTCAATGGCGGTATTGAACGCATTTCCAACTAGATTGATCAACGGTGTGATAGACAACGAACAAGGCAGCGGTTGTTCCGATGTGGACCTGATACTCCTATGGGCGAATGATTTAAAACCAGGGAATATCGGTGTTCAGAACTCTCAGTACAATGCAACTTCACTATTTTGCAAGACGAAGTACAGAAAAAGCTCCGCATGAGTCACAATAAATCCATCAACGAAGGAAGTTGTACCACCTATTAACTTTACTGGCGATTGGACACCCTTAAATAATGATACCTTCGACAGAACTTTCTTTTTTGACTTGGTTAAATACCTCCAGAACCTTGACCCGAGCTTTGTTATCAAGGAACCCGTCGGTCCTCCGCTCGTCTCTCTACCCTCACGTGTATTTGATACGCCTCTCCAGTCGTCATTTATGGCCATTGCCATGAATATTACTGGCGGGGACTTTAAGCTTGACAACTACACTAATACTATGGCTTTTTTTAATCTCTTTGGAGATGCATATGCACTTCTTTTTGCCACAGCAATGTCGCAGTCGATGCACTCGCCGGACGGCTTCCAGGTACCTAGCGTAACTGGACAGCGCCATATCACTAGGTAAGCTGTAATCGTAGTGCCAGCATTGGCCCGTATTCTGGAAGGATTTTTCGCTGTAGTCACTGCGTTGTGCTGTCTTCTTCTCATTACTAATGCACGCAGAAGCAGTCACCTCAATAGCGATCTGGATTCTATTGCAGTTATAATGGCACTTGTTTCTGAGAGTACCCGCCTTTTGTGCAATTTCGATGGGCTGGATCGATGTTAAGAAATCGAAAAGAATCTTCCTCCGAATACTCAATATCGTTTGGGCGAGTGGCGTGATAACGGGCCATACTATCGGCTTGGTCGTGATGGAATCATAAGTATTTATGCCCACCGTCATCCTAATCCTTCGCTAATAATGAGTCGAAAGATACTAAAGCGCCCCAAAATCTGCCACTCCCGAAATACACCAGACCTGTCGAACTCCGCCTATACGCCGGCACAACATTTTTGATATTCCTTACAACCTTATTAGTGCTGTTTATCTCCCTTTATCGCTCTGCAAAAACTAATAACGGTGAGTAAATACACCTATTAGAGGCGTGTGTAGATATGGCTAGATACTGTCCACCTACTGTGTGCATGCAGGGCTCCTAACACTTTTTAGCAACCCGATTGGGTTCTCAATCATATTCTCCTACGCTTCCACTATTGCAGTAACGTCCATTGAACCATTCTGGACTTTAATCACCCGGAACCTCTGCGTATACCAGCCATGGACAATGCTGAACCAAGGCAGTGCTTCTCCAGAATCTCTCACGCTAAAGTACATATAAATCCCCCCAGTACTCGTATTTCCCCGAGCAATACGGGCCAAACATTTTTTTCTCGCATGTGGCTCTTATGGCAAACTTCCTCACAATTGCCCTTAGCAGTTTATTTAAACCAGATATTCGACAATTTTCCTCGCCGCACAACTACACCCAACCTCTGGCGTCCAGCGCCGAGCATTTGTTAGTCACAACTAAGACCATTATTGATGGTGCGCTTCTACAACCTTGGGTATCACCTGACTATTATTTTCTTCCATTCGAATTCAGCTCTCAAAACGGAACTGTCAATACCCGTGGGTTCAGAACCGTTTTAGACTGCCACTCCTTGAACGACCCAGTATTACAAGTCCAATCAAACACAGCCCGGCCAGATTCAACAATGCTAGTTTATTCCTGCTTCCATACGACAAATCTAAACTTTACACTGCTAGCATGGAACAACTGAAAATCACGGCGTTGCGGGCGAAAAATCAATAAAGATTTTTCAGAGATAGCAGCTAGGGCACTTAACGAAAAACGGTGTACATGGTGGAATGAACCCTAGAACATTGGATTAGGCCAGGAAGAGCCCGCGACAGCAGAATTCTCTACCCGCTTTGATTATAATTCAGTGACGTTTTTGTAGATGATTTCGAGAGTCCATTTAGTAACACTACCAACGGGATATGCCATGGCGTCTTCACTATGGGGTGGGCTCGGGCAAATTTTGTCGCAGTTAATACTACCGTGTAATTTTTCCCAGATACATCATTTATCACTACAACTTGGATTGAGTGGGATATGACTCCCGAAAGCTTCAAGTCTATTGAATTTGTGTGTCAACAATCGTTTACTACGGCGATGTTTGACGTCACCGTTGATGATAATGGCCGTGTTCAAAATTACCATCACACATCAAAACTTGGTACAGATATTCAGCCGTACCTGCAGCTGAATGGTACATATCAGGGTATCGAGATTTCACTAGTTTTATATATGAGATAGCTCATGTGCAATTCTCTTTGGAGGGACGATTTGAGATTAACAATAACAAAACTGATCACTATATTGAACAATCGTATCTACTAGGCCTATTGGACAAACTATCAGGGTCCAACTCCTTCTCCAACTTCAATGCTCAGCTTCCAGATTTTACCACTGCAGCAGAAAACCCTGGAAAAAAAACATACAAATTGTTATTCGCTGTTACCTTCGGACTGTCTGCAAAGACAATATTTGCATCGAATTCGAATGTCAATAGGTCAGAGGTAATCATCACAGGATTTCAGCTTCGGGGCGAACGACGTGTGCTTCTTGATCCAAATATGTTTATACTTACCATAGTGGTCTTAAGCCACGACATTATCATTAACTAGATTTGTTTGTATTTTCGTCGACCACCAAAGTTCATTCCCCGACTACCGACTACATTGGCTGGTGAAATTGCACTCTTTTATGGAGGCCAGGCTTTGGTGGATTTCAGGGGGACCGAGAGGATGAGTATTGCTGTGCGGAGGACTCATCTTGCAAATAAGGGCCAAAAGTATGGCTATGGATGGTATGCTAGAAAGGATGGAAAGTTGAGAAAAGGAGTTCAGTGACAGACTCTCCTACTGGAAGATGGTGATAGGAGTTTGGTCTAAGGTTCTATTTGATGAGCAATGATCAAGCTTGGGGTATTTTTCCTTTATCCATAATCCGATGTCAAGAGTTTTGTAAATATCACCATATCTTCGAAAAATGTACCTGATTGCTTGATTCATCATTCATCGCAGTACATGTCCAATCTCAACAACCGACTTCATTCACTCTTATCGATGCGGTACGATCTCAATGAAAGAGACAATACAGAAAGACAATCAGAACACGCACTCAAGACAAAACCTTATGCAATAATCACTTCCATCCTTCCGGATCCGTCACTTGCTTCTCAAGCAACCTCAATCTTTCTTCCCGCCTTCTTCTCGAGCTTCGGCACCACCAACTTTAAAATCCCATTATCCAAGCCCGCCTTGACTCTATCCACATCGACTTGCGTGGGGAAACTGAAGCTGCGCGAAAACTCTCCAACCGATCTCTCCGAAACCCAAAATTTTGGTGACTTCTGTTTCTTTTCCTCTTTCTTTTCCTCCTCCTTTCCCTCAAGCTTTTTCGGCTCCTCTCCAGCTTCGATCGATTGGATGTTCCCTTGCTCGTCACTCCATCCCTTCATAGACCTCTCGATTTTTCCATGCACAAGAATCGTTCTATCGTCCGTGAATTCGATCGAGACGTTTTTCTTGTCGGAAAGACCCGGGAGCTCGCCTTCGAGAACATATTCGTGCTCCGTCTCATGGACATCGAAGTTTGGAGAGAATGCACGGCGGCCGGAGGGCGAGGAAGTGGTTGATGGCATAGTCTCAAAAGCATCCAGCATTCGAAGGATATCGGTGGGGAAAGAAGAGTAAGTGGGAGCAGCAGTGGATTCGGGGTAGTGGAATCGCGGGAAGAAAGGCATTTTGATTGTTTTGTTGGAAACGAAGTTGTGAGAAAAAGTTGTGAGAAAAAGTTGTGTATGATAAAGTTATGCGAGAGATGACTGTGTTTTTGTTTGTAGTGTAGATTGATGGGAGAGAAGACGAGATGTAGAAGGGTATTTATCTTTAGATGTGAAATGAAAGTGGTGTGGTGCAGACGTCATGCAGGCCGTCAACCAGAATGCTATGGGTTAGGGTTCTAGAATGTTCCAGGAAGCTCTCGTAACAACGAAACCGACTCTTGATGTTCAACTGTACCAACACCGTACCTATAAGAGATGGCTCGCGAAGATTCTACAAGCATTTACCATAGATCTATGGCCATGGCTACAGGATTTGAGAGGCCTAGGCATACCTTATCTTTGTGAATTCACCCAATGCACCTGTCTTTCAACTTCTGTCGACGACATGTTGACGACACCTTGTATCGTATCATACGACTACAGACCACCGTAGAATCCAACCGCAGATCACTTAAAGTTCAACTACAGATCACCTGAAACATATATCATTCGATCATTGAGGGATCGCTAGCTTCATGACATCGATCGGCGTTAGGGTTTGGGCAGAAAAACTTGATTGTAAAGCTTTAAAACAGATCCCGCGGTGAAACACAAGGGATGGGCGTTGGATCTAGTCAATTCTGTGTACGTACGCGATCTTATGCAGTGCGCTATATATCAACATAAACTAAATCCCCAACACACTCTGTTCTGTCACTGACAAAAGTGGCATGTGATTATTTCCTTGAATCGCTTAAGCATATACCTACGAGGAGGTACATAGCGCAACTTATCGGATACATAAAACATCTCATGCTAGGTACTCCTGGGTCACACATCAAAATCCACTCGTCCATCTATAATATTTCCACAAACTCCTGAGAGGCAAATTTTAAATCTAACTATAAGGTATCTACAACGTCAACCCAGTAACCAAAATCCCCGGAATGTGGTCATCAACTGAAAGGGACATTCGGGGTAGAACTTATGTGGAGACGAGAAGACTGAATTACTGCCAGATTCTCATATAATGGAATAAGATTGCCATGAGGAGGAAAAGCGTAAGGATCGGGCTGGAAGACGTAAGTATCCAGAAGATATGACTACTGAAGCAGAAGCCGCAGGCAGGAAACATAGCAAAAAAGGGTTTGTAACATCTAGTTTTGTTGGTTAGCAAGTAGCAAAGGTTAGAGAGTGAAGATATTTATACTTACTTACTCGAGTAGGCCAGTGCGTATACATATTTGATACGTCAAGTCTGGCCAGAGCAACATTGAAAATCCCGACCACGGAGATGAATTTATTTGTGTTCTAGGTCACACAAAATCCATTCGCCCTGTCCCCAGTAGAACTCTTGAGAGGTAAATAACAAATCTAATGATGAATTACGACGACAATCCAATATCTGGAACATAACTCACAAGAAGTCTACTCGATGAGGAGTACAAATCGATAACTCCATACAGTACGCGGTCATGAAAAGATATTTATGGAGAATGGGCTAGTGATACGTAGTTTCGGTAGCCATCGTCCGTTTATGGTGAGTTAAGGAGAGGCTATCGGATGCATCGCTGTCACTCACCGATTTAGTCGGGTGAGGGGATACAAATTTTTCGAGGAATAACCAGCCATCTACAGCAGCAGTGGAGAACCGAAATTACGAGTCACCCAATAACATTGACCAAATACAAGGCCGAAACCGGCCAAACCCAAGCCTTTGAAAGTGCTACTGATATTTACCAGCCACACAATATTGTGTCTACCTATCGAGCTATGTCAAGCTCATCTCAACAAATGCATGATCAACAACCGGATGTTCAATTCAGTAGGCATTCCAGTTTTCGATAATGGGACCGAGCTCTCAACGAAATTATGTGCTCGGTAATATCCTCGTACCTGAAAACCTCATGAAAAGGAATCGAGTCAAATGATTCGTCACAGGCCGCAGCCAATTACGGTTATTCCCGAAAGACAATCCAATTGTTTACAGTACCTTCGGTTGGCTATTACCAATTTAAATCTCCACTGCGGCGAGATATAGATTGATATTTAGATAGCCATATGATTCTGAACCTATAGTTGCTTTTAAAGGCACTGATGTGAACAAGGTAATCGTTATCCAGGCGATCGAATTGGTTTTAGGGTTGGATTGAAAGTGCCATAAAGTTTACTTTATGGTCTACTTACAAGACTTAAAGTTGCTGGCGGGACCTGATTGGGAATGATTGGCTCTCGTTGCTCGCAATGTGATTAGTTAAATTTGTTAAAAGCCGTAAATCCTATACATGATTGGCCCGTCGCTCTGTGGCTACTCCCGGCGCAGTCACTTCGCCACTCACTCGTCCACACACGCCTTCCCGGTTAGGCTTGCTGAGGCTGTTATGGGCTAGTTCATTTTGATTTCCTGAACGTCAAATTACTTTATGGCTGAGCGAAGCGAAGCTCGTGTGAAGAGGCTGGCGAAAATCTGGCCCAAATCCAGGCAAGCAGATCATCCAATTGGTTAAATGAGAGCCTAACTAGAGAATTGAAACTCTATTTTGGCTTTAGCTCGTCGTAGTTGAAGTTCGTCGTACTGGGTTGTCGCACTACGACCTTTTGGCGCCTGGACTAGGTGCAAAACACATCGTTAAGGTACACACGATACCAGTTGTCAGGATGACAAAACATTCCACTGAATTTGTCCAGAAGGCAGGCACGAATGTCAGACTTCAGGTTTCTTCCGACGCCTATTTTGAGCCTTCTTTCTTTACTTACCTATGTGGCTAGACCTTGCCCTACGTATACTTGCATGTACGCACATGTACATGTTTTTTCAGCCGCCCGCAACTAAACACCATCGCCGAGCCGATGATTCCGTAACGCCACCACGCAGTTGGAGAGAATTTGCCAGCCTGACGTCAGGACTGGGGTGGGAAAATGAATCTAGGCTGTCGTCCAGTAAAGCGGTTCCAGTTCGGCGCTCGGCTAGATGTTGCTGGGAGATGTTGGGTCGAATCTTACAACCAAGCTTCGACCACCAATCCTTCTGTCCCATCATGCCACATGGAAATCATCCTCCAAGATTTTGCGATACCCACCTAGGTAGGCCATCTGTATCAAAATCTGTACCTAGTTTTGCTTTTTCGAAGCGTGCACGAGATTTTGGAACCTTGCAGTTGCGATCGCATTGCGGCTTGGTCAAGCCTTATTGTGCGATTTCCCGGCATCCTTCTTTTGGTTCCGGTTGTCGAATCGAAGCGTCAATCTATATGTTCATAATGGACCGTCATCATCGTCTGGGGATTTACTTGAATTTTGAGGCAGTTCCGGCTGGAATGGGGATTGGACTTCACGTTCGCTGTGCGACGATGAATCGTGATTAACCGCAATGGCAATGTAGTTACACACGAGTTGCTGAGTTGAAGAGGGGTAAGGAGAATTTTCAGTAAGCGCACGGAAACACACTTACCGGGATTAACTCCTAAAGGCTTGTGCTCGCAGCTGTCATACAGGGATTGGTTGGATGGATACTGTTGCAAGGGTAACAGCATACGGCCGCGAATGCTTGGTGATTTCGTTCGCAGGCGTTGTATGGTTCGGCGGTTGTCCTTGTATTTTGACCGTTACAGCTCGGCACTTCTGGGGGAATTTGGCCAACCGCATTGGTTGGGCATTTCTTGACTCTAAGCATCTCACTTTCTTTGTTCAGAAGGGTGACACCACCGAGGGGAATCGCTGCCGTACCTGCATGTGCATCACCGTTCAGCCCCTCGTCGGCGGTTTGTTGCCACCAGTCCTACTGCAGAATACCATTTAGGAGGTAGCTAAGTTGTTTCTGCTGGATCTACTTCTCTTCTCCTGTTATAAAGAGGGTGATGAACCCCTCACGAGAATTGTTTTCTTCACCCTTCACGGCACACTCTCTCTTGCGATCACCTTAGATAGGTTTAGACTTTCTTTGACTTCACACGCCAGCGGCACTGTTCTTTGGAAATTATTCTGTGAATAATTCCTATCCCGTCTTTCTTGAAACTGTTAAACGTCGATCTTCCTCAAAGCCAATATTGTAAGTTTTCCGCAGGATCTATGATAATATGGACCATCATACTTGCAGGATTGAAAACTAAACGTTCCTTTCAGTATATCGATTTCGAAGACGTACCGGTTTACGCTCTCTAAATTAAACTACAAACGCAAACAAAGTCAAAGCCTTTTCAAAACCTCGTAAAATTTTCAAATACAGCAGCCCACGATGCAGTTCACTCTAGCTACCGTCGCCGCTTTTGCCGCATTCATTACCTCTGCCACATCTCATCTAATTATGGCGGATCCTCCTCAGTGGGCCGTCCCTGGCGAGTCTCAAGCTCCCCTCGATCCCAGCGGTTCAGATTTCCCTTGCCAGAATGGCAGAGCCGACCCTACCGCCTCCCGCTCCTATACTCCTGGCAGCCAAGCTCTTCTCCAAATCCAAGGAACTGCAGTTCACGGTGGTGGATCTGGCCAAATGCTCATCACTTATGACTTCCCTCCTACTGCCAACAGCGTCTGGCGGGTCATGCAATCCTTCGAGGGTGATCACCCCATCAAATCCAAAGGAAACATGCAAGACCAGGACTCCAGCATCACGCCTTCCGCCAGCTACATGCTCCCACCGATCACATGGAACGTTCCTTCTGGCTTGCCCGCAGGAAGAGCCGTTGTTGCTTGGTCATGGTTCAACCGCATGGGTAACAGGGAGATGTATATGAAGTGTGCCACCGTCCAGATCAACGGCGCAAAGTCTTCTGCCAGTAACCTGAACGAAGATCCTGGTGTCAAGGCTCTCCCCACTCTTTTCCGCGCCAACAGTGGAAACGGCTGCGCAGTTCCCGAGAATGTCGATGCTATTGCGTTCAAGAACCCTGGTCCTAACACAAAGATTGTTTCGGGTTACACTCGCACTACTATTGCCTGCGATAACTCTCAACCCGGTAGTGGTTCGGGTGCATCCTCTGGCACTGGCACTGGCACTGGCACTGGATCTCCCAGCGCTCCTTCACCCACCACTACTAAATATCCTTCCAACGGCCAGCAAGAATCAGGCTCTGGCGACGGTAAGGAGCTCCCCAGCAAGCCCAGTCCCACCGCTTCCAAGCCTGTCACCAAGCAACCCGTCCCTAAGCAGCCCGTCCCTAAGCAACCCGTCCCTAAGCAGCCCGTTACTAAGCAACCTGCAACTGAGGCCCCATCCAACGGTTCCGGCTGCCCAGAAGGCAAAGTTTACTGCAACAGCGACAACACTTGGTCAATGTGCGGATCTGGCTACATCCAGAAGATCGGACCGATCCCTTCGGGAATGAAGTGCACCAACGGCCAGTTCTCGGCCTCCAAGGTTAGGAGGGCTGTTCGCTTTTCACCCGAACATATGCGTCGTCGCCATTAAACTCCTTCGTTGAAGTTCCATGGGGTGGCTTTTTTAAGGGTTTTTTGTATATATATATATTTATCATGGGTGGGTGTTGTGTGTTTGTGTTTTTGTAGCATTGTATATTTTTTTAATTGGATTTTTGGTACCTTGAGTATACAATGTAATACTTGTGGATTGATCGAATGGTGCTGTTCTACGAGTCTGGAAACGGAAAAACTGAAAGCTGTGAAGTTTCACACTAAAAAAAGACCCTTAAAAAGTTGCACTTTGCATTAATATTGATCTACCTTCAGACGAAATTATTTTGTAGATCCCTCACCCCTCTTTGACCTCGGTGCATTTTTTTGTGTTTAGTTATGCACTTGGGCACCGCCACTATTAGGTCGAAACGCAGGGTGGTTTCAGGTGGCCGGGTGAGATAAAAGGAGGAAGGAAAAGGAAACTTTGACCTCGGCCCAAGCGTCTTTCTGTGTAACCGAACGGCCATCAATTTCAGCCATCAGCGAGCCGGCTCTCCGACGGAATCATCGGTCCACGTCATCTTCAACGGAAAGTCCAAACGTAGGGCACTCGTACCTTAAATGTACACTAGAGTCGAAGTGGTGGAAACAACCGTCATGAAATCTTAGTAGGATAGATTTAAGTTGTTTTAGTAGCACTCGGGGAGCGAATAAGATCTCTGTGTATGAGTGCTGATCCACGTCAGATTTGTGCAAGATTCAGCCACTTGTATGTTCTGACTGAAATTTCTGCCCGATTATTGATATCAAAACCTCAGTACCACCCAGACACCTGAGATATCCAAACGAAACATGTCTTTGCGCCATCAAATAAGCGAAGCTGAATGCAGTCTGTAATGTGTACAATATCTACTCGACCACAAGGAACTAAATACCTGTGGCGAAGTCAGTCTCATGTATTTTAGTACGGCATCCTATTATTATTAGCTTGTATACGGGTCGATATAATATCCCAGTTTTTTTCTCTGAAAGCGCTTCTCTGAGGCCAGCGCGCGATTCAGCCGCAGTACAGAACACTTGCGGAGTACAGAACACTTGCGGTCTTGATGGGCCCATATATTTGTACTCCCAAAGATCCCCTCTTCTCACTGATAACTTCTGAGACTGAAGAAGTTTCGAACCTATTCCCCGATATCCCTATCCTTCACTCGTTTGCGGAGAAGGATAATCGATGTGCGCGAACAATCCCACGTTATTTTTGTCGTACCCGAATATCTACCTTTGGAACTTGATTCCATGAGAAAATGTTTTGGAGTGCCAAGAAGTCTGATTTTCTCAGCCACTGTTCTCATGCGCACGATTATAGCCACATTCACATACTTTATATTTTTTGTACCCAAATATCTATGTACCTCAGAAAATGAAAATACAAGTTTCTTCAGCCACTTTTCTAACGATTATAGTAGCATCCAGATCGTACGCTAAGAGACTTCTTTAGGGATTTTATTGGCTATACCTGAGTGCCGGAGTACCTATGTCGAATGAACTAAGCGAGACCAAGATATTCATCTATTCGGTATCTGTGGACCAAGAGTGTGGGTACACCGCGCACCGATCGATCTTTCGGGCGAGTAGCATCATTCATGACTGGCCAAGTCATGTCTCACGACGTGGCTGAGATGAACGGCATCCTGCATTTCCGCCACGACCGCAAAACGAAACCATTATATTAATCACGGCTGGCGTCAACCCGGAGAATGTAAAACGTCAAGCAGGTCCGGGGCCAGCTAGATAGATGGACGGGTATTGCTATAGCTATAGATACGTGTGAGATAGTATGAGACGAGAAGGAGTAAGTAACAGTGGCATTGAAGTTCCTGAGCACAGAAAACTGGGGTTATAAGTTCAGGGTTTGCTAGTTTGCCAAAGAGTAATACTTCTTGTATCACTTGTTGGGATAATTGAGGCCTAGGATTCATCACAGTAAACGACTTCAGCAAACGAATGCTTACATATGAATCCCCACAAACGCAAAGTGCACTGATTAGCAGACCATATCAAGAAGCAACTATCCAAGCAAGTAGCCATAGGCATCCAATGAGTGGTGTTAATGACATACATGATAGTCTAGATCTCTCTATTCACGTTAGAATCGATATCACTATCGACTTCCAACCAACTCCAACACATTCCTGGGCGCTTGTTTCCAGACTTAGCCCGTAATGTAACTCCAACCAACCAACCACATGGCGAGATGCATATATAAGAAGCATAACCTTGCTTCCTTTGGAAGGCACCTATATAGCCTCCGTTTATTGATGCACAATGAACGCCGACCAGCTGATGCATCGGCCTTCTCCGTCCACCAGTTATCCGCCCAAGACTTCCAGTTTTTACCGCGCAAGCGTCTATGCTTGCACAGAGGCGGTGGACATATTGTAATTGAATGAGGTGGTAGCGATTCGTCTAAATATCAATGAAATATAGGATGTCACTTGAGGCAATCCTGACCATGTATTTCTGTTTTCCGGTAAGACATCTTTTATTGTGCGTGTGAATGTCATTCCGGATTGAATCGCTTTAGTGGGATTAGGAAACATCTTCAAAGGGAGAATAAACTGTAAAAAAGTATGCACATACACACGTCATAGAATTGAACATTGCAAACAAAAAAGGAAAGATCACAACCCCATCCTGCTGTGCTACATTCGACACTCAATCCTTCAAAAGCACCAATCCACCATGTTCCTCTTCTACCTACTTATCCTCATCTTCATCCTCGCCATCATCCTCATCCTCACACACCGCCACACCACCATGTCTAACCAAAACATCATTCTTTACCCCGACGGCACCTTCATTCTCCGCGACGCTCCCCCCAATTCCTCCTCCTCCGATATTCCCGGCATGTTTGTTGTCCCCGCCAACGGTCCCAGCGACGTGACCCCGCCGCAGCCGACTCAGTTGCTCAAATCGCTCCCGGCCGCCCAGGCGAAGTGGCTCGTTCAAGTGCAGCCTGCCCCACCTCCTCCCCCGCAGTTCTCGCTGCAGAAGTGGCAGGCGGCGCAGGTCAGCGTCAAGCAGCAGCCCGCGGCAGTTCAGGTCCCGGCTTGGGCGTTTAGTCCCCCGCCTGCTATTTGGGACGAGCGTACCGCTACTGTATACACCGACAAGAAACCGGAATGGAGGATCCTCCCCTCTGGCTCTGGCACTGCTTCTCCACCAACGCAGGGGAATGGATCCAGGGTGGTGTGGAAGTTTGGGTAGGTACACCACAGATGGCTACTGATGCACTTAGTTATCGAAGCCTTTACAAATTGCAAATCCATGGATACGGTGGTTTCCGGTTTCTTTCTTTCTTGGGTTACGGTTTTCTCTTGGTTTCTTGGGTTTCATGATGCACTGCGGGAGATATATGGGAGTACTAAGTAGCCTTCGCCCCTTACTTTATGTGAGGGCAGTTGGCAGACGGAAATATATCACCCGCTATTCTGTCGGCTTTCGAATCATGCTCGGTTTCTGTTTTCTTTTTCTCTGGGCTTCTTGGGTTGTGATAATGTACTGGTTGGGGGATATGTGGGAGTACTAGGTAGCCTTCACCCCTCCTCACTTTCTTTTGAGAGAGGGCAGTTGGCAGACGGAAATATATCGCCCGCTGGTTGCAGTTCTTTGTTTCTTTGTTCGTGATGTGGCGATGTAATTGTGTTTGTTCGACTTTCTATCGCTTGACGATACTGTAGGCGGTTAATAGTGACATATACCCTCTATCACCGCGCCTGTTCTTAGTTAGTCCTCGCGGTTACCACAACCTAACTAATCCCACGTACACGCCCCTAAATTGAATTCCCGCTATCGATATTGTCGTTTACCTTGTCAACCCCAGTATCCTGGACAATGGGGATAAGGCCATTGTGGGGGTTGATGAATCCGATTACCAGCCCTACTAATCATGCGCCTACTAGTAGGGATGTAGGCGCCTATGTACCCACAAGATTGTGCAAAGCGCGTTAATGATTGTGAGGAAATCTGTTGTGTTGTGTTATACTAACAATTGATTTGTTGGATATTGGTCAAAGGGAATCTTTCTCTGCAGTGACTCTGGCTTTGATAGACACAGGCCTAGGGGTTTGTACTTGCAGCTACAACTCCAGGACTATTCTAAGGATTTGTAACTAAGTTGCGAGGAAGTACTCACCATTTGTCTAGGTGTGGATGGTCTAGAATGGATGATAGCGAATACATTGCGCTCTCTCTCGGCACCTGTTCATCTGCGTGTGTTATGAAATGCGAAGGTATGATAGGAGGTCTACCTCGTAACTTATCATACCAGAACCAACTGCAAATTGAATATACATATGCATATCATTGGAGCTGCTACTATTGTATATTCCCCATCTGGTGAGATGCGGTGATCGGAGAGTTAGTTAAGTGAGACTTTGGTTCGAGTCGAGAGACTATAAATCGATATTTCCATCTACGAGTATCAGGCGTTTAGCAAAAATATAATCACGAAAGAGAATCAATTAGAACTGTACGATTTATAGGTGGCACCTAGTTATATACAAATACCAGGGAAAACTAAGGTCCAGATGAATTATTGGCAAATATAAACAATCAGGTTGAAAGAAACTGAAGCACCCATACAATAAATTCACCGTTCCTCTCAACAATAAGGAGGCCACCGGTTCAGCATCAGTTTCACATACCCCTTGAAGACATAGAGACAAAGGAGTCTTCTAACAATGAATGCCTTCACGCGGATGAAACACGTCTCATCACTCATTGTTCCACAGTTTTTGCTCGAGTATATAAACCTACTTTACATAGGTACAACATTTGAGGTCAATCGGAATTGATACGATGCGTTCGTTTGTTTGTTGTATCCGGGTGTTTAAGATCAAGCCTTGTGCCCGCAATGAGTTGATTAGAACCAACCATCCCACAGAATCCTCAATGCCCCGCCGAAGCAAAAAGCACTCTCTTCCTTCCACTCACCTCACACAAAGTCCCTCACGGCCACCAAAACGTAAATCCCCACCACCACCACCACCCCCTTCTCCGCCACCTCCAAAAAAGCCATGTCTAGCACCCGATCACTCGTCATTCGAATTCACACCCTTTACCATCCTCCCCTCACGCTCCTTCTCTAGCCGCTTCAGAGACCCAAATCTTCTGCCTATTTTAATCCCGGAGAAGAAGAAGCTGGGTGTTTTGGAAGTGGATCCGAAATTATATGTGGCCTGTATGGCTGATGTTGCGACTCCGAAGGAAGCGGAATTGAAGCTTCCTGGGATGAGGGAGAGGGAAAAAGGTGAGGTGAGGTTACCGGGGGTAAGCGAGGTTGTGGCGGAGGGGATGAAGTGGAAGGCGGAGAAGAAGAGTGGAAAGGGAGAAGGAAGAGGGAGTCAGAGTCCAGTTTTTGTTAGGGAATAGGTTCCGGTACCAGTAGTTGATTAGGCGGAGATTTGATTATATACCTAGCTCTCGGTTCTCTTCTTTTACACATATTCTCCCTCCTTTGCTAGATATTTCGACTGTTTTGTGAGAGAGTGGACCAATATGTATGGCGGGTTTCCATTTTGATGAATCTGTTTCTGTGTATCTCGTACGAGCTCAAACGTTAGTTCAAAGTGAGTGATGGTACAAGATGCTCGCCTTGGAAGAATAAGGTCACGATCGACTCAAGGCAGACTAGTAGATCAAATCACATCATATGACTCGCTGTAACTGTTTCACCCTGTACTGACCTACCCAGACGTCGGCTCTATTAGGGTAATGACGTCGTTTCTTCCAACTCGCGGCCTAAACCTCATGATCAAATTTGCAAAGAACGATGCATATTAATAATATATGTCGGGTTTCTCGATAGTCTCTCGAACCCTTCTGTTTTCTCGACCAAAATATTATTTCTAGAGATGTTTTGGATGTACTATACTGGTTATTGAGGTTCGGACGGCTCCCACTGCTGACACCCTTTTTTCAGCTGGACAATACAGCGCTGACCGATTTTTTTGGTTGGATTTTGCATCGGACATGCTATTCTGACACTGACATTACCCAAAACTCCCGGACGGACACTCCCTGCTGACTGTTGACGTCCGGACCACAATAACCAGTACAGTATCTGTCGTCGCACGTTCGATTTTGAAATACCTGGCGTGTTTTTAGCATCGGAAACTGGGCCGATACGTCGAAAACTACTTACTCAATAGAAGTGTTTAAGTGGAACCACACATGAGGTGACCCTAACCCTGGTTCATGGTGTCACCTCACTCCATTGGATACGTTTCTGCTAGAGTGCTACAATTCGTCGGGACCTGTGCGGAGTTTGGGTCGGTTTTCGGCCACGCGCACATGTTGCCGGCTTCATATCGGGCAAGATACACAAAGATGAAACTTGCTATCGACATATACGGAGCCAGATATGCATACTATCGATAAAAGAGACTGGTCACGATCAAGCAATAGCTTTCTACGCGTGCCATCACATCTAAGCGACAAAACAGGGCGTGTTGCATATGAGAGGGGAGTTATGATAGGACTGATATGAAGAAGCGCGTGTGTGTGAAAAGACAGCAAGTCACAAAGTGCAATTGCACTTATGAAACAGTACGAGACGCCTTGGAAATTCGCAAGGCTAGTCTTCTTTATCGTCATTAACCTCCACCTCCTCGACTGCGTCAAGTAAACACCTTCCACCGATACACACTTCAATCAACGCACTCCAACTATACGTCATGATTTCCCTTCACCTCGTCGTCTCCCGCGGCCCGAAGCATAGCGGCTACACCTCCATCGATGAACCCCAGACTCGTCCGAGTAAGCCTCCTCCAGTCCTACTAGAGTCGCCATCGGCTAATGCAACGCTTCTTCTATGCAGTATATCACCTATCCCTCCTCCCTATCGTTTTCGCTTTTGCCGCTGGGTGTGGTTGTGTTGCCTTGATTGATCTAGCGGGTTTTCTCGCATCCTCACCGAAGCTTATAGGATTGTTAGTTGTTAGTGAACCTGACCCTCAAACAAGCACATACTCTTCAAGATCTAACTAGCATCGCCAACAGGAACACGGAACGCAGGGATTACCTACAGTAGTACTCGGTTTGGTGGCAATGCTCGCCCTTTATTCGCAAAAGTCCACTGAACAATCAGGTTTGCAAGTGGGTGAATTTGTCGCTAGCTTGGCGGCTGTGGGAATGGTGATTACGGCTATCATGTGGTGCACCAAATTTTGAGTGGGGATTAGGTACCTGGGATGGGTGAAGAGACGCGCGGATGCAGAAAATATATATAGCTTCGGCTTCGAATGGAAAGGACGGCTATCGACTACTCTACAAGATTTCATGTGCTTCCCTGGCTTACAAACGCTTTATAATCAGAAAACCTGTGATCCCCTTATTAAATACTCCTGTGCCTCCGAGTCCCCTGCTTCTCTCGTGCCTAGATATCTATCCGAGCGGCGGCGAGCTCGCTGGCTCGCTGGCCACAAAATTTATTTTCGCAGTCTGGGCACGAGACAAGTCCCCTACACCCTTTGCAATCAATGAACAGGAAAGAAAATGTGTACAACTGCTACGTTGTAAGAAGGCTGGTACTTAGCATTCAATTGCTACATGGTTTGAGAAAGGATCTAGATGGTCAATCGGGATCACAAATAGCATGCACGAGCTTGGTTATATACACTAGCATAGGCGGTCACTCGGAAAAATATGTATAGAGAGTTCTCTCTTTTAATTGCGTTTGAGTAGACTACTTCAGACTCGTATTGAGCTCTTACTATTGAGAGTAAAGAGACATCTGCTTGAATATGATGGTGATTACAGACAAACATCCATGATTGTTACTTATTTAAGTCAACAAAAGGTCGAACCCCATCACCTTCGTGGAACTCGCGATCTCCGAGTACACAATCATCAGCCCAACTTCAGTTGCCTCAAACTTGGCGGATATCATTCCATGCAGAGTTCCAGCTCGGTCAAAGACTAGAGCGCTGGAATACCATAGTTTGGTGATATTCATGTCGGTGAAGGTAGCACTTCCGGTGCAGACCTTTACACATTCCCTTCCCTGTGTAAGACAGATTGCAATATCGTGTACATTGAATGATGTCAAACCTGTTACCGCATTATTTTCACGAGTGCATCTTCTTTCGCAAAGGCGTTCAAGAGTTCGATGTGGTTTAACGTTGGCAGACTTGTTAACTGGCAGGCTGAAACGGCGGTTGAGGGATGTAGAATATTGGGTGGCACGTAGAAGCTCTTGGCGGCGCCTATTCTTTGCGATTTCTCTGGCTGTTCTTAGTGCAGGCTTCGCTAAGCTGCTATATCAAAAGCCTACGCTGCAAAAAGTTAGCAGGCTTTTAGATATCTGAGGTCGCCCACAGGTCTGGCCGGCACGCTTAGAAATACGGCGTCGGACTATCACCCTCACTATCACCCCCACTATCACCTTCACCCATCTTGTGTATGATGGAGCATCACTATGATCCCCATGGTATGAGAGAACAAAAAGGACTCAATTGCTTATTATTTATACATATAACTATGTTATACTCGGTTTGTGGTTTTCAAGTTTCATCTATTCTACTAGCGATTCTATGACCTGATACTGGTAACTGTGCCCAAGAAGACTGCTGAAGTGGGGACGAAGGGTAGCGGGTGGGAGCTCTGCCATCTAGCCGGCTTGCCCGGAGGCAGAGGTGATTTGGGTCCTGTCATACTCTATATAGAGTGAATACAGTATGATTAAAACAAAAACAAAACAAAAAAAAAAAAGACTGCTGAAGTCACTGCCTTTCTATGCGAAGTATAGAAGCCACTACAAGCACACTGCCACTTGATTTAAATCTCGCATATTGGCCTCTACACAAGGTGAATTTGGTTATTGGTCATTGGGCCGACCAGTTGTCAACAAAGTGGTGAACCCACTCATGTTCACCACCAGAGTATCTAAGGATGGGCTTCCAACTTGCACCCCCTTTATCAGCCTTGGGAGCTTCCACTACTGATGCAATGGTCCAAACTGCAGTGACGACTAATAATTATAGCTAGCCAGATATGAGAGAATATGAAAGAGGTACATTCTACACTGTTGCTTTAATAATGTAACACATCAAAAACATTCTTGAAAAACATGCTTCCAATTTGGCTTGCTGCTGGTGAAGGTGATAGTGGGTGTGATAGTGGGTGTGATAGTCCGGAGAGGTGCCGTTAAGAATACTGGATGAAAGACTGGAGCGGGTTTCACTTCGGTGAAAAAGCGCACCTGGATCGTCTCAAGACTTTCGAGAAGGATGCTCTCGGCTTCGGCCACAGGACGGTGAATGGTGGTATTTCGCAGTTATTAGCGATAGAGAAAGAAGTTAGTAGTATTTCTAAGCGGCCAGTCCCAGCCAGCCTGCATGAAGTTGGGACGGATCTTGACTAGCGGAGGCCACAAAACCGAGGCCAGGTCGGCCGCCAAGGTTGTTTGTATCTTCCCGATATTATGCAGGCTTCTGCAGGCCTCAAAGATGTGCACAGGCTGGCTGTCAGATAACAACCCCTTTGGTCTCGATCTCGGAAATAGTCTCTCAAGGGTTCTTGATATCAATCCCAACCCTTCATCTGTCTGTGATCTCGCCTGCCATCTCCTGCGCTTTATAAATTTCGTCGAGCGAGGCAAAAAAGGCAGGGCACGAGAATAATCTGGCTGTTCTTCCTCAGGTTGTTGCTCTCCTTCATCCATTCTATCCTTTCAAATACCGACTATTAAAGGATGGGTGTCTGTTGCAAGGTCAAACCACCATCTAGATATCTTAGAATAGCTCGAAGTTCTCCGCACGTCGAAACAATCGCTCGTCTGCTCCCGGCTGCAGTTGTCCCGCCGATATAGATGAGTATTGGCTATTAGTGAGCACCTCTGGGGGTGGTCGTGTGGCGGCTGGGTGTCTACTAGTATGGACTGTGTCTAGGTGTGGTGGTGGTAGGTAGGCCTTAAACTTAGCTTAGAAAGTACCACTCTTAGGGTAGTACCAGTTTATCCTCGCTTTAACAAGCAAATTTGTCGTCCCACAGTTCAACAGCATATTGTCCAGACGTGCAAAAAACCTCAGTGTCATGTGACAACAGATTAGTGTGCCGAAAGTTTCCTTGAAGCGTGAGATCAATATCCATGACAAGGCTGGACTTATTGCAAGCTGAACCTCGATGTGTAATGGAAGGTGAGTAATTAATGCCGTGGATCAGCTAATTAACGATGCCAGAGCGGTGGGAGGAGAGGAAAGTCGGACAATGGGAGTATCTGCCAATTAGCGGTGGGTCACAGATCTGCTTGGGACGAAAGTATTCTCCCAACTTCGCACAGCTGGAGTCTTGTGACTTGTTTGTGGGGTGAATAGAGCAACAGTTGTTGAGGAATGCCAGTCGATTTGAAGCCGTTTTTGAGGAAGTAGTAGATGATGTGAATCACGGATTATCACCCGCGTGACACTTTAGAGGTAGCAGCTCAGTAGTTTCCAGACACGTTCGGATACTGTGCACTGATAGAATAAGAAAGTCCATTGTCTCAGAACGGCTATATTTTGATCCAGACGAGCGGAATTATATTTATATCGTAGCTGAAGCAAATGAGTACTGTGCCGGCACGTGCCGCATCTCGACGAACAAGGAGCCCAATCTGTAGGGTTATGTTGGTACATAAGTTATATCAGTAGGCCGCGTTTGAGATGAAGCAGTTGGTGTTTTGAGTGATTTCTGAGTTATAGGTCAGCGTAAGGCGCGAGTCTAGACTACAGGGTTTTCCGACAAACGGCTGGTATACGTACAGTCCGTAGACAAAAGTGTTCGTGAGGCGACCGTACGCCCCCTCGTCAACCACTTCATAACGATACAAAAACTTCAATTATTCCACAACCACATATCCTATGCTCTTCTAAATAAAATTACAAAGTGTCTAGATACTTATAAGAGTGTACACACAAAAAGAAAAAAATCGAAAAGAATTACATGCTCAATACCGTGTATACCATCCCTTGGCATCAATTACTGCAGCTACCCTGTTTGGCATACTCCTGTACAGATTATCAAACAAAGACTCTGGAATAGTGTCCCAAACCTCTAGCAGAACCTCTGCAAGCTTCTTTCATACTGTATCAGGGCCTCCAGGTGTCTGTGCAATGTTTGGATGAAATTTGTGAAGCCTTTGTTTTAGAACTACCCAAACATGCTCAATTGAATTTAAATCAGGTGAGTATGGTGGATGTGGATTAAGCTGAATATTGTGTAGCTCAAACCAATTCATACAAATTCTGGCAGTATGCACAGGAGCATTGTCTTGCATAAATACTGGATCTCCTATTGTTGCATGTATGCAGTGTATAACTGGTAAAACAAGGTATTCAAGAAGCTTGACATAGATGTGTGCATTGACTGACTTGACAATAAAAGGACAGAAGGTACCACAGCTTTTCCCCCAAAAGCACCCCCATACCATCAATGAGACCCCATTGCCTTTCTTCTTTGGTGCTATACATTCCATCAACCACTTTTTCTGTAGTGTACGAAACACCCAAACTTGATGTGCATCTTCAGACTTTTCCACTGTACACTCATTACTCCAAATCATCCCTTCAAACTCTTCTGCAGTCCAGTCTTTTTGTTCCAAAGCCCACTTAAGACATGCCACAGCCCTTTCCGGAGTCAATTTGGGTTGCTTCTTCGCTAGCCACTTTATCATACCATTGTGACAAAGAAACCGGTCAATCATGCAACATGACACATGAGGTGTGCATTGTAGACGTAGTTGCTCCCAAATAAGTTTGCGATCACATTTAAGTAATTGTAGAATTGCCCTTCGGTTGTGATACGATAATTTTTCCGGCCTACCTGCGTGTGGTAGGTTGTTGATGTGCCCTCACTCTGCTGCTCTTACAAGAAAACTTTTAATAGTTGACCATGGACAAAGAACCACAAGAGAAATAGCAGTGATGGTGTATTGCAGATAATAGAGGGCTATGATAGCCCCCTTCTCAGCATTGGAAATTTTGCAGCATCGATTTCCACCCATATTTGGAGGAGTAGTGAGGAAAAGTTCGTGACGCGATCTTTTTGGGGCGTCGCGCACGGGCCCTTTT
The DNA here is from genome assembly GCA_015178995.1 of Trichophaea hybrida. NCBI lineage: Eukaryota > Fungi > Ascomycota > Pezizomycetes > Pezizales > Pyronemataceae > Trichophaea > Trichophaea hybrida. The sequence goes on from WHVE01000174.1 coordinate 167,525, forward strand.
TCACGAAAACTTATGTCTACGGACTGTATCATGTTAGAAATGAGATGGTTGGTATGATTGCTAAATCGAAGCCTGTCAAGGATGTACCTCCCCAAACAAAACGCAATGCCTAAAGTTATAGATGTTTTTAAATGCAGTAACGAAAGGTCATTAATATTTTCGTTCCGCCCATCCGGGAGACACTTGCCATCCGTGATTACTCTTTCATCCTCGAGACGTCTTCATATAGGATTAATAACCAAATTGTATTCGGTCAGGGTATCATCTAACTATTGAGATAAAGATGTGAAGGTAAACCAACTGTAATATACAGATATAACTCCACCAACTGGAGGACTTCCAGTGGTACCCAACTCCACCTATGAAATTTCTAGAAAATAATTTCTGAGGTGGAAACGGCGCTACTGTCAATTTCTATAGACGATGGGAAGTCCTCCACTGGAGTTCAACTTCTTCCTCCCACAGACCCTCCCATCTGCAATGGCGCCTGTCCATCCACTACATCCCTCACCCAGCTCAACCACTCTCTCTTCCAATCCTCACCTACAATCTTCTCAATTATCTCCAGCTCCTCTCTTGCCCTCGAACCAATCCACCAAAAACTCTCCAACTTGGAAAACATGGCGCCATAATGCGCCAACAACACCAACGCTCTCGGTCTATGTTCCATGAGTAGTCGTATAAACCCATCACTCACTTTAACCGGCCATAGAAACGCGGCAGCGACCCAGAACTCCTCGGACGCTTTCCTGTGTACATTCCACGCCATCTCCAGCATTGACGTCGCGTCTATGTACAAATTCCTTTCTGCTGGATCGTCCACTCCATCGCTCAAGTTCCGCAGCTGCGGCAACGGGGGCAACGACATGCGACTCTCGCATGGCGGTGCATTACGTAAAGATGGAGCCAATGCGGTTGCGATTTGACTCCAGTTCCCATGAACCAACGCCGGTATTCCCCGAAGAACCGGAAACCATGTTAGCGCCCGGGGCTCACCCCCACCCTGAACCTTCGGGCAAGCAAAGACGTAGATGGCGATGAAGCTACTGGTAATGAAGAGCGCGCTTGCTTCTATTTCGGCACGTTGGGGGAGCGCATTGCGAAGGGAAACTGAGGCCTCGTGGAAGTATCCCGCAGCTAGAACCTGGTAGTGTTCTGAGCGTGCTACGTTGAGGACGGAGAGGTGTAGCGCTGAGATTGCGAGAGTGGCGTGGAGGACGAATGGGTATTTCAATGCCAGCTGCGGGACTGCGTCACGCCAGACTGGTAACCATGGGGCGTGATTGGAGAAGGTGCGGTAGGTGCTGACGGAATAGTGATGGAATAGTTCGAGGCGCGTAAGGTCTAGCTCGGGCGTGGGCGTAGGGAACGGCGGGAGATCGAAGAACGAGAGGAAGATATAGCTTGGTGATTCGGGCTTCGGAGGCGGGGTGGGAGTAGAGAGGAGGGATTGGACTTCGATTCTGGGCGGAGGGTCGTAGACGCAATTGAGTTCTCGCCGAGCACAATTGGAGCAGATGGGATGGACTTCGTCGCACTGTCATCATTAGCCGTAAGCTTTGCTAAGTTTGCATTCACGTTGTGGGACAAGACCCTCGCATACCTTGACGCGACGGCCGCGACACGTTTTACATCCGGTTCTTGACTTCTTGTGAGGGCGCTGTTTGACGTTAGACAGAGGTGCAGGGTTGGTGGGAAAATGTGCTCACAATGGGTCCCATCGGAACTTATACGCGGGCTTGATCCGGAGGTCCGGGAAGCAGTGCATGTCACTTCGTGGCAATCTTGGGGGGCTTGTCGATACTTATTGCGAGAGCGAGAGAGTGCGATTACGAGGCCCGAGCTGGCTGGCAGTCTCACACACCCTGAAGGATTGGCTGCTGGGATGAGAAGGGGTTGTTATCTTGGACGTATCAAGTGCAGCAGCCCGTCTCCGGATTTTGCGTTTGAGGTGCAGTGTGGGTGTTGAGGTGGGCTTAAGAGAAAAGCGCTAGACTACCAGGTGCCGAACAGTCGCACGCATAAAATATACCCCAAAGCATGCACCAATACGTCTTCTGCAGTTTAAAATCTTCACATCCAAAGCCAACTCAAAAGTCAATTATGTTGTATTTTACTCCCTGCATCGAGAGGCATCTGCTTGGTCGGCGTTCAAGGTATGCAGAGCAGTGGCTATTATATTACCGCAGGAGAGTCCCATATCTACCGTCTCAAATGTTGGAGCCCTAGTATTTAACTATGCTCCGTGAATTCACACAAACCTTGTGCTTTTTGTATTTAGGACGAATTGCAATTGACCAATTGGTGAATCGAGGATCTAACATCTGGACCTGGTAAACAAACAGAACTCTCCCTGCAGGTTGGGTGTCATGCATAAGGGACTTTTATACCCCGCTGGCCAGGAGACAGGACAGGATCGCGTGGGAAATTGGTTTCGAATTTTCCTGGGATACAGGGTAGTACCAGGTACAGGATACCCAACCGAACGACAATACGATATCAGCGAGTGGGAATGTATAAAGCAGGACGAAATGTTAACCTTGGTTTACAACACCAAATGTTATTCTTGAAATCGAACAATCGACGACGGGTTGAACATCCAATGCATAGAATGGCTTCAGAAGGTTCATTGTTAATGTCATGCAAGCATGTTCTATCAATGTTAACTATCATATTTGCATAGCTCATCCAGAAAGCGGACTTTCCTCCTCATCAAAGATCATTCCGAATGCCTTCGTTAAGACGCCTCACATTACGAACAAGCAAATTTTGAGCATGCTTTACCAGAAACTAGCTAACAGTTAGACAAAAAATTGAATGCGAGCAACCGGTATTCAGCCTGTAAGTCATTTTGCTTCAGGGACCTTCCAGCTGCGCACTCGTTACTGAAACCTCGGAGTCGTTTCGTACTTACTGCCATTACTCCTAAAGGTGTTCTTGTATACCTTATAGCTAGCCTCTCAGTTTGTAATACGACTTTTGTGATAGAAGCATTTGATACTCGTGTGTCAGGCTGTCGGGTTTGACAGAACAAACACCAGAAACGCGGCGGGAACGACCACTATAATTAGGTACACCGGCAAATTACGAGCTCCAGGACAACATTCAATTATTTGTTCATACCTCAGCTCTGATCGTCTCGTCGTTTCCGCTGATATCACCACCGCCACCACATACACATCATCACCGCATAGTAACTGGATTTCTTACGAAATTTCGGGACCGCTGGTTTACGAATCAATTTCAGAAAACAGATGCAGAAATACTGAAGAACTCATTTATGGCAGGCGAAAACCTTATCTATGAAGCAACCTATGAACTGTTATATCCAATTCGTCTCGGGTTTTCATAACCACTGGATGGCAGAAATGCTGAAAACCAAGCGGAATATATGAAGCAGACACAATTGAGCTCTTCCACACTGATGATGGTGACTTTTGCTGGCGGCAAAATGTTACATTTACGGCATAGCGCAGTTGTACGTATTTATATGGGGACCATACACTGGAAGAGTGTTGTTTCTGCGATTCCGATTCATTGGTATCGGTATGCCCCGGATCTAGCCTTGGCACATCTTCACTGTCTTCTAGGTACGTCAATGGATTTTGGCATTCTAGTCTACAATACTGTCACTAAATATTCAGCGCGAGAAACAGTTGTCTCGTCTACTCTACAGGCTAGCTAGTTATGACGCACATTTCGTGCTACATATGACGAACCTCAAAGGTTATAAACACACGCTACTATAATTATTCTAGCTAGGGCCTTAACCTGACTCAACTACCAGAGCTTGCCACATTCTAGGCTCTTATAGACATCCGATATTGGCTTCGCCACATGTGCAGAACGCTTATCATGGTATACACGTAGCGTTGGCGTGGATGTGCGAGTAAGCCAAGAAATACCGCAGCTCTTGCGATAAGAACTCTAGTATATTGGCTGATTAAATCCGTGAGTTTCCAAATATCATGCTGACCACAAGGTGCTAAAAGAGTCTTCCATCACAAGTCTCGTTTCACCCATGGTTTCTGCAAATGCGGGCCGCCGCCGCATTCTCAAGCGAACAGGAAAGCAACCTGCATGATCCCGCAAGGCAGACGATACTGCAGTTCAGTGATGCCTTTCATATGATGTTCGGATATGTTCTTTCTTTCGCTTGTCATAACATGCTTCCTCAGCCCCAAACGCTTATAAAAATACCTTCCTAGACCTAGACATATTGAGAACCACCACACCAGGTATTCTCAACGACAACCTTTCTTCCTCGTACCCAGCACATCATCTTTACTTTTCAAGATTCATCCATTATTGCAATCTGAACGATTTCACTCAGAACCTCCAGCAGCATGGGGAAGTACATGATTATCTCGTTGGTAATCAAACACCACCTAAGCCTGAGTTCTTCAATATCGTCTGTTATTCGGTGACAATTCATGTATCTTCATGTATCATCCCATCTTCCTCTCTCAAAACTTCACCGCATCCACAAGACATCGCCATAGCTTGTTCAACTTCAGCGGATCTAACCCAACACCATCAGTTGACAACGCAACAAAACCACAACCCCTGGAAGCAGACCGGAGCGGCCCTAGCCCCATCTCGGGGACCGACGAAGGCGTTCCGGGGGCTCTGGGTAGGCATGGTGCTGTTGGGGTGGCCACCATATTAGATAGTGCTAACATACGTTTCAGTGCCCACCGACGGACTTCAGTCCTGTTGTTTGAGTACCCTCTTGTCACAAGAGCAGCTTGAGCACCTAAACACCATGGACAAACTTCGAGCCTACGGCATCAGTGAATTCGTATCTCTTCCACAAATCGTCGTGTGCGGTGACCAATCCGCCGGCAAATGTTTCTGTGAGTATCATCCCAGGGGGAGTGGAGAGGTTTCAAACGGACAAAGACCAGCTAGTTACATTCCGCCACACCATCGAGAGTTTCAACGAACTGCCAGAGCTTATTGAACAAGCAAGAGCGGCGATGTGTCTCGGCAGCAGTAGTACCTTCTCGCAAGATGTATTGAGCATTGAAATCTCGGGCCCCACTCAGCCACACCTTACCGTTGTCGACCTTCCAGGCCTCATTCATGTTGATGGAAAGTCCCAGGATTCGTCGGACGTCGAGTTGGTGTCGAATCTAGTTGGCTCTTACATGCAGAACCCACATAATATAATTCTCGCAGTAGTGATAGTAATGAATGATTTCCAAAATCAGATCGTCCTGCAGCGAGCCAAAAAGGTTGATCCTGAAGGTCGTAGAACTCTGGGAGTGATCGCAAAACCAGATTCAATACCGGTAGGATCGGAGAAAGAAGATGCATTCATATTTCTAGCGAAGAACGAGGATATCTTTTTCGCTCTTGGGTGGCATGTTCTCCGTAATCGGAGATATGAAGAACGGAACGACAGCACGGAAGACAGGAATTTTAGGGAAGAGTTATTTTCCCAGACAGGTACTTGGAAGAACATCCCCAATGGCTCCGTTGGTATTGAAACTCTCTGGACTCGGTTGAGCCAGCTTTTATATGCACACATCAAGCACGAGCTTCCAAAAGTCTACAAGGATAACCGTAATGGTTTGCAGAACGGCGATGAAATGCATGCTAGGCTGGGAGCAAAACGAGAGACAACATTCGAACAACGGCAGTTCTTAGCGAAGATCAGTATGGAGTTTGTGAACGTGTGTAAGGCAGCTGTCGATGCGCACTATGAGGATAAGTTTTTCGGTGAAGGAGTCGTCGTCGATACATCCAGTATACACAGGCGTCTGAGAGCTGTTATTCAAAGAAGAACGTCTTGTTTTCCAAACAAATCAGGGAGCGTGGTCATACATATGAAATTGACAAGCAATCTGACAATGTTACTTCAATCAAAGACAAAAACCGCTACCCTTATAGCGAAGGCGGATCTAGGAAGATTACACGTGCGGAGGCTATAGATTGGGTGAAACCTCTTGGGAACAGCCGCGGCCGTGAGCTTTCTGGGACGTTTGATTCAATCCTCATCTGCCCCCTCTTCCGCGAGCAGTCCATGAAGTGGGAAGACCTTACAATTGCTCACCTTGGCCGGTCATTTGCCGCATGCCAGAAGATCTTTCAGGTGCTAGTTCTATACGTTTCCCGGGGTAATCAAAAGGTTGCACAAGGTCTCTCTGAACACTGGATTAACAGCGTGATGAATCAGAGGCAGTCGAAGGCGAAGAAGAGCTCGATAAACTCTTTGAAGACCACCGCTCACACGCGATAACTCATAACCATTACTATACGGATGTGATCCAAAAATTTGGACAAGAAAGTTCTAAGATGCAAAACCTGCATCTTGCCAAGGGCTTTTCGAAAGGCCTCGACAAGACGGTTGCTTCAGAGGCTATTTCTCGGTTTGTAGACCTTTTGTAGGTGGCATCTGAAACCTTCATCGACAATGTTGCAATTCAGGTCGTTGAGAGACATCTTATGCGCGGCTTGTGGGATGTATTCTCCCCGATTGCTGTCTTATCGATGCCCGATCAGCTTGTGGAGAGAAGTGCAGCAGAATCAGCTAAGGGTCGAAATCTGAGAAAGCGGTCGGAGGTGCAGAAGGAGCGGTTGATGAAAAGCCTGGAGGCCTGTCGAAAAGTTCTATTAGATGTTGCTGCTGATTAGTGGCCCCGGGTTGCACAATTCAAGGATTTAACATCTAAGCTTGATTAGCTGTGTGCGATTATCTGGCACACAAAGGGAAGAGATGACTCATTATTTGTTGATATTATGTAAAAGAAAGCATCCCCAAATTGCAGTATTAGGAAACCTGTTTATTGTGCCGGATGCATATACCTATACAATTCCTTGCAAAAAACAGAAATAAATCGGGATCGGCATTATAATTCCAGAGGGCTCCAGTATTACTCCAGCATTACTCCAGTATTCCATCTAGAATCCTCTGGATTCTACTATATGTGAAATTAAATATCTAAAATATCAAATTGCTGAACCACGTCACGCAATGACACGCCTGGGGCGAAGTACGTACTTCTTTATAATTAATTCCAAATCCGTGTATAAGCCGCACTTGAGCTCGTACTTTAACCACTTTTTTTTTCGGTTTCTCCGCGCGAGCTTGCGAGCAAGAAGAGAAAAGTTTGGGCACGAGAGGAAGCCGCGCCTTTTGGATAAGCTGCGGTTAAGTAAAAAAATTTGGTCACAACAAATACAGCCAGTACTATCTTACAGAATCTACTCATTCCACTTACCTGTCCCTTGCTCCAACTCTCTGTCACTGTTGCTATCTGTCACTTGAATTGTAGAGGTACTGTAGCGAGCACGATGCTTCGGACTTGCGCTGTCACAGCGCACTGTCCAGTATGTAAAAACAGCGAATTCGTTACATTCACAATGGGGCCGTATATTTGCTCTGGGGTCCAAAGTTTTGTCACTGTTGCATGGATATCCGGTAGCAAGTGGCAAGAATGGCAAAGGTTGGTACCGGCACCCCCGAAGATGTACCCGAGGACTCTCTTGTATATATCTCGAGTCTTTCTCCTTTTCTCTTCTCTCTGTATCTAACCCTAAGCACACGGTTCTCCCCTATCACTTCAACAGTTACTGTTACAATAAGAGGTCATTGATTCTAGGAGCTTCCAGGCTCTCTCGTCTCAAGGTTCACACAATCGGCGAAAAGCTGCTTGGCTAAAGTTTATTCTTGCTTGTATATATACACGCACTTTGGACCTGTATCCAGAGAATCAATCAACCTAGACTTCGTCTACACCATAGATTTCAACAGTTACATCACGCTTGGCACTGAGTGATATGCTGTGAGTATCATATATGTTTATTCCTCCATCAGTTTTTACTCGATTGATACAAGCAGTATGCGCCTTGATCAGCAACCAATGGGAAGAAACTGCATCCAAAACCTCGAAAATTTGGTTCATAGGTGTCCAACTGTAACCATGGTAGGTTGACTCAAGGTGGTCAACCAATGTATAGTACTAGGACAAAAGTTTTCGCGAATCGCAATTTTGCTGAAAAACTGATGACATTTAGGTGATGTATTTCCACCACCACAAGTTGGAAAAAATTATTTAAACTTCTAGACAGCTGTATAAGTCCATAGATAATGCAATTCAAGTATTTCTAACTTTAAAGATTAAACTATGGTGAAAGTGTGTATTGCTGTTTGCTGTGTATGTGAGTATATACTGTTGTATTGCCATACAAACTCCATACAACCTGAGCTGATACTTTACATATTTCAACACCACACAATGAGGAATATTTTTGAGGACTCTAGCTCCTGGGATATAGAGGTTCGAATGAATTTGAATAAATTTGCAAAGGGATGAAATTTTTAGACTTTGGGTTGTACAGTATTTTGCTGATGCAAAGTGGTGATTTGGGGTGCCCGCGCCGCTAGACTTAGATGCAAAATTGCCAACGAAAACTTTTGTCACGTTACTGCAATTTGCCTCCAAATTGGACATCACAGCCGCTCTGTACTTAGAAAATTGGGTAAAAAAAAAAGTGTTACATTTAAAAGCCTGTGTTCACTGCAGTATGGTGGTTGTGGAGATGGATCATGACATTACTCAAGTTCATGAGCTCACCTTCGACGAGATTTAACCCTAACCAAAATCAACTTTTGAATAATATAAAGCGCGCAGATTATACACAGGATTATACTTTATAGTAGACCGGGATACATATTGAGTAGTGGGTATATCATTATATAGTCGCATCTCATGTTTGTTTCCTTAAATATCATCCGAATCCCGACACCAAACAGACCTAAGTAGGTATGTTACTCCTTCAGGTCATCGTCCCTCAATTTACCTTGTATAGTGCACGCAGTTTTAAACCTACAAGTCAGAGGCTGCCGGTGGTGTGATATTATTGTGCGAGCTGCAGCAGGCGAAACAGAGAGTTATAATTATTCACTCTGTACCGTGATACAGTACTTAGGTCTCTACAACTTTACAGAGCAGTTTCTGTTCTAGGGGTCTAGTAGTGAAGCTGTGGTAGTTTTATTTTATGTATACAGAAGAATGAGGTTCAAGTAAAGTTTTTTGCTTTCATGGTATGTCAGTAGCTTAGAGTTAATTCATGTTCCCCGCTTGCTGGGCTTGCACTCAAAGGATTCTAGAGACATACTCTAGTCATGCAAATTTCAGGGATGAGAATTACAAAAAGAAGGTATATAGAAGCCACAGAAGAGTCACTGAAGTAGCAATCGCTCAAGTGGTTACTGGTACTATCGAAGCTTAATTTAAGTTCAAAAACATACTCAGAGTTCACAGTTTCTAGCTAATGACGGTTAGTTCCTCCTGCTTCCGAATTGTAGGTTTAAAGCTGCGTGCACCATATAGTTGTGTCTGTACTAAACATCAACCACTCGTAGAGTGCAACCACGATCTCAAAACCGACCGGAGGATACTTAATTAGAATCCCCGACGAAATGCGATATCATCGACGCCTTCTTAACTAGGTGCGTGCTGTTTTAGAGGCTCAAGAACTCCGCTGACTCTCCGAAGAGACGTGGCCCAGTTAAATGTGAGACGAATGGGTAAGCGCAAAGCTGCAGCTACTCCTCTTACACCATACCGCCTTGCCTTGGGCAAAATTCAGCTTGATCGTCACTTTCGCGACCTTTGATAATACCTCCTACAACGTGCGCAGCTATGGGTTCCGATGAGAAAAGTGCTACCGGTTTAACGGAACTACCAGCCGAAGGACGATTGGAAGTTAGCATCGCCGGACCCAGGAAGTCACAGTAACTGTCAGTAACGAGGGTTTCACTGTCTTACTGTACAAGAAGGCCAGAAGCCGATCGCACAGTAAGCGATACTGTCATCACCTGGCAATATTAGATTCTTGCATTTTTTACATGTGGATTCCCGACATCTTAGCATCATTTTCGTCCACGGCCTTCAAGGGCATCCGCGAGAGATGTGGGTGTTCACCTCTACCAGCACCACCATCACTCATGTGGAACTTGAACGGGACTCAAAACCATATTGTTGCGGCCTTTTCCAGCGAAAACCCAAATCAATATCGTCTAATGACCATGTTTCGCAAATACATACAGTTTACTGGCCCAATGATCTGCTTTGTACTGATATTCCCAATGCTCGAGTGCTTACCTGCGGCTACGATTCCCATGTCAGCCGCTTCTTTTCCGGGCCTGCAAACAAAAATAACATCTATCAATAGGGCGAGACTTGTTACATAGTCTTGAAGCCAATCGGCGAGATGATCCGAACCGTCCAATTATTTTCGTGGTTCATAGTCTTGGTGGTATAATTCTGAAAGATGTTTTGGCTAACTAGGTCGGAAAGGCATTACGACGTTCCAAAGGTGCTAGAGACGAAGACAATGATCTCAGAGATATCTACCGCTCAACTTATGCAATTGTGTTTTTCGGCACCCTTCATCGGGGATCAACCATCGCGCCTTGGGGTTTAATGGCAAAGAATGTTGCGGTTGCGGCAGGATTTGATGCCAATGACAAGATCTTACGTGATTTGACTGTTGACTCCGGAACCTTGGATATTCTGCGAGGAGTTCAACCAAATTTTGCAGGATAAGGCGTTTAAGGTCCACACTTTTCAGGAAGCGCAAGGATTTACAGGGTTTCGTGGTTTAAATGCCAAGGTAAGCGACACCGTTAGGACATGGCTTTATTTGATTCGGTGGTCCCCAAGCAAGTTACAGTAGATTGTGGATGACAACTCGTCGGGATTGGATGGCGGTAATGAGGGGAATCTATCAACGCTAACCACATGGAGATGTGCCGATTCAATGGAAAGAAAGATAATGGATATGTAAAAGCATTGGCGGCGATTTCGAGGTATATGCGGGATATATCAAGCCAAGACGAGGGCGAAGGTTGGGAAAGGAGAGAGAACCCGGAGCATGGTATGTAGAATTTACATGTAGTTGCAATAAGAACTTATGTAGGCTTAAATGTTTATTCCAACTCATATCAGTATGTCGCGATAGCCTCTTCCAAAGCGAGCTGGTTCATCGATATCACGAAATATCGGCGGCACACTCAAAGACATTTCACTGGCAAAAAGTTGCAGTTTGAGAACTGGCTTCGAGGCGGTAGCGGTATATACTGGATTAGCGGGAAACCTGGTTCCGGCAAACCCACCCTTATGAAATTTGCAATCTCACATAACAAGACAAAAGCTGCATTCGAAGAATCTTGTACTGGACTTTATGTAATGGCAGGCTTCTTCTTTCACAACCGCGGTTCTACAATCCAGAAGTCCCTTAAAGGACTCATCTTCTTTATCTTACACTAGATTCTAAAGGGAGTATCTGCGTTCACTCTGACGATCATGCCAATTTACGAAGTCTTGCACCCTCACCAGAAATCCAGAATATGGACGACTGCAGCCCTGAAGGAGGCACTTCGGGCTATCATTGATCAGACCAAGATTAAGGTTGATATGTGTTTATTTACCGATGCATTGGATGAATACGACGGAGATTACAATGAAATTGCCTCTTTTCTACACGGACTAGTTAAATCTAATACTACTCACTCGGAAGTCCGAACAAACATCAAGATCTGTATGGCTAATCGTCGAGAACAACTGTTCATTGATTTATTCGAAGGTGGCCCCGGATTTCCTATTCATGCGCACACTTCCCACGATATCAATAAATATATGCGAAGCGAATTTAAACGGAATGTCGGCATATTCAAAATCCGATCACGGCTACGAAAGGGAAATAATCAACAATATAATACAAACTATAGTTAAAAATGCCGAAGGTGTCTTTTTATGGGTTTTGCTTGTAGTGAGTGAACTTGATCCTTGAAGTTTGGAACACTTTTTTGCTGAAACTTTTTCAATCACCGAATGGTCAAAACTGGGCGAAATCCGGAATAAAATCTTTTTGGGACACTCAATCCTGACTGCTAACGTCCCAACCTCATTGACCGGTACAGTATACGTTCTCCTTGATCGATCTTCATAAGTACCACTCTGCTTTAGCTCATGTCGCTCTAGCTTCATTCCACGCAACATCCAGATGATCTAGATCGACATACACCCTATGGCCATATGCATTTGGATTCTCCGCAAGCCGAATGACCATCGCATTATGGATATGGAGCCGAATTTCCTTCTAAACAGGCATCAGTGGTCCTCCAATCCATTAAAGTTTCCTTTCGCAGAATCTTAAATTAAAATAGAAGTATGTCACGCTTTGTCGCTCGTCCAAACCCTAGCGCTCGCTAAGAATTTACCTAACCAAACACCTTCTAGCTAAGCCAAACACACAGCCCGCTCCTTCTTGATATCAATCTCCCCCATTCTCCATCTAATATTAATGCTTCTCTCCCGTCCATCAGCTCTCCAAATATCAACTCAGTATTTCTCCCAGCGATCCATTCCTTCACTCTTCGGCCCATCAATCTTGCATCACCTGGCAAATCTGAATCCAATTTTGAAAATTCCCCAACTTTCATCATCTTAGAAAGCTCTTCCAGTCGCCCGTGGGAGCCAGCTATAGAGGGATATATAAATCGCTCGTTGTCGACCCCAAAATCTAACATTCTCCCACCTTTCGTTGAATATGAATGGATTGCTATAACGCCTGCGAATAGCTCGTAGAACGTCGATGTTCTCCTGTCTAAAGAGTACACCCTTATCCAGAAAAAGGTCGACAAGATCACGAGCCGTTATTGCTGGGCATCTAAGGGTCGGATTTGGGGGGCTTACGGACGACTCTGTGAGCGAAATTAGGAGCACATCTATGAAGCGTTGGCCATGAGTGTCTATGTTTGGATCGGCTCCAAATTCTAGAAGACGTTCCGTAGCTTGTATCTCCTGCCCTTTTAAGCAGTCTACCAAGTGCAGGGGGTAGAATATAGACCTATCGATGTCCACCGACTGGTTTGGGGATGCATTATGCTCTAGGAGGGTCTCGAGGACTTGGAGGGCGTGTGGAAGTGCCCCCCCTCCGCCATTAAACCAATAAATTTCCTAGTGCAGTATTTCCCTCGTACACTGTCTCTACACTAGCTCCTTGTTTCAAAAAGAGCTTCATCATCGCCAGATTCAATTTGCCGTTTACGCCTTCGGCTGGGACCAAGTCCTCAGGGAATCCGTTCCCTCCAAGGCTACGATTTGTAGCAAGATGCAGTAGTGGCATTCCCAAAACATCACCGCACCGAAAGCCAGACTTGAGCTTGTTCTCCATGTAGCGAACTAGGTCAACACAAACAGCAAACGCCACGATAGAGGATGTGCAAACTTGGTTCAGCTTGGAGTATATTTGGTGAGTAGTCCATTCAAATGCCCATTGTCGGAACACTGGTCCCTCTGGATCACCAAATTCGTCGATTATCGAGGATTCTGATTGACCTAGTGTTCCTAAGCGGCAAAATCCGAGGCCTGGCCTTGGCGCAGGCCCGGCCCGGTCTCCATTTCGAAAGCCTGGCGGCCGGCCGGCTTTTTTAGAGGCCTGGCCGCTTAGGAACACTGGATTGACCAGTCTCTTCGGCCATTTTAGCGTGCTTGTACCACTTGAAGATCGCATATCTCAAAAAGGAAGTCTCATGGTTGACTTGAGTTTGTTCGCTGACGGGTGGTACCGGTCGCCTTGGGTCATCTTCGCCAGAGTTTGGTGGATAATCTACCGTCCATTTCGTGTGAAACCCTATGAGGTACTGAAGACAGCTCCTGCACAGATATACATGGCCATTGTCGGAAGGCTTGGACTCTGGATTTGCAATAGAAAGTGCGTCGACATTTCCCTGAACAAGTAGAAAATCTATGACTGTCTGGTGAAAGAATTGTACGAAGGGTTCTGTTCTATTTCTGGAAATTTGTATATTCTGTTTGGACGGATCGTAGACTTTAGTGAGCCCGCCGGTCTTTAATTTCAATGAGGCCACCACAACGACTTTTGAGGCGATGGATAAAATCGTCACGCTTCCGATCTTCCTTGAACGACAGAAACTCAAACGTAGCCAGGGAGTGTTCTGGTTTCACAAGATCCAACTTTGCTGCGCGGGCAAATGCATCTAACGAGAGAGGGGCTGTACTTCGCAACGTAATCTCGATCATGATATAGCTCTCAAGTGGATACTTGGGGGAGATTCTCTGCAGTATGCGTCGATAGAGTCCCACCAAGTCTTTCGGGAGAGATAGGTGCCTTTTTTGCAGGAGATCCCAGCTGTCACCATCGGTTAAACCTTATTGACCGGTACAGTACACTCGATTTTGTAATGATTTTCTACTTGTACTGACACCGTGACCTCGTTAACCATACCTCAGCAATATTTATAATGCATATGATTCAGTTTCAAATGCTTCGTAACCTTCTCGCAATCTATCAGGTCTCCGCCTATTTTAAAGTATTATCAGTCAGGACCCTTAGGTCTTCGTATCTGAAAAATTATATGTCAAGACGCTATTGTACCAAAGTAAAATATGTCAGCCGTGAGAAGTGTATGTACTACCGCATTCACTCGAATAAGAGGTACGCTCCCGATTAGGCTAGCGCACCATATTTAGTAAGGTATATACTTCATGCGGAAATCAAAAAAATGGAGTGCTATTTTTAATTTCTGAATTTCTAACTGTATACGGTAGTTTTCTGACGCTAACCAAATCGGGGGCGTACCTGTAAAACAATTTCAGCCTTCGATAGCGCTGTTGGCTGACAAGGGGTATGGACTTACTCTAGATGTGAAGTGGCAAATCAGAGAAGCTAAATCATTAAAAGTTTGATTGAAATTTTGACACTTAACCCAGACTGGTTGAATGTCTGTGCATTTATCTCGTTATACACCTTTCAAGTTTAGTTGTACACTTAGTCGGAACGCTGAAAACAGGTGGAGGGATTCGAGTGAATACGGTATCCTTGTTGATGGGTACTGTATGTAGTAATTAGTGCAAGTAACATTTGGGGGGTTATAAGAAGTGAATCACCCTAATATGTTGGGTAACTAGTTGCAGAAATGCACAAAAGTAAATCTCAGCATCTCAGGCTAGTATATGGAAGATCATTAGGTAGCCAAAGGTTCTTCAGGTCGCGGCGCCGTATCAATCACAAATCAAGGCCTGTTGCACTACACTGGTCAGTACGTAAGTAAATCTGTGGGTATAAATTTGGAGTTTTGAGTCAAAAAAATTAAGTAGAACAATGGTGATGCCGGCAGGCTGGAATGTCTCTTCAGCTCTAACCAGGGTATATCTCAGAGCCAAGCTCACATTGGAGGATCGCCTGTTTCTTAGCAATCGTAAGAATGCTCGGTACATATCACTGCTGACGAAGTTGTTTGGGTTATACCCTAAATAAAAGCCATCGTCTCATTCTTCGAGCTTTTTTGCTATTGGTTCAGAATCCCTGTTGTTCTAAAGTCTTAGCATGCATTGAGACTAGCACACAAAAACATCGTGTTAGTGCACCACACAACTCCGAGGCTAATATCGGACGCATGAATGGATGCACAGCATATCTCGGCCGAGACGAAGTATGGGCACTCAATATTAAAGCTGCACTACTCCCACATTCCATTCGAAACCACAACACAAAAAAAAGAATACTCTCAAATCATCTACAACCTCGCCCTGCCCTCAGTGGCCACATTCTCTATATCCACAAATCGATAAAAAAACATCAAACTCTCTGGATTCCTCAGCGTCGAGCTGGGTACAACTTTTTTCCCGCACAAGATTTGCTTTACTGGCATCTCCACCTTCTTAAAATTGATCGTTGTCGGGATATCAAACGTTTCAAAGACGTATCTGGGCACGTGTCTCTTACTCAGTCCCCTTGCGATTGCTTCTTTCACCCGCAACACGAGCCTGGGGGTGAACTTCTGCCCCGGCTTCATGAGTAGGAACAAAACTACGCTCTCGTCGAGATCGCGGGGGCGCCGTTGTCCCACCGCAATGGAGTCTGCAACCTCGCGGGAGAAGTATGTTTCGATTATGGAATAGATTTCCGAGGAGCCGAAACGTATACCCGAGGGGTTAAGAACACCGTCAGCGCGGCCAAGCATGACTAGCCCGTTGGTGTGTGGGTGGAGCATAGCGAAGTCGCCTTGGGTCCATACATCTGCGGAGTGTTAGCGCCGGGAGATAGGGACATGGGAAATAGGTGAAGTTACCGTCATATTTGGCGAAGTAGCTGTTGAAATACTGTTGTGCGCCTTCGGGGCCCCAAAACATCACTGGCATAGTGGGGAATGGCTTTGTAATAACGAGTTCTCCAGGTTCTCCAGGTAGAGCAGGTTTCCCCTTCACCCGGACGCCGTCGAGGTTGTCCACGACTTGATACACCCCTACGGCGATACCTGTTCTGAGGCCCTGACACTCGCCGGAGTATAACGGCTCAAAGGCATTCCCCAGGGCCAGTGCGCCGTTGATATCGGTGCCACCAGTAATGTTACAGAGCTGCGCGGTCGGGTGAAAGGCCTCGTCGTAGAACCAATCGAACAACGCGCTTGAAAGTACCATTCCAGTACTGGTGACAACCTGTAAGTTGGAAAGATCGGCTACCTGCCGAGGGACGATGCCGCGCAGTTGAAGCTCGGAAAAGTATTTGGGGGAAGTACCGAGATGGGTTACTTTCATCTCGCCCATCAGTCTGATGAAGGTTTCTGGTCCCGGCTGGAAAGGAGAGCCGTCGTATACGATTAAATGGGCGCCAGATAGAAGTGTGGTGACTTGTACTACGTACATAATCCAGCCAGTGGTGGTGTATTGGAGGTAGGTGCTATTCGGGTCGATCTGGTAGTGGAGAATTTGTTCTTTTCTTACACTCAATACGTTACCCTAGCAAGCCCGAGTTAGTTACCACTCTAGACATGGAATACGTCAGTACACTTACACCTCCGCAATGCACAATACACTTAGGTTTTCCGGTTGTTCCAGAGGAGTATGCGATGAAGAAGGGATACCGGAATGGAACGCGTTCAAAGATCAACTCATCAGACGAGGCCTTGCTCAGGAATGTTGGCAGGGTTTGACTATAACACCAAAGTCAGTCGTAATCTATCTGCCGCAAGATCAGGATAACAAGTACCATCTCTGAATTCCGCTGGTATCCACTGGTTCCGTAAATCTCGGCAGCGATACGATCCCCTTAAACGCAGCAACTGAACCCATCCCCGCCACAACCTCCGCAATCTTTGGCCGCAAGTCTGTCTTCTTGCGATTATAGACGGCGACATCGTCCATGAAGATGTACACCGGTTGGATCTGCCACATCCGATCCAGGATCCCCTTCGTACCCATATCTGTGGAAGAGCTGGAGTATATCGCGCCAATCGCAGTTGTGGCCAGCATGAGGATCAGAGCATCGGCAGAATTGGATACCACGCCAACTACACGGTCGCCTTTTTTGACACCATGGGCTCGGAGGGCTTGCGAGAGCCGTCCCACGCGCTGCCTCAGATCTCGCCAGGTTACTGTGGACCGTTCCATATCGCCTTCTCGGATGCAGGTCAGTGCGATCTTGGAATCTTCTTTCCCGGCGGTGGAAATGCCGTTGGGGCCATTGCTGAAGAGGATCTGAGCCATATCAATCAGCAATAGATCTCCGAAAGGAATGGTGGGAGCGACATACATTTTCGGCATAGTTCAACCGGACTCCCGCGAACCAGTCCGGTATACTGTCCATGCGTGCATTCTCGTCGACAACCTATCTCTCTTAGTACTCGGATCACTATGCGATATCGAGGAGGGGACATACAGACGTGTACTCGCCCTCATAGATAATCGCTGTCTCGGGGTAGTGCCACACGGTTTCCCAGAAGTCGGCCAGTTTATCGACGGACCATTGCTGGATCTCTTTGTACGTCTAATCTAATATGAGTTTCAAATGTCTGGGTTTCCACCACGGAGGGGTCAGAAACAACGAACCTGCAAATTCAATCCATGCTTCGCATTGGCATGTACCCGGAACCGTTCAAGACCTGTTGACTTTGGGTCCGGGTGTCTCCACAGCAGTCGTGGCATGTCGAAATCTCTGGCTGCCATTATCGCACGTTTTCTTCGTCAATTCTGTAACGAAAGGAGCAAAGCCGGTTCAGAGTATTAGGGGAACTGTGTTGCAAGTCAATTAAAAAAAATATCTGACGAAAGTCGCGGTGTTGCGCGTTCACTTTATATACGAAGCTTGTACAGGCCGGCAGTCGGCAGGTATGTGGGGTAGAATTTTGGGTGGGCGAGTGTTTCGTTACCGAGGATGCTGGTTGTGGTGGTCCCTGGATGTGGTGGTCCCTGGAGTGAAGGGGTTCCGAGTAGCTCGTGCGGCTGATTGATGTGCACGGGGCTTCCGTGCCGCTGTTATGCTGTTTGTCATTGGATGGGCCCTACATGCGCACTTTGCGCACAACTACCGCATCGAACAGAGACACAGAAGGTACGTACTCGCGCTGTGATTGTGCGCCTGCAGCCGGGTACATGTATCTGGGCTCGACATACAAAACTCAACATAACTGCTCCCCATCACCCATCGCATCCCATCGTCAATTAATGCTTTGTCGCAATATTTATCACTCGCGAGCTACTTCCTGCGGTGCGGGAAAAATCATATTAGAGTGCCGGTCACTTAACGAGGTAGCGTCTTGGCATTATACAAAATCCCTTTGAGAATTTCTAACCGTATATGGCAATAGCAAGTGCGTTTTGGTGCTTGCATTAACCCTAACCCTAAATATTTTGTCATGTGTATCACTTGATCTCACTCGTTATTGCCATATATGGTAATTTGAGCCTCATACAAAAATTTGTCCACCATACTAAAAATTCAAGTTTTAAAACTTTTATAACTCCACCACAATGACTCTAAATTAATATTAGAAAGCGTAGAATTGTTCTAAACATGCTTCTATACCAATCTACACTTCGCAAATAAATTCTTTTGTTTGTTGTTGTGTGGGATAAAGCTTAGTAGTGGGGAATTTTTTCGAGCGCAAACACTTGCCACACTACCTCGTCCCTGCATTGGTTACGGTGGTGCCTCATCCCGCAACCCTAACCCCCACCACCACTTCCAGCCTATGAATTCCCCGGATGTCGGCCTCTCGCCACCCATGAACGATGACCTCAGCGATGAAATCCAAGCTCTGAACGCTATTTACGACTCCGAATGCCTTATCAACTCCCCCGACGATGCCAATGTTTACACGTTCCAGCCGCCTACCTCCGTCGTTTCTCCGCAGCTGCGTCTGCGGCTACACATCCCGCCGACGTATCCGCAGCACGCGCCGAAGATTCTGGATGCCGGTTCAATCGGCGCCGTACTGGCGAACGAGGTATTAAGGAGTGTGTGGAGAGATGGAGAGGTGTGTTTGTACGATCTTGTTGAGGGCTTAAGAGAGGTTCTGGGTGGGGAAGAGAGGGAGGAGTCAGAGCGCCAGTCCACCACAACCTCCACCACCACCACTGCCCCACCTCTGCCGTACTCCCGAGAACCATCGCCTCCCGCCGCTGTCATCGAAAAACTGCTAAGACTACCCACCCCAGACGACGCTACAGCAGCAGACCCCTGGATTATCGCCCCGGCACTCACCGAAAAGAAATCCACCTTCGTGGCACGTTGTATCGGCGTCACCACCGCCATGGAAGCGCAGCATCTAATCACATCAATCCTCACCGACAAAAAGCTACAAAAGGCCACACACAACATCTCGGCGTACCGAATTGTGCGCGAAAACGGCACGGTGATACAAGACAACGATGACGACGGAGAGACCGCGGCCGGGTCGAGACTGGCACATCTACTGCAGGTTATGGAGGTGAAGGATGTGCTGGTTGTTGTTAGTCGCTGGTATGGGGGCATCAAACTTGGTCCGGATCGGTTTAGGTATATCAATACAGCTGCGAGAGAGTCATTGGTGTTGGGGGTTTTGTGGAGGAGAAAAAGAGTTCGAGCTCTAAGGGGAAAAAGAAAAAGTAGATACATGCATGCTGTGGCTGGAGCTTTGGAAGTTGAAGAGACTGTTGATACCTAGGCGCCTAATGAGCTTGTACACTAGCCGCGTTTTTTTCGAGAAGAAAATCTGGGCACGAGAGGAGGTATCTAATCGATCTAGATGTGAAGTCATGTATATACTTATAAGTACTTACTTAGCAATAGACGGCAGTTAAAAAACAGCTTAGAAGCGATGCACATACATTATGAAAGTACAATTATCTCCTTTTTCATCTCTGGAACAAGCGCATACCCCGCGATGAATCTACTTTGATTTGCGTTTGTCACCTAAACCTGGTTCAATTCAAGGAATCTTCAGAGCTTACATGAGCGCCAAGCAAAGCTGTTGTGATTCCCGACTACATATGTACTTAGTATAGTTACAGTACACTAAACCTACTTAAGAAGTACTTATAGATATCTGATGCCCAGTCTTCTGTCCATCTAGAAGCAGCTTCGTCTACCATTGCCGCGAGAGACCCTTACTATCGACATCCCGGAAGTCGTGAAGCCAAACCTCGTCCGCCGATCGGAAGCAACGAAATGGAACTGATTAGTCACATTAAAAAGTCAATATATCTGTTGCCTTATACACAAAGCGAAAGCCGTTGAAGCCAATAAAGGAGCGGGCAATAGCCGTGATATATTGCTCATCATACTTCGTGGTATAATAGTTGGTGAACCAAGAATCAGTGTCAAGACCTGTCTGTATAGCCTGTGGCATTCCAAACCGGTGTCACAGAATCTCCAGAGCTAAACCCTCAGCGCAGAAACCGAGCGTTTCCGACAACTCGCTTAGATTACGGATAACAGGGAAAGTGGGCTGAGATACGACATATAGGAAGCGATAAGGAATCTGACATAACAGAATGTAAATCCGTTAACTTGGAGTTCCAGCCGTGTGAGTTTTTCTGTGGTAGCAGTTAAAGGTACGACGAGTACAGTCATGCCCGGAAAGTCTTAGCACCCCTCGAAATTTCAGAGTTAGTTTGTTTTAATCATACTGTATTCACTCTATTTAGAGTATGACAGACCCCTAATCCCTGATGCCTCTGGGCAAGCTGGCTAGATGGTAAAGCTTTACAACTGCTATCCATTATCCCCTTTAGAAATTTCAGAGTTGACTTATTATTTCTCAATCCTATCAAACAGCAGTACTTCAATTTTTTCCAACATACTCTCAATATACCTAAGGTATGCAGTATCAAATTGTTGTGTCATGGTTGTGTCAAGTGAGGATTGGTGAAGGAGTTTAAATTGGTAAAGGAATGACGAACAGTTGGAAGAAATCAGGTTTTGTTGGAAGAAATCAGATTATGTTGGAAGGAATCAGGTTTTGTAGATTGTATTGGAAATATGGCATGGCAGTTATGGTGTGAGCCACTGAACTGTAAGGGTTGCAACTTGCATATATAGTTGAGTGAGGTCAGGATCAATTTTGGAATGAGTGAGCAAAGGTGATGACAGTTGCGATAGCTGAATATAAGAATAAAGGATTTGTAGAGGATTGGTTTGTTCTTCACTTATTCTCTAGTCTACAAAACAATCAATTGCTTCTGCACCTGCCTCTGTTTACTTCTGTGATTTTGGATGTTGAGTCTCTTTATCAGCAAAATGTAAAATGCTTCCAGAGGCTTCCAGAGGCTACCAGAGACTCCCAGAGGGTGGGAAGGCACTCAGGGAGCCTTTCAGGAGAATGTCATAGTTTTGGACCCTACTGGAGCTCTCACTGAACATCCCGGAGACTCTCAGAGCAGGGAAAGATACATCGGGAGTATCCAGAAGACATTGGTGTATATTTGGACCCTCTTGAAGCTCTCACCAAACCTCTCAAAGCCTTCAAGAGCATGGAAGTGTACTCAGGGAGCCTTTGCGAGAAAAGAACGTAGTTTTGGACCCTCCTGATGCTCTCACCAACTGTTCTGGAGCTTTCACCAAACCTCCTGGAGACACCCAGTGTGAGTAAATGGACCCTTTCGTATGTGTGGAAGTGAATGTTATTGGTGGTGCAGCCGAAGTCGCGCTAAAGCTAACTACGCGAGCGACCCGCCGAGCCACACTAATGCAGCAGAGCTGCACCCTAATCAAGACCACCTGCATCACAACCTTCTCCAATCATCTTCGAGAAACCTCTCGAAGAAACAAAACACCCTGATCAAAAAACAAACTTGCCTCCGTGACGTCTCTCGACCCTCCAAACAAAAGAAAACAATCGAGGTTTCCTGTCTCGCCACCACGACTGAGAAACAAACAAACAAACAAACAGACAAAATGCTTTCTCCAAAAAGAAAATGAAACTTGCATCTCATGCCTTCTTCAATCTCGCTTTCCTTTTCCCCTTTGGCCGCCCGCCTATTTCCTTCCAATACTGCTTCACCATCTCTTTTGCTTTTGCCATATTCTCCTCTGGCTCCCATGTGTTATCCTTCTTGTCCCATCCTTCCTATTTCACTTCATATTCCCAGCCTGTTCCATCAGATCTTGGCCGGTGATTTGTGATTGATTCGACGACATAACTCGTTCCCGCGCGGCTTGTTCGTACCGGAGGAGGCGACGGCCGCCAGGTGATTCTAGAATTATCCGTACGATCGATCTTGAGCCTGCTGACATTAACAGTATTGTGGATCGTCATGTCATTTGGGAGGTCTAGTTCGACGGAGTTCCCACGTATTCTGAGGATCTCGTATGGGCCGGTGTAACGATGTACCGGTTTGCGGCGCGTAGGGTTGACGTTGGCATAAGTGATTGGCAGATCCTGCATATTCAAAAATACCTTCGCACCGGCGGCAATGGTGGGGTCGATTGGACGTCGTGACTTATTGGCTTCGGCTACCTGTTGATCCTGAGCATCGCGGAGCTCATCCCTGGCGACTCCCAAAATACGTTGTAATCGTTCGACGAATTCGCGGCCTTGCAAGGTTTTCGCCGACTCTGTGGCCTGGGGCTTTTGGAGGTCTGCAATCAAGTCCAGCGGCAAAGAAGGATCATAACCTAGATCGAGCTCAAAAGGCATCTGCTTCGTCACACGATGTATGGAGGAATTGCAAGCATACTCCACTAATGGGAGGTAGTTGTTCCAATTGGCCTGATCGTGAGTTGCGAAACCTCACAAATAATGCACGACTGTCTTGTTTGAATTCTCTGAGAGACTATCCGTTTCTGGGTGGAATGCTGTTGACATGAGCAGCTTTGTCTGCAGGATCATCGGAACCTCTCTCCAGTAGTCTGCAGTGAAGCGTACATTGCGGTCTGATACCACCTCCTGTGGCACTCTGTGCAGGCAGACGATATCGTCGATAAACATGTGCGCGAAGGCCGGGGTGTCGATCGTTTTCTTACAGGCTCGCCAATGTGCTCTCTTGGTCATGTGGTCGATAGAAGTTACGATGCAGTGGTGGCTATTTCCTGAGGTCGGCAAATCGGTGATGAAGTCAATGCCGATTCTCTGCCAACGGCCTTTTGCTATAGGAAGTGGTTGCAGGAGGCCCATGGGTTTCCCACTCCGGTGGTTAGTTCGATGGCATAAGTCGCAACCCGCGACATAACGCTGGGTATCGCGCCACATTTTCTTCCCGAAATATCTGTCTTTCATGCGTAAGTATGTTCAATCTGCACCGAAGTGTCCCCCTGCTGGCGTGTTGTGGGCCTCGTGGAGGATGTTAGGGGTTTCCCCTTAGCATGCGTATGAAGTACATCAGGCTTAGTCTCCCAGGCTTGCTGCTGTTCAAAGTTGAATCAGCGGTTACAGGTCACACCCCTGAAGATGTCTACTGATGAGTTAGCAGACGGCTCAACATAGCCAGGTGAAATCCCCATAATAGTCTATGCTACAATACTGCGTCTCAGCATAGGGAGTAGCTACCCATTGTGGAGACAGTACGCACACTCGATCAGACAGTAATCATGGGGAAATTCCCATCGTACTGGCCAAGGCATGGGACACACCAACCATACTGCCGAAGCAATGTAATTGCCGAGCAGGGGCCTTCGGGTCAGCTGTGCGTTACAGATCAGACCAGTGTTATCTCCAGTATCACGCTAACACTGGGACAAACCATAAACGTGCTTAGCCTCATGGATATGGTTGGACAAGCGATATTATCTTAGTATGCGGGACTTTGCTCTCTCTAGAGCTAGAATAAGCAAAGGAGATAAGCTAACTGCGCCCCAGTAGTTAACTCTACCTAAAAGATAAGTGCTTGGACCTAGACTGTCGAAACCCAGCTCTGCCGCGTTTGCAAACGCGATAACTGACAGAGGGCACCCCCTTCGGAGAACATGGACAAGACCCGATGACACTAGGTACGTGGCAATGTATGGGTTGGCAGCTCATTAAATCATTGATTACTATTCCACTCAATACGAAGAAAGATAACTAATACGAAGTAATGGTCCGATATTTGTGTCAGCAACGTCATCAAATGCAGGATAACCTTGGGGATTCCTGGTGGGGGCTTACGCAACTACACATTGTCAAACGGAACTCTCCACAGCTAACTACCGAAATCGGCTCTGAAGCAATGATTGGATGTTATGTGAACACCCACTACGGTGGACTGAGTATTATTGAGATAGTACTATACACACACATCATAGATTACAGAGAAGTACCGTCACCCCTTAGCAGGATCGTTTGACGCGGAAATACTCACCTATAAAAGACCACCTTAAACCCACAAGTTTCAACACAACGATTCAAGCAACAGCCGAACAAACCACAGTCAGAACACAACAGCAGAAAAACCACCTCAAATATTATTAAGTTAATTACCTTAAGAATATTCACCAAAACTTTTATGTCTATTACAGACGATCAGAAGATTCTCTTTGCTTGCATCTTGCACGCTCAAGCAAACACTCGAGCCAAATACGAACGCCTCGTACGATACCTTGTTCGAAATAATCTTTGGGAAGAATACTACCATTATTTTCATACCGGTGAACTTCCTTCCCAAGTCACCTTCGACGAGTCGTCGGAAGATTACCTCCAAGACAGTTACGACTTTTAAACAGGGCCATACTGCAATAGATGCCCGTATTTATACATACAGTACAACGACGTAAACGCGTTACAATCGAATTTCATATCTTTAGTTGGATTGTCATTTTCAATATACGCCATTACCACAAGTCGGTACCACAATATCGATAAGTCACATCTAGCTGCAGTATCCCCCTAACAGAGGATTTGTCGCTGCATCGTCTTTGGGATACACAGCCGACCTCTCTTAGCATTCTTCTCCGCCTCTCCTTCTTCCTCTATATTTTTTGCCCTTATTTCTTCTTTGCTGGCCTTCTTCCTTGCCCTTGCATTATTTTCTGGCTCCACTTCCTTCTCTTTTGCCCTTTTTTCTTCTTCTCCGCCCTTGTTCCTTGCCCCTGCGTTTTTTTCCACCTCTTTCTTTTCCAAATCTCCACGTAACCACAATAGGCCATTCTCTTCCAATTGGAAACGTTGTGCTGACACCCACAGTTTACGCTCCTTGGCAGATGCGGTGGGCGGTGGGGGGCGGTGACTCGGGTTGGCCAAGAAATGTGCGATGGGTCCGAACCATTCGTCGTCAATTATGCCCGCCTTGATATCATCAATCCATTCTCCGGCCGCCGTAACTTCAAGTGCCATTAGGTTGCAACGCTCCCGTCGAAAATCCGGGTGGCGAGACAATGCGTCCGCAACCTGGTTTTTGACCCCCGGGATATGTCTGACCTCCCAGTCGAAATTCTGCAGGACCGTCAGGATAGCCATTTGACGTATGGTGAGGTGTGGTTGTGTGAGTATCCAACGCAGGGTTGCATGGTCTGTGTGTACCAAAAATGGCTGCTTGGCTCCGTGTAGGTTGAATTTGCAATATAATACCGCATCTCGGATACCTAACAGTTCTCGGTCATATGCCGGGTATCACGTCTCTGCATCGTGTATTTTTTGGCTGAAGTATCCCAGTACCTTTTCTTTCTTGTCTTGCACCTGGGAGAGCACCGCGCCCAGCGCATATTGGCTGGCATCGACATGCAGGCAATATTTGGCTTTGGGGTCCGGTAGAGCAAGGACTGGGGCATTGCAGAGTGCCTTCTTGAGGGTATCGAAAGCATGCTGGCATTCCTTATCCCAGGCAAATGGAGAGCGAATGATCTTCCTCGGCTCTCTACGTCGCCGTCCAACATAACCTTTACCTTTTGGAGGGGTGGCAACAGCGTACAACGGTATGGCGGTGTGAGCGTAGTCTTCGATGAATTTCCTTTAGTAACCGGTGAGGCCCAGGAAGCCCCTGACGTTGTTACTGTTTTCGGGTAGGGGCCAATCCATGACCGCATGGGTTTTATGTTCCTGGGCGTGGATGCCGTCCTTGTCAATATTGAAGCTGCAGAAGTCGACTTTTTGACGGACCCAGGCGCATTTTGCATGTTTGGCCTTGAGACCATGTTCCGCTAGTAAGGTCAGCACTTCTCGGACATGTACAACGTATTCCGCCAGGGAACGGCTGTGAATTATAATATCGTCAAGATATACGACGATGAACTTTCGTTTCATTGGCTCTAGAATGCCGTTCATCATGCGCATGAACTGACTCGGTGCGTTCGCCAGGCCAAATGGAAGGACTCGCCACTCGTACAAGCCAAATTTAGTTGTGAAGGCCGTCTTTTGTGTGTCCGCTGCTGCAATGTGAATTTGGTGATAACTGGCTGCCAAGTTCAATTTAGTGAACCAGCAGCAACCATGCATGGAGTTGAGTAAATCTTCAATGTGTGGGACAGGATAACGGTCCTTGACGGTTATGGCATTTACTGCGCGATAGTCGATACACATACGCAGAGTACCGTCAGATTTTGATACGAATAAAACTGGTAAGCCGAAATTGCTTCGGGAGGGCTGAATCCAACCGCAGCAAATTGTTTTGTCTATCTGCCTCTGAAGCTCCTCTTCCTCTCGTGGAGAGATGCCGTAAGGTGACCGGAACGGTATTTTGCCATTTGGGTCTGTTTTAATTTCGAAATCGGCCTGCCTTCCTTTCTGCGAATTTGCATATGTCGGCTCGCCAAAGAGGTCCTGGAATTCTGTCAACATTTCTTGGAACTCTCCTGGCGCTTCGTCTGTGGGGTGGGTGTCACCATCGCCGCGGTGATGTACTTTGATCAGAAATACCCATTGCAACAAGCGGGCAGATACGTTTTTGAGTTCTGCCTTCTGTATGATGTAAATGCCCATGAATTTTGCCTGCTCCGCTATACTATTGTCAACGTCCACGGGGCGTAAGCCAGGTAGGTAGTGCACTCGGCCTTCCTCTCTTTATTCCCAGAGGTTATCAGCGATCCACATTTCGTTGCTGTTGTGGTCGATTTGATAACGGCAATTTATGCCGCACATCCATCTTTTGCCTAGTACGATATCAAAACCCTTGACGTCGTAGACCGTAAATTCTGTCTCATAAACATATCACGACCCAAGTCTCAGCTTCAATTTGACTTGTTGGCGTTTCTCTATGCCGTCTTCTGTATTGACATTGGCAGTTTCCACAATCATCCATCCTGCATTCTTTGTGCTCAGGGCTGCCCCTTGGCGTTTAAGCTCCTCGAGGAATTTCCGGCCCACATAGTTCTCTGATGTGCCATCGTCCTTCACTACTCGTGCCTTTCTGCTGCTCCACCATCCCTTTTCCGTTTGGTATCGTATTTTGCCCTTAAACCTTAGTAGGTCGACCACTAGATCATCTAGTTTGCTGATTTTCAAGTGATGGTAACAGGTGAAAAACTTCAATTGACTATCTGGCACAAGCCTGCCACCCTTTTTTGATGATATCGTACATGATGGTGTGTTTATGGGGGGTACAGCTGCAGCTACTGTCCTCCTTTGACTTTTCCCGCCTCAGAGTTTGAGTCTAAAAGATTCTCCAACTCGCTTCCCGCCTTACTGTTCGTCTCCGACTTGACTTCTTTCTCCTCGGCAAGCCGTCCACTCTCTTTTCGCCCAGCCCGCAAACCTCCCTTTTTCTTGTCCTTGCGCAGGCGGCCAGACTTGACTCTCAGGGCATCTTTGCTGACCAAAGCTTGCTCAAGTGGCTTCTTCATCAAGTCGCGGTTCAGGCAGTTGCGAGAGATATGGCGCACCTGACCGCAGTTGTAACAGGTTAAACCGTCGTCTTTGGCTGTGCCAGTTGTGCTAGTCGTCTCGCTTGTTTTGGAGTCGATTTTTCTAGCTGAGGCTTTCGTAGTTGTATTAGTATTCGGGTTGGAGCTGCATGCCGATTGAGACATGTTGAGAGATGTGTCCAACGCAGCCAGGTGTTCCATGCGCTGCTCAAGGGTTGGAGTCCTGTCGTGCATGCCAATATACCGAACCAAGTCTGCTTAAACACCCTGGTTACCCTTTTCAATCTTGTACCCATAAGCATCGGCTAACATTTCGGCTGGCATCGGCTGGTGTGGGTCTAACTGCGAACGGAGGCGACGGAAATACTCGTTAAACTCTGTGATGCGTTCTCCCTTCTTTAGGCTCAGCTCCTCCCATTCGCATTTGACCAGGTCCAAGGCATTGGACGGGATATACTTAGCTTTCAACTCCGTGCACAAGGTGGACTATGCTATAGACGTACTTATTGGGAAATGATGCATAGCCCAGATCGCTGCGTCTCCTTTCAGTTGCAGCACCGCTTGCTCACCCCAACCCGTAGTGCCGACCCATCCGATAGCCTGGGCAGCATTCTTGAAGTGTCGTTCAAAGCAAACCGGAAGGTGGTGACATCATCCAGAGTTCGTTTGCCATCGTACGTCGGAAAGTTATACGATTTGACGGAGAAGCCACGGCTTCCTGACGGGCCAGGGGTTGACTCGGAGGAGCCACGGTTGCCGAATGAGCCTGGGGTGGGTTCGGAGGTGTTGGGCGCTGGAGTCGCATGTACTTGTTTAGTCGTGAGTCATTGAATGACGTGCTTGAACGCTTTCAATTTGGATTGAATTTCGCCTTTCTCGGAGGAGAGACTTTTGACTTGGTGCAGCAGCATATCTTTTTCTAGCCGGAGCTGTGCGACGGCGGTGTGGTTGGTGGTGTGCTCCGTTGACTCCGGCTCTGATTTGCACATTTCCAGCCGCCTCTCCAACTTGGCAGAGCGACGCTTCTCGATCCGGAGATCTTCCTCCAACTCGTCTATTTTTTGATGAGCTGCCGCCAACTCCTTGTTTGGGCCTTGGACAGGCTCAGCATCCTCCAACTCCTTGACTTTAGCGGCCAAACTTTCGTTGAGTTTGCAAATCTTGGCGAATTTTTCAGCTTGTTCAAGGCTCTCCGACAGGCCAGCATTGATTATCTCTAGCTGGACGTCCTCTGTAGCCTTGATCCAGTTGATTGCTTGGTCAGACAAGTGCCCTGGGCTGTCGTCAATGATTATCTTTCGTGTCGTAACGTATTCCGCCGAGCGAAGTTCCGCAGGTTCGAAGCCCGCGGCCAAGGTCGTGAACCTGTTGCTAAACCTAATTGACTCGGCCTGGTCGATTCAATCCTTAAAACTCATATCCTGCGCGTCGTGTGCGCCATACATAGCAGGAATGGTTGCCAAGTCGGAAGATGCATGCGATGTCTCTGAGCCGCCGGCATTCCACTGGTTTGAGGGTAAACCAGGTGAATCAACCATCGTGCGTTGTTTTGATCGCTTCTGATGCTTATGAGGCCGTCAGAAGTCGAGTGTTGCTACCAATATGAGTAAATGGACCCTTTCGTACGTGTGGAAGTGAATGTTATTGGTGGTGCAGCCGAAGTCGCACTAAAGCTAACTACGCGAGCGACCCGCAGAGCCGCACCCTAATCAAAACCACCTGCACCCAGAGCATGGGCAAGCATCTAGTTTCGAACCCTCTTGGATTTTGCACCAGTGCTCTTGGAGGCTCCAGAATCATGTTCCAGCTGCCACTTCGCCTTGCAGGGTGAGTGAGGAAGAAAATGTCAGATAGATTACTTTTGCAGTCATCAGGAAGAATTGGAAAAGGGGTGAACACTTTTGGAGCTCTAGCCAAGTTCTTGCGAAATCTTCACAGTTTTGTACTCTATTGTACATTGGTTTCGACGCACCTGACCTCTGAGTTTTGGTGTACTGAAAAATATTGCATGAACGCTGATGCATCTGAGATGGTGTGATCATCATTGTTCTTGAGATCCCCAGTGTGTTGGAGATGCTCAGCACTCCTGGGACACTCAAAACTTATGACATTTTCAGTACTCTTAACATGCTTGGCACTCCTGAAGTGCTTGAAACTTATGAGATCACCAGCACTCCTGGGATCCCTGGCGCTTCTGAGATACTCAGTACACCTAAATTTATTTTTGCACAGGCCTGGAATGAGAGTGAAATCTTCATTCTATTGATATCTGTTATATATATAAAGTTGGATGAAAATAAGGAAGATGAGAGACAACTTTCAAGCAGGTTTGGAGAGAGATGACAAGATGATGTGCAAACAGGCATGCAGATGTACGAGATAGATCTCATGTGGGCTTGGAGCATGTTGAAGAAGGATGGATTTTGAGTGGGCATGATGAGAAATTGATGCTGGTGAGCATGAGAAATTGTGAGAGACGGTTGCTGAAGCTGGTTGCTGAAAGTAAAGGCATGACAGAATGCAAAAAATTGGTGTAAGATTTGGTTTGGAATATGTTAACTGATGATCAGGGTATCAGTAAAGTCAATCATTCAGTTGCGGAAGCCCTGGGACCCTGCAGAGGTTGCCGAGGTCAATTTTCAAAGACACACTCTGCAGACCCTCCAGGAGTCGTCTGGAACTGGCAAATACAGCTTCAGAGCACTTCCAGTTACACCTTGCAAGTTCGCAGCATGGTCATGTATGATCACCCGCAATTTCCCTGATAGGATATCATCAGCTATCACTCGTCTTAGATGCCAGAGCCAATCATTTCGGATGGCCAGCAAATGAACATCCACACCATCAATAAGTATCAATGGCTAGTTAATGGCTGCAGCTGCGTTTGCTCCGAATCGCCAATAACGAACGGACAGCCAACAAACAGCTGAATGGTATCGGCCAAGAAGCTGACGCTCGCCAAAACACAAACTGACTGCCGGTAATCTGCTGAATAGTGCCAGCCAATGCCGATGACTGCCAGAGGCATAACAATACGTGTGGACTCTGAACAGTGAAGCTGCTCTCTATTGCAAGAGGCTTATTCGTCTGGAGGTCATCAGATCCAAAGAATACCACTTGTCCGGAGGCATAAGTCCGTGAGCTTGATGTCATAAGAACACCGATGGTCTGATCATAATCCAATGAAGATAAAGACGATAGAGCATCTAGAGATGGAGTCCACAGTAGTTGCGAAGGACCGGCCATTGGTTCGAATATAGTTACAGTGCTGGAGCTCTAGAGAAATGTGTGGATAGAAGTAATTGTTGGAAGCAAAGACGAAGATATAAAGACCTTGGGTTCTTTGAGGGTGAAAAGGCATAATCAACCTTCTCAGCGAGGAGAACAAGACTTAACAATATACGTAATGAAAAGCTATTCTTTTCGATCAGAATCTTTTAGTAATTTCACATCCCAAGCGAACCTTCTAACATATCTTTGAGGCAAATTCCGAATTAAGTTCGGATACTACTTAGACCCAGTAAACCTGGAGCAAATCTCCTGGTGTTATATTATATTGTTAGCAAAGAAACGCTTCCGAGGAAGGTATTCTTTCTACCCACTTCGTTACATATCAAGCAGTCTTGATTCTGTCATAAGTCTGCGGACTTCATTCTGTTTTCATTGGAATTGGTACCCTCCTTATTTTTATACCAATTCCCTCAAACACTGTTCAAGACACCTTCTTCAATACCCATGAAAACCTTGACACATATTTCGAATCCCAGGAACCAGAAGATTTGTTCTGGGCATACCTCTACCACAAAAAACAACGCATTCTGATTCTCTATCCCCGTGCAGAAATGAACCTCTTGGTTATTCTATCTATTCAAAAAGCCACTATCCGCCCCAAAAATTCTATCTCAAACTGTAAAAGTAGGTCCAGTTCTGAGAGATCCATTAACATCTTCGGATATTGAAAAGAAGACAATTTCTACTATTGAAGCGGCCAAGATTTGATCAAGCTTAAGGAAACTGCAAAACCCATTAGACAAGAAGGAGAGTCAGCACAAGACTTTGCCATTCGAAAATTTTGAATTGTCACCAAGGACCTCACAGCCTTTCATATCGAGCAATAGGAATTAAGCTCTAGACTACGAGCCATCGAAACAGCTTCAGTGCCTGGCTAACACTCAGGTTCTCATTGCTCACTCAGTCAAATATCTAGTGTGGTATTCTTTGGCAATGTTATAGTCAGTGAAAACGGATCCGACACCCACATGGCAGAAGCCTACATGGTGGTCAGAAGAGAGAATGGATTGATTCTGTCTTGCGATAAGGAAAGAGAAATGAATTTCGAAATCCAAATGACTCTACCTGAGTTGACCAAAGCCTATGAAGGCCTAGTTGCCTGGTAGAATGATGCTAGTTGCCTGAAAGTAGAAATGATGGAAAGGGCACAGTTTGAAAAACATTCTGATATCATTATCCAATCTCAAAGTCTTTGTGACTCACATCC
This sequence comes from Trichophaea hybrida, assembly GCA_015178995.1. Lineage (NCBI taxonomy): Eukaryota > Fungi > Ascomycota > Pezizomycetes > Pezizales > Pyronemataceae > Trichophaea > Trichophaea hybrida. Next base: position 200,031 of record WHVE01000174.1, read on the forward strand.
AAGCAGTACTGTGTGTT
>WHVE01000175.1:0-199176 GCA_015178995.1 Trichophaea hybrida
GTTGCGAATTATCGGACTCAACTTGCCTTGAGTATTTGCATGGAGAGGTGCGGGTCAAGATGTGGTAGGGAGTGGAATGTGATTGTCTATTGTACAAAGTCTAAAGATCTAATAAAAAGAGAAAACGATCTACTTATATAGAGAAATAAGAAGTCATCGACCAGATGCCGAGTATCATACCCAGGATGTGCGTAGGGGGCGCATCGGATGCTTCAATCGAAACCTCTTGATTTACTAGGGCAGTAAATTGATTACTTAAAGTCATACACTTGAGTTACAAATTTATTGCTAACTATATACAAAAAATCATGGTAGATCCTGGATCCACCTGGAGCAGCACTTGGAGCAGCACTTGAAGCTAGTGCACGGGCAGAGAAGATCGATACAGGCTGGGTGGAAACGGTTGGGCTAGCTGGAGATGATCGAGCTGCGCTGAATCTCGGCTGGCTACACGCAATCATGCCGAGCTGGCTAGAGATGATCATCTCGGCTGGCTAGACACGATCGATATGGGCTGGTTCTCAGTTGACTCCAGTTGATCGACCCGGGCTAGCTCTTGGCTGGCTGTATGCGATCGAGCCGACCTGGACGGAAGCATTAGCATTTCGATCAGGTACGCTTCGAGGTCCATTTTGAGGTCAAGCTGGGCTGGCTCTCGGTTGGCTGAACGCGATCGAGTCGTGCTGGCTCTCAGCTGGCTGGAGGTGATCATGCTGGGCTGCCCTCAGCTGGCTGGAGATGATCGATAACGACTGCCAGTGGCTGATTTACTGGATCAACATTGACAGGACATGTGTTAATATTGCAAATAAACAGTGATCGTGAGAGAGAGAGAGAGAGAGAGAGAGTGAGAGAGAGAAGTATCCCAGCTTGATGGATGCGACAAAGCCGGGCTGGCTGGAGACAATCGAGCTGGGCTGGCTCTCGGCTGGCTGGACACGATCGAGCCCGACTGGCTCTCTCCTGGTGGGAAATGATCGAGCTGGGCTGCCTCGGGGCTGGCTGGACACAATCGAGTGGTTCTGGCTCTCGGTTGACTAGAGATGATCGAGCTGGGCTGGCTCATGGCTGGCTGGAGATGATCGGTCTGGGCTGACTCTTGGCTTGCTGGAAGCAATCAAGCCAAGCAGGTTCTTGGCTGGCTGATGATGATCGGGCTGGGCTGACTCTTGACTTGATAGAAGAAATCGAGCCAAGCAGGTTCTCGGCTGGTTGGAGATGATCGATGAAGTTGTCATGGGGGTACGGTAGGAGTTCCAGGGGAGATCCCATCAACAACAATATCTACCCATAACCCTGGGGGCGGCAAAGCCGCCACCGGTGCTAGTATATATACACGCACTTTGGACCTGTATCTAGAGAATCAATTCAGCAAGCAGGTCTTTACAGTTCCTTCCTTTCTTAATCTCAACCATGCTGAAGTTCGAATGCCCCCAAAATGCCATGAACGAAGCTCCAGACGATCGATATTAAGTCACCGACGATATTACGAAACTCGACATCGTCGATTCGGTGACCAACATGATGCACAGCTTGAAAGCCATCAGGAATACCTTACCGGGATCAGCAAATGCATATATTCTCATTGCGTCAATCGTTTCGATGTGCGCCGGAATAGGGATCAAACGATTGATAGGCGACGATTATGCTCCGCTACTGCATGTTGACAAATTTAGGCTGAAGCTAAATCAACCAAGATCGTCGATCCGGCGACAAACACGATGTACGGTTCGAAAGCCTCCGCTACTGCATGTTGAAAATTTTAGGCTGAAGGTAAATCAACTAAAAACTTCGATCCGGCAACAAACACGATGTATGGTTCGAAAGCCATCAGGAATACCTATCCGCGATGAGCAGGTGCAGATATTCTCATAATATCCAAACGTTTCAAAGCGGACCGGCAATAGAGATTAAACGAACGATGGCACGAATACGGTCGCAGCGATCGTAATTGACACAGAGTAAATGATAGTGACGATGGAGTTGCGGCTCTAGCTAGCGAGATGAGTAATGTCGAGCAGTTAGTTATCGATACACAACATTGAGTGTTAACTGTGTTGACTAAAGATTTAGCCCGAAAGGCCTACGAGTTTCTAGATGGCCAGCGAAGCTGCTAGAATGCACTGGAGAGTGATTACTAATGATTGCTAAGTCGCCGAGTAGACTCATACATGATGAGTCACTCGCCACCTGCATAGCCACTGACGATTTGTAATGTATGTTCGCGATGGTTTCTCCGCGGAACCTCAGTTTTCCTTGTGTATATAAAGCATAAATTTCTCCTGTAGTTAGAGAGAATAGACAGACAGATTAGATCTTCTCCTCCTACCCTCAAGATCGTCTCAACAAACTGGCACGAATACGGTCGCAGCGATCGTATTTGACACCACAGAGTATACGATAGTGAAGATGGAGTTGCGGTTCTTGCTAGCTAGCTAGATGAGTGACGTCGAGCGGAGTTGCGGCTCTAGATAGCTCGATGTGTAGCCCACGGAATCAGTCCGATACATTTTTCCACCCCAGGGAGATCTTTTCCACTCACTGCGTTGTGCAAATTGGATCATATAACAATAGGCGTTTAAAGGCACCCGCTAGTTTGTATGGACCTCGAGCGACATAGAGTTGCGAGAACTGCTGTTATGTTCGGATGAACGTGGAAGCTGAAGTGCGGGATCTACTATGTATGCGCAAGCCCTCACGCGTCTCTTCACCATAAATTGCCTATCTGCCGCATTTGTCGAGAGATAGCGCGTGAGTTGGATACTCAAACACGCGGTCGATGCTTAGCGGATTGATACTTCTACATGATATGCCGGATATGTGCGGATTCGAAGTGTCTCGTGCCTAGTACTTCTGGCAGTGAAATACCCGACAAAGTATAAAAATCAAAGGAGTCGTTCGGGGTAATCCACCTACTTCGTTCTTGCAATTTATGCCCCCACCTAACATACATAAAAATAAATTCGAAAATCCGTCGCACCACAACCACCTTCGTTGCGAAAACTCCAATAACAACAATGCAACTAAACGAAGACATAACGAAAGAAATGAAAAAGCTGAAATTCAGAATGTAAACAACCTAATGCTCGATGTCCTCAGTAGTCTCTTGCGTCTCTTCTCGGTCCCTCGCGGTATCTTCAGAGGTCCCGAATTTATCCATCATCTCCTGAAACTGTTTCAAGCACAGCACGGTACGAGGATGCTCGTTTCCTAAGGCCTTGACAAACCCTATGGATGCTCGCTCGTATGCATCCTTTGCTTCCGTGAACCGTCTCTGTCGTTTGTAGAGATCAGCCATACACCACACAGTGAGCAGAGTACCAGAATGGTCAGGTCCCAACGCCTTCTCTCGCCCGTCCAGTGCCCGTCGATTCATCTGCTCAGCTTCCTCGTACTTTTCCTGTCTCTGTAGCACTAGAGCCAAGTTGCTGACGCTGGTCAAAGTGTCAGGGTGGTCCGGCCCCAACACCTTCTCTCGCCCTTCCAATGCCTGTCGATTCATCTGCTCAGCTTCCTCGTACTTTCCCTGGCTCTCTAGCACTTGAGCTAAGTTGTTGACGCTGGTCAAAGTAGAAGGGTGGTCCGGTCCCAACACCTTCTCGTACCCTTCCAGTGTCCGTCGATTCATCTGCCCAGCTTCCTCGTACTTTCCCTGGCTCTCTAGCACTTGAGCCAAGTTGTTAACGCTGGTCAAAGTGTTAGGGTGGTCCGGTCCCAACACCTTCTCGCACCCTTCCAGTGCCCGTCGATTCATTTGCTCAGCTCGCTCGTACTTTCCCTGGCTCTCTAGCACTAGAGCCATGTTGCTGACGCTGGTCAAAGTGTTAGGGTGGTCCGGCCCCAACGCCTTCTCACACCCTTCGAGGGCCCGTTGATTCATCTGCTCAGCTTCCTCGTACTTTCCCTGGCTCTGTAGTACTGCAGCCAAGTTTCTGACGTTGGTCAAAGTGGAAGGGTGGTCCGACCCTAACACCTTCTCTCGCCCTTCCAGTGTCCGTCGATTCATCTGCTCAGCTTGCTCGTACTTTCCCTGGCTCTGTAGCACCTGAGCCAAGTTGCTGACGCTGGTCAAAGTGGAAGGGTGGTCTGGTCCCAACACCTTCTCTCGCCCTTCCAGTGTCCGTCGATTCATCTGCTCAGCTTCCTCGTACTTTCCCTGACTCTTTAGCACCCAAGCCAAGTTGCTGACGCTGATCAAAGTGGAAGGGTGGTCCGGCCCCAACACCTTCTCTCGCCCTTCCAATGCCTGTCGATTCATCTGCTCAGCTTGCTCGTACTTTCCCTGGCTCTCTAGCACTTGAGCCAAGTTGTTGACGCTGGTCAAAGTAGAAGGGTGGTCCGGTCCCAACACCTTCTCGCACCATTCCAGTGCGCGTCGATTCATCTGCCCAGCTTCCTCGTACTTTCCCTGGCTCTCTAGCACTAGAGCCAAGTTGCTGACGCTGGTCAAAGTGGAAGGGTGGTCCGGTCCCAACACCTTCTCGCACTCTTCCAGTTTCCGTAGATGCATCTGCTCCGCTTCCTCATACTTTCCCTGGCCCTGTAGCACTAGAGCCAAGTTATTGACGCTGGTCAAAGTAGAAGGGTTGTCCGGTCCTAAAACATTCTCTCGCCCTTCCAGTGCCCGTCGATTCATCTGCTCAGCTTCCTCGTACTTTCCCTGGCTCTGTAGCACCTGAGCCAAGTTGTTGACACTGGTTAAAGTAGAAGGGTGGTCCGGTCCCAACACCTTCTCATACCCTTCCAGTGCCCGTCGATTGATCTGCTCAGCTTGCTCGTACATTCCCTGGTCATCTAGCACAGATGCTAATTCGCTGACACTTTCCAGAGTGTCAGGATCATCGTTGCCAACTGCTTCTCGAAGGGCAACAGAACGTCGGCAATGTATTTCCGCATTCCTGGAGTCTCCTATTTGTCTGAGATGACACGCCATACGATAGAGAAGGGAAGATGTTATGGGGCCGTCGGAACTATGCGTAACAACTAGAGCGTGCGGAAGGTAAGTCGCACAAGTATTTCGATTTTCGTGTTGGACTCTCTGTGGAAATACTCGAGAAACGAGATCTAGTGCTTTCGTCCACCATGCCTTTGTTTCCTGCTGCGAGAGATACGTTTCGATCGATAGGTGTACTAAACGATGAAGTGTAAGCATTTTTCCGCCTTCGGCCCGGGTGACCAGTGAGAAATCAACAAGCTTTCCGATAGCTTTCCTGAAGAGAACTTTATTGTCGACATCATCCAATTTGCTCGCTACTAGCAGTTCCTCCTGTATAACTTGGCGGTCTAAGAAGGCGATTAGCCGAAGAAAATCGGCGGCCAATGGTAGTTGTTTTTCGATCTGTTTGAATGTGATGTAGTATGTGCTTAAAACACTCTCTGTCATATCATTTCCACTGCTTTCCAGGACCTCTCTATGCACGTCGTTGAATTGAGTCAAAAGAAGCTCCTGCCGCGCCTGTTGCGTCGAATTGAGAAGTTCCAAGTACTCGGATGGCGACGTATTCATCTCGATCATGAATGACGTCGCACCAACGACAGCTAACGGAAGGTAGTCTAGTGACTCAAGCAATTTTGAAACCGCTTCTGCATCTTGCGCTGATTTGTATTGGGGGCAGCGCTGGGAAAATAGCTGTGCGGCCTCCCCAACATCCATTGCCTTAATTTCAATGGCCTCGCAATTTAATCGGCTAGCAACTTGACGAGATCTCGTGGTGATAATTACCGCTCCCTTAGACCCGCGCGGAATGTACCTCGATAGGGTGCTATCGTTTCCAGCAAAGTCGGAGAGATCATCGGCATTGTCAAGAAGGAGAAGCCACTCGCCGCTCGCAGCGCTTTGAAACCAGGCTTTCACATTCGCTAGAATTTCTTGTTCTTTGTCTGAACTTTGCAGCCCGACATCTTCAGATATCTGTCTATAGTCTTGACTGAATTTGGCGTGTCCACTGGCATTCACCCAAAAGACATGGTACCTCCCCCGGCGGCGGTATGCACATTCGAGTGCAATCTGGGTTTTTCTAGCCATATGTGTGTCAGCAGATATATATTAACCATGACAAAGAGTAAACCGTGGAGAAAGAGTCAAATGTACCCAACTCCTCCCAGTCCATACAAAGCAATCCGTCGATGTCCGCTATCGCTCGCCAGCCCCTCTATCTCCTCAACAGTGCTTTTCCGGCCGGTAAATAATCTATTCCGGCCATAAGGAACCATCCAATGACAGAGAGCTGATGCATTGATACTCGATGCCGAGGGAACTCTCGAAAGCGGGGGAGCAACAATAGTCAGCAGGTCAGTCACTATCGTAGCTTTAGCGTTCGAACTCTCTCATCCTGCAACAATGATAATCTTACTTTGTCTCGTATTCCGCATATTCTCCGTTTCTGCTGCTTTGTGTATCTCCTCACCATAGGTGTCAAGCTTGCTGGAAAGCTTAGAAAATTCTTCACTGACGGGTTTTCGTATAGACGAAAGCAATCTTCCTACTTCCGGTTAGCTGGAAATTCCATTGACATGTCAAAGGCAACTAGAGAGTTCACTAATGGTTCCCTGAAGATAGAAGGTTGTAGCCTTGATGCAAAATCCCAGGATGCTCTCGTAAAAACTATCAAAAAAATATGGTGAGAACCGGTGACCTTACAGCCATTCGTTCACCGGGGGTCACAGATTGACTTACGGGACAAGTCTTTGCTCCAGGAGATTAGTAATGCGATCCCGAAAGATTTCCACGTAGTCGTGAAACCTTTCCAGGGCGAAGGTAATCTTAAATACGAGCTCGCACGCCATTTCATAACTATCAAATATATCCCTCGCAATCTGCGTAATCATGGCTTCAGTATTCGCAAGTCCGGGCGACGAGTGTCATCGGTTACCACAAGAACAAACTTAACGCCGCCCCATACAAGTGCCGATATATTTGGATCTTTGAACGTCAGGTAATGCATAATCGCCTGGGAATGCTTGCAACATACTTGCTTGAATAGCAGTGCTCACCACTCCCTCAAACCGGCAAAGCTTGCCGACTAAACTCTCAGAGGTCCGACGAAGTACACGCTGGACAGCATTCCGCTCGGATTTGTTCTTTGTCTCCGCATTTCGAACAGTATTTAATACCTCCTCAATGGTATTTTGCCCTTTGATGAGTGCGAACTGCTTTTCTTTCAGCTTTCCATCGTCGTAGAGTTTTTGGTAACACTGGAATGCTTGACGGTAGACTGTTGATAGAGGGTCGGTATCGCTGGTCGTCGCCATTTCGGTGGTCTCAGTTGAGGATATGTTCCGTTAGGTAACTGGTCACGCAGGGTGTATGAAGAAGTGCTGATGTGCAAAGCGAGGAGAATTTTCTGGCGATCTGCACAGCGAAAGGCGGGGTATGTGCCCACCTTTTGTTGTCGCACAGCATCAGACAGGGCTTTTGGAATTGGTGTGTCGAGTCTGGTGGCTGCACTTGATTGGCAGACGTTGGCTGCAGAGTGGTGTGGTGGATCGTGATCTTATTGGGCGGATAAGGCAGCATGGCAGCTACTGAAATATTGTTGTGGCAATGCCAGCCTTGGCGCAAGAGTACAAGTGTTAGTTAGAGCCGCATGCGGCTCTACAAAACTAGGTACTGGGTTTACTTGTGAAGTTGCCCCAATTCCAAAGTTCCAAACGCTTGGACACGATACTGCACTCACATAGCGACTGATGAAAGTCAAAAACATTCGCTATAGCTCTTGATAGAAACACTGGCTGAGCGGATAAGTTTAGAGTATCTCTAAAGGAAAATGAATTGATCCTCTAGTGGGCTCGCTCTTCCCTCCGACACACGCCTGTACATTCGCAGTCATCTACAAACGTTCGCAGAACAAGAACGAGCACAGAAAGCAAAACCGAAACGAAACATTAAACGAAGCGTATCGAAGGTTGCCGCCTCGGAGGAGTGGAGGCTACCGCTGTGGCCGCCACTCCGCCTGGACTCTCTCAAATGTTGCGGCAACCAGCCAAATGGTGTGGAGTGTGAGGGGGGTGGTTAATTGAGAGCGTTCTGGTGAGTTTAAGAATCAGTAGCGGATGTGAAGAATTTGATCTGGATGGTGGTTGATGTAGGTTTGGTAGGTATTGGGTGTCCATCGGGCTGGTAGTTAGATTTCGGTATTCGAGAGCCAGGTTGATTTTTAGTGAGGCTGCGTTAGTGTTGGAAATCCGCTCAACCCCGCGCCGAAGTCTGCCCGATGGCAGAGCGGCCAATATGGTCTTGTGTTCTAGTCAGTTCACGGAGGATGTCAGTCCGCGGAGTGACCTGTCAACCCGCGGAGTAACTGGGCTCCATGAACTGACCAGTCATTTCATGGAGTCCACCACAACTCCGTGAACTGACCAGTCACTTCTTGGAGCCATGGCGACACTTAGAAAATGACAAAAGTTTGGTTTAATTAAGTCTGCGAGTATTTGTCCAATCACCGAGAGATGTATATATGTAACATGTGCCAGTCCGGAATATCATTCTTTGTACTGGGCTGGTATTGCGTCACCTGCTTATCTTTATCGCTGGATAGAATCAATGCATTTTCCCTTCTCACCATGGTGCAGGCTTCCTCCATCTGGGTATGCTATCCAGCTCGGCTTCCGGCCATTACCGCTGTACCAGAAAGCGTCCGTTCGATAGGTAAATGAAGTAATGAGCCTTAGCTTCTTGCTGAAGTTGCTTCGATGGCCTGTAATCCAGATGTTCGGAGGTGTACGACGAGTGTGGTGATTCTTGGAACCAAGAATGCCTTCCGCTGAAGCGTTTCTTTGCTAACAATACAATGTCACACCACGAGCGTCACTCCAGGTTTACCGGTTCAAAGAGTATCCTTACTCAGTTCAAGACTGCTTCGATGGCAGGTTGGGAGCTTCACTCGCAATGTGGAAAGATCACGTAAAGATTCTGAACGAAAAGAATAGGCTTTCCAATGCGTATATTGTTGAGCCTTGTTCTCCTCTTTGAGAAGGTTGATGCCCTTTCTACCCTCGAAGAAACCCAAGGTCTTTTTACCTTCGTCTTCGCTCTAACAAGATACTTCTTCTATCTACGCTTTTCTCCAGAGCTCCCGTGCCACCTGCGAACCCATGCCTTTTCCTTCGCAACTACCGCAGGCCTCCATCTCCCGATCCTTGTATCGTCTTTACCATCATCAGATTATACTCGGACCAATGGTATCCTTTATCACATCAAGCCCCGCGGCTTCTGCCTCCAGACCATTGGTATCCTTTCTTCTAGTGACCTCCAGGCGAATAAGCTTCGTTCGATTGAGAGTAGCTTCGCTGTTTCGGAGCGGCGCATTCTCTAGCTTCGTTGTTCGGAGCGGTGCGTTCTCTAGCTTCGTTCGGTAGAGAGTAGCTTCGCTATTTGGAGCCGTGCGTTCTCTAGCTTCGGTAGAAAGTAGCTTCGGTGCTCGGAGCGATGCATTCTCTAGCTTCGTTGTTCGGAGCGGTGCGTTCTCTAGCTTCGTCTGGTGGAGAGTAGCTTCGCTATTCGGAGCGGTGCATTCTCTAGCTTCGCTCAGGCCTCCGAGACGTGTGACAGCCGATGACATCTTAATCAGGCACGTCACGAGTGATCGTGTGTGTTCCCGCTCCGAGGGTATTATGCTAGGTATATCAATACTACAGCCGTTCAAGAAGAAGCCTGGTGGGTGTGGGGTGGCCAAACATATATATCTCCCATATCTCCCCCGAAAAGACTCCATATTCTCCAGACTTCTCTTGTTGCTGTTCATACCCTCTCTTACTAATACTTCCGATTATTCTCCTTAGCAATAACTTCCCTGCCCGAGCGCTGGAATGTCTTGTCTGACTCCATGATCAAATTTATATCTAACCACTTCTTGAGTATTCTGCGTGCATTTGTTGCTCTTTCTAACATCTAAGTTCCACATTAGAAAGGTGGCTCCCAAGAACATTAAACATTGGGCCAACGCTAGGGGGATAACAGATGCTGTGTGGGTTGCGGAGACACTTACTGTTGGAGGAACCGGTGCCCGTGCTGGGCGGAGAGATACTATAGTTTGGTCTCAAATCAGAGCTTCTGGCCTTGCAAATGGAATCGAAGGTGAGAAAGGCATGGGGGACAAAAAATGGATGGACTTCCTCAAATATCTCGTGCAGACGATCAAGGAATTGACTCTGTACATCGCAAAATTCCAGCATTACAAGAAAGACGCGCAGACTGACAATATTATACAATTCATGGCAGCCCTTGACTATTTCACCCAGGAGGCTCTCCGATTGGCCTGAGTGGCCGTGCTCTTTGAATCGTCTAACAAGTCTAAACCAGGCAAGAAACAGTGGCGACCACCATCTCGGAAGACCTACAGGAAGTAGTTGACGGACTCGAACAACAAAACGAAGAGTCCGAAAACTTCCGGGAGAACTGGGGGACTGCGGATCCTGCCCCGAACAGAGTCCGGGACGCATTTAACGAAGCCAGGAGGTTAGTACTCGAGTACTACGAGAGAACTCGAACCTCCATCATCACCATCGAAGAGGCGATCGAAAACCTCGACGATAGCGACGAAATGCCACCACCAGCAATCAGAGATTGCCCCGAGTTCGGCGAGAAAACCGACCGGGAAAGTTACGTCGACTGGAGACGCCGGGCAAAGGCGTTCTTCAAAGACGAAGAAATCACGACCTCAGTAAAGGTCGCCCAATACCTCGGCTCCCGGTTGAAGGGAACCGCAGGAGAATTGATGGAGGATTTTGACCCCATCGAGAATACAACCCCCGGAACGACACCTGCCGTGCCGGAAACCAAAAACGCCTACCTCCTCCGAGTATGGGCAAAAATGAATAGCCGGTACGACAATGCCGGAGACAAACAGGTGGCGAACGGGGAGTACGTTCGCTACTGGCAGAAAGAAAGTTTGGGATTCGACGAATTCCTCACAAAATACCAAGCCCTGGCAAAAAGAGCCGGGAAAACCGAAGCCGACCAGGTGGCCGACCTACAGTCAAAAGCCGCCCAGTCACTGCAAGCAGGCCTTGGGACCAGAATATACGCCGACACTGAGTTAGAGGATCTCATCAAAGACCTCAGAATTGTCGAGTCCCGACAAATCAAAAAGCCCGGGAAAAGAGGGCAAAGAAAGAAGAAAAAGGACGGGCGGTAACGGTGGATCGAACCACCCGAATCCGAAAGGCATACAAGGATATGTCAGAAAAAGAACGAGAAGATGCCGGGCTGGCATGCTTCAGGTGCGGTTCATTTAAACACTTAAAAATGAACTGCAAGGAAGAAAAAGGGAAGGTGGCTAAGACCAAAAAGAAAAAGCGAAAGGAAAGAAAGCTGTGGTCAAGGAGGAAACCGAGGACGAAGACTCGGAGGATTCGGAGGAAGAATCGGAGGATTTTTAGTCAGGGAAAGGCGAGTAGCCCCGATCCCGGGAAAAGAAAAAAAAAATGTATCTAATGAAATCTTGCGCGCGACAATGGGAGGAGATTCATTTGTTGTTTCTAGTTTAGTCAAATTAAAGAACTTGAAAAAAGAAACGAGATGTCTCCTAGACTGCGGAGCTACCCGCCAGTTCATCGCGAGAAGATACATTCGGGAAAATAATATCAAAACCCGACCCACAAAACAAGCCATCAAGTTGACATACTTGGATGGAAGACACTCCTGGATAAGCAGATGTGTCAAACTCAGAATCAAAATCGCTGGAAGAATTATGACCGAGTTATTCTTGGTCACAGATATGAGCGATGATATAGTCCTAGGATTGGACTGGTTGACGGAGAAAAATCCAGACATCGACTGGAGGAAGCGATCCCTGCGTTGGAGGAATAGAAAGAGCCGCTCACGAAGGAGCAGCCAAACGCAGAAAGAGCCTACTTCGGTGGTGACAGACGATTCTCCGGTCGAGAATGTAGGGGGGGTGAGTCACAACCTCCGCCCGAAGAAAGAGGAGAAACCCCGATCAAGGAAGAACCCGCCAACAGGGCAAAAACGGGAGAAAAGGGGAACAGGTTCGAGAAGCTTTGCAGGGCCGCGGTGGATCTACTGCACGAAGAAGACAAGGAGGCGTGGAGAAAACACGTCCCGGAACAGTTCCAGAAGTACAAAAAACTGTTCGCAGAAAGAGTGGATAACAAGCTGCCACCATACCGACCCGGGTTTGACTTTACAATCGATCTAAAACCCGAGTACAAAGAATGGAAGATGAAAGGGCGGCTGAAGACGCAATGGGAAAGGGACCAGGAGAAGCTATGGACCCGGGAGAACGAAAGGAAAGGACTGATTCGCCCGACAAAGAGTCCGGTGTCGGTCAATGGGCTGTTCGTGAAAAAGAAGAACGGTAAGCTGAGGTACTGTCTGAATTACGTACCCTTGAATGAAAATTCCGTCCGCGACGTGGCCCCAATCCCTTCCATTCCCGAACTAATGGCAAGGTTCCGAGGAAAAAGGGTGTTCACATCCCTGGATATGAGGAACGGGTATAACCTTCTGCGGATAAGGAAAGGAGACGAATGGAAAGCAGCATTCGTGGCGGCGGGACAGGTATGGGAGCCCCTGGTTATGCAGTTCGGCTTCAAAAACGCTCCGTCAGTATTCCAACGGTGGGTCAATCACTTACTAGCGGACCTCCTGGACGAAAACGGGGAACCTATCGCGTTCGCCTACCTCGACGATATTACGATCGCCGGAGAAGACGAGACGACCCTCGCGAGGAACACACACCGAGTTTTGGAACGACTCCAAGAAAATGAGATCCAACTCGGAGCAAAGAAATGCCAGTTTGGAAAAGAGGAGATCCAGTATCTAGGACATCTCGTCTCGGGAACGACAATCCGAATGGACCCGGAAAAGATCCAGGCCATGAGGAACCTGAAGCCGCCAAGGAATAAGCGGGAAGTAAGGGAAGTGGTCGGCCTGCTGAACTATTATCGGCAGTACATCGACAAGTTTTCGGTCCTGTCCAAACCGTTAACAAACCTCACCAAAAAGGACGTAAAGTTCGACTTCGAGAACAACCCGAAGGCCAAGCAAGCGTTTGCGCTGCTAAAGTTCGCGGTGTTGTCAGCCCCGGTCCTGGAAGCCTTTGATCCGAAAAAGAAAATCCGGGTTACAACCGACGCCTCGGAGTACGCTATGGGTGCAGAGCTGGCCCAAGAACAAACGAATGGGGAGTACAAGACAACGGCCTACCATTCAAAGGGCCTACTTCCCGCGGAACAAAATTACTCCGCAAGAGAAAGGGAGCTACGAGCGATAGTGGAGGCCTGCCGGCATTGGCACGATTTACTGGCCAACACGAAGGACCCGTTCGAGATAAGGACCGACCACCAGTCGCTAGGAACGTTTCTCACGACGGAAACGAAGTTCAATGCAAGGCTCGCACGATGGGCGCAGATCCTCGGGAACTACAATTTCCGGATATCCCACATCGACGGAGCAAAGAATAGTGTGGCCGACATCCTGTCCAGGAACGGAAGGTCGGACGCGGTCGATCGTTACACCGACCAGGTGTTGAAGGAGGCGCAGTTTTCGCCAGCCGCCCTAAAAGATATTAAGGGCCTAGTCGCCCGGGTTTCAGCTTGTTTAGGGAGGACGGTGCAGGTTTAGATACGAGGGATTTTATTAGCGCTCGGGAGTTCTGTTGATTTATCATCCGCTGAGCGATTTAAATTGCCGGATGACGTTTGGGTGTGAGCGGTTTTATTAGCGCTCGGGAGTTTTTACTGATTTATCATCCGTTGAGCGATTTAAATTGCCGGATGACGTTTGGGTGTGAGCGATTTTATTAGCGCTCGGGAGTTTTTACTGATTTATCATCCGTTGAGCGATTTAAATTGCCGGATGACGTTTGGGTGTGAGCGATTTTATTAGCGCTCGGGAGTTTTTGATTTATCATCCGTTGAGCGATTTAAATTGCCGGATGATGTTTGGGTGTGAGCGATTTTATTAGCGCTCGGGAGTTTTGCTGATTTATCATCCGTTGAGCGGTTTAAACTGCCGGATGACGCGAACACGGAGGAGTTTTACTCCGAAGTGGTGTGGTGCGCCGGAAAAGTAAGGATCCGGCCTGAGAGATGAAAGGTATATAAGGGAGGGGGATTTCCTTCAGTTTTAGTTCTTCATCTTGTTTCGATAGCTCGAATCAGAACAAGTACCAAAGATCCTCAGACTTCTTTACAAACTCCTCGTGATTATTCACTTGAATAGCTGTTAGAAGTGGAAAATTTTATGCTGTGCTCAGCTTACGAGTGCACCAATAACTCTTGTTGCGAACACTTGCTGTTCGGAAGCCCCATCTTTTTGTGTGCAGAACACTGCGACGAACTTTGGGCCTATTTGGTCTACCGCTTTACAAACCGACCCCCTATTTGTAACTGCTGTTCTTGTGAACAGTACGACCAGGACCAGGAGACAATTCCCTCCCCTCTCCCGGAAGAAGACGTTGAAGTTAACGACGTCTTGGATGAAGTGGCAGAGTAGAAACGCCCAAAAATCCGCTAAGATCCACAACCTTCACAGGAGCAAGCAGACTTGCAGGACCTGTGAACAAGAGTGGAGCCTCACTTGCTGCGAGGACAACCTCCGTCGACAGATCGACGACAGCTGCCCGGCAGGCTACGAAACCCCCTGCTCGGTATTTACACCGGCAACCACTCGACCGACTAGCCCCGTCGAGAAAAGAAGCAAGGCCGGGTGCAGGAACCTGGGCATCGAGATAGCCCATCGATCTTTTTACCTCGAAACCAGAAAAATTCCCCTCGGCGCCATTTACCAACGGCAGCCACTCCACGACGAACTTCGGGGGAAAGCCAACCACTTTGCCGCCTTTTACCGCGGGTATACGCAGAACTGCGACAAGGCCGGAGAAGAAAGAGATGGGCTGTTGAACTTTGTATGAAATCTCATCCCTCTTTGTGATCTTTCTAACATGCTGTCAGCTGATGATGAGGATGAATCCGACTCGCCAACTAAGCAAAAGCGCCAACGAGCCAGGTGGTATCAGCACCAGGAAGTTCTTCACCGATTGCAATTACAGTTGCATACATTTCCCCAGAGATGGCCGAGACGCAAGAAGGTCAGACTTTCACCTATCAGTGGCCTCGGGAGGACGATTCCCTCGTCATCACAATGATTTCCTTGGGTTCATCGACCACCTTGAGTGGCCAGACACAGTCACTGGTACCTTCGATCCCCGATTCGACAAGAACTATTCGGGCCATATGGGCTGTTACAGTACAGGATGACTGAGTTTTGAAGGCTGCATGGAAGGATAAGGGGGTAATTCTCCATGACGGCCAGGCATTGAGTGAGTGGCTTGCTTGGGCGAGCCATTTTACTGATCCTCTCCGATGTTGTATACCATCGCAACCCATCAGATCCTGCACAGCCTGATTGACTGATCCTAAGCAATCATCCCTTTTTCGACCAATCCGCACTATTCCCTGATGCTCCAGATGTCTCCATATACAACATTGACCCAGTAGAAGATGTTGAGGGGAGTGTTCTCAACCGTCCCGTCCGTCCGTCCTCACCTAGGACGGGGACGGGACGGCAAAACGCCGTCCGTCCTAGGGCAGGACGGAAACGGCGCCGTCTTTTTGGAGGAGAACGGTGACGGACGGTTAGGACGGCCGATGACGGAGTTTTCACCGTCCCCGGCCGTCAACTACCGACATCCATGGTTGTTGATTTCTCAGTGTACATAAAACATAATCTCATCGAAACATCCATTTGTAACCCTTGTCCCGTGCAATTAGGACTCGATTATCAATCATGATTGTAAATTATCTAAATATACTCGAGTGCTAAGCTCGCCACGTGATGTGGCTTTAACGCTGCGCAGTAACTGTGCCACATCACGTGGCGAGCTTAGCACTCGGCGACATGAGTATTCTGTAACCGCCCAATGACGGTCGGGGACGGTGGATGTCGGCCGGGGACGGCGAAAACGCCGTCATCGGCAGACAACGGCCGTCCAGCCGTCATTCATATGCTAGGACGGGACGGACGGTCTTGGCGCCGTCTCATCCGTCCTGGCAAGATCTCGGACGGCACTGCCGTCCCCGGCCGTCGGACGGGACGGTTGAGATCACTGGTTGAGGGTGGTGCATTGAAGGAGCAGCCGCTATCTCAACCATGGACCCTGGCGAGCCTGCAACAGAGGAAGATCATCGTCCAAAAGAATATCATATGCCAGCAGCAGATGGTGAAATATATTTGGGCAAGGGCTGTGGGATTTTATGCTGACTGGACAAATACTGATGTTGATGAGTCGGAGGTTATCTGGCACAATGATAATCCCTATATTATATATTCTCCATTGCCAGCAACAATTTCTCTGGCCAAGAAAAACTAGGTCGCTTGTCTCAACGAGTGGATTACATGTTGGGATCTACTCCTGACTGGTCTGAATGACAGTGGTAGCTATAACGAATGAGATGGAGTTTCTGGTCGCGTTTTTGGTCCGGTTTTTGGTTGCGTTTTTAGTTTTGTTGTTCATTGTCCTGTCATTGCTTTTGTGTCAGTTGGTATTTCTTGTCAAAATTAATGGTTCCTTCACTTCAACGTGGAAATTCTGCAATTACATGGTGCTTTTAATCTTTTGATGCTCAAGCTATTTTTTATGCAATTGATGGAGATTTGCATCATTTGGAGGTATTGATATTCACCAATTTTTATTCATGCCCTTAACTGGCCGTCCATATCTTGGCTGGAAGTAAGCAACCTGATTGATTAAGCTAATGGCTAGGTAAGTGTGAACATTAAATAGTTTTCATACACATGCAATAGCACGACAGTGAATATATCTACAGAATATCATCGCTAGCACAATATAGAAGTCCTTTGCTATGACAAGTATATTCTTGTACTTATTAAAGATATCATATGTTCTAGTCCATTCACGGAGGCGGTTCCTCCGCGGAGTACCTAGTCAGTTCACGGAGGCCCACCTTCCGTGAACTGACAGACCGTTCGCGGAGTCATGATACCCCACCTCCGTGAACTGACTAGTTCATTCGCGGAGTCAATCAAAAATTATAAATACTCTATCTAGTGGGTTCGCTCCTCCCTCCAAGTATTATTTTATTTGAACAGAATCATTTTGCAAGAACTTTGAACTGAAAAGAACGCGGCAAGACAAGGAAAACGAAGAAGAAAAACGAAGCAGAAAACGAAGCAGAAACGAAGTGTCTGCGAAGTGTTGACATGAAGAAATGAATGGACTGCTGAGACCCGCACATTGAATTGATTCTCTACATACACGTCCAAGTGCATGTAAATATATTCAAGCAAGAATAAACTTTTTGTTGAGAGCAATCGAGTACACAGAGGGGTTGATTAACTATTGTACAAAAGTGATTGTCTAAAGAACTAACTACGGGACCGGGTTTATTTCGAAGTCCATATCCGTGATTCCCTTCGCTTCCTGAATCTCCCTCTGGACTTCCCTTCTATTTTCGTTGTTGATCTCCGCAACCATGTTTGTGATGCTTGCTGTCCACGGTACATTCTTCTCATGGCGGAACTTCCACTTGTCCTCTCTCTCGTCCATGCACGCCTTCACTCCTGACCATTGTACCTCTTTGCGTGCTGCGTGAGCTTCCAACCAGTTCGTTATTTCTCTGGCGGTTCGGTGCACCTGTGCCAGCTCCTGCGCCTGCTGTCGAACCGTCTTTTCCATTCGGCTCCTCCAGTCCCTGGGGGCTTCGAAACCTCTGGGTTCTCGCTCCTGAGTCTCTTCCCATTGTCGTTGCACTGCAGTGGCTCAGCTGCGGTCGCGATTGTGATCGTGGGGTCGACGCGTATCATCGATACGTTGCCAGACGTGCCATTCTCCACGTCTACTCTTGCAACTCCCTCCACATTGGTGTCTTCTCCCTGAGCTGGCGCTCTGATCCCCTCATCTGCGGGACCTGTGGGGCGCTCTCTTCCCGTGGTCGCCATCGTACCTGGCTTGGTCGTTGTGTTGCGGACACGTGCTCGCTTTGTCGGTGAAGTGCCCAACCTCTGCCAATGGTCCAGAGGCGCCAGGAGTATCGTGCCGGAGTGAATTTGATGCTAGGAATCAATTTCCGGTGTTCTTTTGACGGTTACTGCTGTGGTTGACCACTTATTTTGCGGTTTCCGTTTTGCCATGACTTAACAAACGAAAGTATATGCGAAGCTGGCTGGTGGTGAGCGAGGTAGATGGAGGGGGGTGGGATGATGAGAAAAGCGAGGGGGAGGAAGGCTCTGATAAATATGTAAGAAGTATGCAGTGCCCAGTTGATGCCCTAGAGGATGGAAATAGTGGAGAAGAGGTCTATAGCCAACCTCCAGTAGTTACACGGTCAGGGAGAGTGGTTAAGACCGGTCATTTGACTTAATAAATGTCACCTGCGGGTGGTCGGTTTCCCGGTCGTGCGCGGTTTCCCGGTAAAATACGTTAACCACAAGTAAACTAGTTAATTTTTCGCTGCCAACTGTACTGCACTGAACTGCAAGTCCGTAGGAACCGCACTAAACTGCCTTGAACCAACTATCTAACAAACTAGATTACTGCGTCCAACCAGTTTACAACTTCCACCGTTGGGAGGTCTGTTCCAGGATACATAGGTGGGGGCTGCCTCGTTTGCTCTACTACTGAACCAAAGTTAGGGGGACATGACTCTCTCTTCACTGGTTTTCGTTCAATAAATGTGTATTCGCCTTTAATGGTCTTAGAGTATATAGTGTTTGAGATTGTCTAGAGCAGTAATAATTGTGAGAACGGGAGAATGAAGATGTTGACTCAGTTTTTTGCACGAAATGCCTGCAAGTTTCTAGATACCCAGCGAAGCTGCTAGACTAGACTAGAGTGTGATTGCTAATGATCTCAACCATCGCTAGCCAGCTGAGAGCCAGCCCAGCTCGATCAAGTCCAGCGAACCGAGGGCCAGCCCCACCCACCAAGCCAGTATCGATCGTCTGCTGCCCACCTCCTTATAGCGTGCATCCCCTAGCTGCAAGTACACCTCCAAGTGTGTGCGACCGAAAATTGAGTGACTGTAAATCAAGGCTGCAACCAGGGTTCAGGAATCAAAGCTGCGTCCGTAAATACTGGTGCATCCATCAGCAAATGCTGCGCCTGGAGACATATGTGCAGTGTCAGGATTCGACGAGGCTCAAGGTACCGCCTGAAGCGTCTAACGCACGCCGGATGTATGAACGCCCTTGGCGCGACTTGGTTTTGTTCGTTCCTGATGTACTTTGTGTGCCAGGGCACCTGGAATATGAGTCAATACAAGCCTCTGCGACTACGTAGCAACGGAGGAACCACATAGAAAATTAGTTTCAATGTGCTACCGACAGGGGTTGTACTCTACACTACTGTGCTAATCAGCTGGCGTTTTCCGGGTAATCCAATCAGATCGGTCTACTCCCCAATCTGAACACGGTTCTTCCTATCCACTCCAGCATCGACATGAGTTCGCCACTTCACCAGCCAAACTTGGGAGCTGCCAGACAGGACGACGACGACTCCCCACAAACTTCTCCAAGTGGCGTTCGTCGTGTGCGAGATCCTGAACCGGAGGATAATGCGGAGTTGAAAACCCCTCCTCCAAAACGCGTCTTGAAATCATCCACCCGCGCTCCTCTGACACCAATACAACCCAAAGATGTTGTTCATGAGCTGCAGATAGCGATTGCCACATATGGAACTATCGAAGCGGCTGTGCTCAGTTTGATGTCATTATACGACTTCGACATTGCCGACCTGCACAGCGCGATTCGGTCGGAAAGTGTGTATATACTACTCCTACTCACTGTCTCTCTAAAGCGTATACGGTACTCCTGAATTAACATGTTCAAGAACTCGATATCAGTTTTTCACGTGCGCGCTACGACCAAATCGCCCGATTCTACAACCTCGACCCTAGCCGTCATATGAATGATGCACAGACCTTTGAGATCGCGCGTGCGCGACTACCAAACAGCGTGTTTCGCAGGACGGTCGAAGATATGAATCTCATGATCCAGCAATATGGGCCGCCGCATGTGCAGAACTCCGAGCAAGCCCGTTCTCGCTTTCTGGCCCCCTTATTCAATAATATCATCGCGCGATTCCGAGAACTATTTAACAACACCCCCGAGGCACTCATCGAAGGGTGTATTACCGCTCAGGGTCGCATTGAATACCAGTTCCGCGCCTTTGGAGGCGTCACTGTTGTGTTTATTGAGATCAAACTAATGATTGGCAACGCACAAGAGCGCATGAACGCGATTGCTCAAGTTTGCCCTACACCCATCCTTTTTATGCCGCAGCCAGCTGACATCCACAGGTTCTTGCAGAAGGTGACGCATGCGACTATGACAACTACAAGCGCGGATACCATATGCCAATCTTTGGAATCCTCACCGACGGCGACACTTTCCGTTTCTTCCGGTTTCAGAGGCCCGAGTTAAACCGCTGTACCGGCTCGTCCATCAGTGTGGCGGTGGGTCTCTATGGTGGATGGAAAAGGGCACTGACCTTAAAGAGGCTGGAGGACTGTGAGCGCCCGGAGGAGTTCCTCGGCAGCCTGCGGCCCATATGTGAAGTCATCTATAGCGTTCTCGTCGGCGCTTTTATCCAATCGATTGAAGCTCATTACCAACGCTCTCTTCGCCGCACCCAGCCTGGGGAGGAAAAACGAAAGTCTACCGATAACTGGTACAACTCTAAGGCTTTGGGGAAGCGCGCATTGGCCATTGCTGAGGACGGGGCGAGGGTTGCAGGGACGGGAAACATTTCCGCAGCGAATCAAGCAGCTGAGAGGGCTTGGGAGTTGTTAGATGAAAGTGTCGACATGGCAAGAGCAAATTATTCGCTTGGCAGAGAATGGAGTATGCTCAGCGGGCTAGGAGAAGAGCTGTTTGACATCCCGTAGCCAAGGCTGCGAGTGAGCTTTTAGTGTTAATTGTACAAATGTCACACATACCCAGGCCTTGCAATGGTACAAACTGGTGTAAAAGCAAGGGCAAAACTGTACTGCACTGTTTAAATCTAAATGTATAACTTATTACCCTGCATTGCATTCCAATTGGTGCTAAATACAAATACCAACTAATAGTGAACTAGTGAACTGGATCAACAGTTCTGGTCCAGTCATGGAGGATGATGTTGTTTATTTATGCGGTATTTACTGTAGCTAGAATAGGACAGGACCCTTGTCACCTCTGCTACTGGGTGAACCAGTTCGATGGCAGAGCTCCCACCTGATATACTTCATCCCTGCTGACTAAAGAAAAGAACTGTAAATGACAGACCACATCTAACCAAAAATCCCACAACGAATGAAAAGCAAGAAAGATGAACACAACTGACTTCCATTGCTCATGTATGTAGGAACTGTCAATTGTTTGTGGCTGCTAGGAAGTTTGTTCGCACCTTGGTACGTATTTTTGTCTCGGTTGTACCAAATGAGAATCCATGAGGGAGTTTTGATTGATTATGAACAGATAAATGGTGAACAAGCAATCAGATTTTGTTGAAAGAAAACAGGTTTTGCTGCAAGAAATCATGTTTGGTTGGAGGAGAAAGGTTTTATTGGAAGAAATCAGGTTTCACTGGAAGGAAACAGGTTATGATGGTTGTATTGTAAATATGGTGTAATGTGTATGGGGTGAGCCATGGTTTGAAAAGGGTTGCATATATAGTTAGGTGAGGTTAGGGTAGATTTCAGCACAAGTAAGCAAAGGTAATCACAGTTGGGTTGGCTGTATATAAGGCTAATGGTTTGTTGAGGATAGGTTTGTTCTTCACTTGTTGTCTAGTCTACACAACACTCAATAGCCTCGGCACCAACCTGTGTTCACTTTGGTGATTACGGATTTCGAGTCTCTTGTTATGTTTGCACTACCTGCCATTCCAAATTTTAGTTTAGTTTTTACAACCCCTAGAACTCCAATCCTTGAAACCCTGACAATTGCCCTAAAAAACAGTTCAGATATCGCTATATGCTGACATCTGCCTGTTGTCCAGACTGTTGCCTTTCCCACCTTATGACAGCGCTCTGGCTGCTTTTATTCCACTGGCTGCAGTGGCAAAAGCATTGCTTCTGTGCCTGGGCCACATGCCACTATACAACCAATAGTTGTCATCCTCCCCATTTTAGGTAACCTCCATTGTGTGGACTTGCACATTTGAGTCAATTCAATCATATTACTAATGAAATTGCACTTGCCATCGAAATGGATCTGTTACTGCCTGCCTTTCCCATCCATCTGTAGCTGCAGTGCTTACTGCATCTGTCAGCTTCACACTGTGGCTTGGCTGCTGATACTCCGTCATACCTGGATTTAGCTCTATTGGAAGCTGAGGTGAATAACCCAACTATTGTAATGCTTCCATTGGCCTCACAGACTAGGTTTGGCAGGCAGTCAACCTCATCATGCCCGGCAAAACCGGATGGCCCCACCATGCATGGAATCTGAATTGTATTTCAATTGGCAAGCAGAGTCCACACATCAGGAAAATGCAAAATCACCCTGGAGTAGTCATGTTAACTCCGGGACGCTTCTGGAAGCTCCTGGACACTCCCGTACACTCCTGGGCACTTCCGGAATATGGGAAGGTACTCCAGAAGCCGCCGGAAGAAATGGTAATCTTTGAGACCGTCTTGGAGCTCTCAGCCAATTTCCATGTGATAATGGGAGCTTGGGCAGGTATTCCAGGAGCATCCTGGAGATATTTGAGTGGTTTTGGACTATCATGGAGCTCTAGCCAAGTTGTTGTGAAAGCTTGAGAGTTTTGTTCTCTATTTCACAAGATGTCGGCACACCTGACATGAGTTTCAGACGTCCAAAAATTGGTGCTAGCATGTTCAATACATCTGAGATAGTGGGTTGGTTATGGCTTCTGAGATTCCCAGTGCACCAGAGATACTCCGCTCTCCTGAGTATCAGGAATGTTATTATGTTATTTGGGCTCCGGAGATGTCCGGCACTCCTGAGATGCTCCAGACTTATGAGATCCCTGGTGCTCCTGAGATCCATGGCACTCGTGAGATCTCAGGTGCTCCTGAGGTGCTGAATGCTTCTGAGATTCCAGTTGCTCCTGAGATATTCAATGCTCCTGAGATCCTGGCTGGTCCTGAGATGCTCAAGATCCCAGGTGCACCTCAGATGTTCATTACTCTTGAGTAGTGTTTGCAACAAACCGAGCAGGGATTGGATTCGAGTTTGATCTGTGATTTGCTGCTGGTTCACCTCACAGCAGTTCGCGAACCATTGAATTTCGCACGAAAAGACGTGAGCGAGCTCTTGTTCGATTGGCTTGAATTTTTTTTTAACTTGTAGCGCATGAAGTTACCTACAAGATAAAAAAAATTTCAAGCCGATCAAACCAGAACCCGCATACTTATTTTCTTTTGAAATTCGGGCGAGAATTTGGTGGGGTTTGAGCAAAAATCTTGGCAAGGATTCAGTTCGAACGAATCAAACCAGTTTGGCAATTCTCACGAACTGCTGCAGTTCATTGCCAACACTATTCCTAAGATCCAGAGTGCTCCTGAGATGCCCAATTCTGCTCAGATCCCAGGTGCTCCTGAGATGCTGAATGCTCTTGAGATCTCAGGTGCTCCGGAGATGATCAATGCTCTTGACATCTCAGGTGCTCCGGAGATGCTCAATGCTCTTGAGATTCAGGTGCTCCGGAGATGCTCATGCTCCGAGATGCTCATGCTCATGAGACTATGTGCTCCAGAGATGCTCAATGCTCTTGAGATCTCAGGTATTCCGGAGATGCTCAATGCTCATGGGAGCTCAGGTGTTCCTGAGATGCTCAATGCTCTTGAGATCTCAGGTGCTCCTGAGATGTTCAATGCTTTTGAGATCTCAGGTGCTCCTGAGATGCTCAATGTGTTTGTGATCTCAGACTCTCCTGAGATGCTCAACTGTTGTGAGACCCCAGGTGCTCCTGAGATGCTCAACGGTTGTAAGGTGCTCATGAGATGCTCGGTGCTTCTGGCATGTCCAGTTCTCAGTGGAGTTCCTGCATTTACGTTTGCACAGGCTTTTGATGACGGTGAAATCGTTATTCTATTGATATCAATGATATATACGGTGTTGAACAAACACAAAGAAGATGAGAGACAACTTTCAAGCTGGCTCGGAGAGAGATAATGTGATGATGGGCAAGCAGATACGGAGAAGCCAAGTGGAGAACTTAAGATAGCTAGGGAGGAGACGCTGCATATACGGTGCATGGCAGCAAATGCATGATAGGTAGTCATATGGGTGAGTCAGTAGCTGCAGCGGGGTGAACAGATCGAAGGCCAGGTGATGTGCGAGTGTAATTGATGTATGAAGAGAGAGTTGGTAGCTGCACCTGGCTGGAGAGAGCGAGGGCAAGACGGAGTGCGAGTGTAAGTCATGCATGACCTGGCTTGGGTGATATTATCCCACAATCGCAAACCTGCATAAAGGAAATAACTTGGATAGAGTGCAGTCTCCCTGTGAAGCGTGCTGCAGAGACAACTACCATACAGTATGCGAAAGAGATCGATCGAATGAGTATAGATGCGAGCTGGCTGGGCTGGCAATCCGCAGAGGAGACCATTAACTCTGGTAAAGCTGAATGCGACTGGATGGACAGATGGAGAAGATGGATGAAAGCTGTAGAGCTGCAGAGAGACCACAGATGGAAGAAAGATCTGAGAGCTTGGATTGTATGTGAAAAAGTAGATCTTGGACAGGTAAGTTGCACCCGTCAACTCGTTTAATCTGCTTGGCAAGCCATATCTTCTAACCCAAACTCGCAGGTGGAATCCAAATCGGAGGTGCAATCTCAGCCAACCAAGCCTGTGAAGGCCTAGTCCATTGACAATTACACAGATAGAGGAGAATACGAATGCAACTTACCTCATCAAATCCTAGTTTCTCGCATACAAATCCGAACTCTCAGGTCCATCTCTGCCTCTCTGCTGCTCCCAAACTCTCCTTCTTTCCTTCTTATCCCCTCTCTCAACCTCATCCCATCCAGGTTTTTAAGAGTTGAGTTCCCCCCCTGAGCATGGCCAGTCTTCAGGTGGTTAACATCATGAGCCAGCTATCATCTGTCCCAGCTCGATCTACCACTCTCCTACACTGTGGAACTCATATCTGTAGCCGGCTTCAGAAACCAACTGCTCTCCTGGCAATGGTAAGTTCTCCACTTGGCTTTGCGATGATGGGATAACATCTCTCAAGCTACCTGACTTGCACCAATTTTACTCCCACTCCGTCACGCCCTCGCTCACCTGGCCTCGCGTTGTACAGGCGATGGCAGCTACCCACTCTTTCTCTCCCGAACGAATACCATATGTGCAGTCAAGCACTGTGCGTATATCCTCTGCCCTCTACCCAATTGAAGTTCTCCACTTGGCTTTGTGATACTTCATTAACATCTCCCAAGCCAGATCTCACACCAATTATTCGTGTTGTGTAATACCCTCACTTACCGCAACTGCTTCCAAGTCTGTCACTCTCACACTCACTTGTGCTCGGCCACCATAATCCCACTCTATGTCCATCTCTCTTTCAACTACCTTCAAGACCACTCGAAATCTATCATGTCCATCTCTCTCCAATCCTACTGGCGATCTGTGTTGTTAATCTCTTCATGTCTACTTGAAATCCATCTCGTCATATTCCTCCACGCACACTGGAGATCTATAATGTCATCTCTCTCCAAGCCCGTTTTATGTCCCCCTGCGTATCAGTCCAAGTGTATTTTTAGTATAGACAGTTTGATATCAATAGAAATTATAATGTTAAGCACTTATATTCTAATACTAGTGCCACTCTAGCATGTGGTGGTTGCGCTCAAGTACAAACAAGTTTCTCATGTACTCCAGAATCATTTACCAGTTCTCCTGGAGGCTCCCAAACCTTACACCAGTGCCCCTGGATGCTACAGAACGATGCACTGGCGCTTCCGGAGGGTCTTGAACCTTACACCAGCATTCCTGGATGCTCCAGAACCTTGCACCAGTCCTCCCAAATGCTCCCAGAGGCTCCCAGAGGCTCTGCAGAGCGCATGATTCCAAATCAACCTCCGCAACCTCCGGAGGGTCCCGGGGCTTCGGCGAGCGGACAATACACTTTGCTGATGCACCCGGCGATTGATTTGTCATTTTGTTCACTGAACATGATTCTGTTGCAGAAGTGCGTTTCAATGTTTAGCAGCTTGTGCATTCCTAATGATCAATACGGTCTTCACTCCATACCTTGGGTGGCGTGCGCCTATGTGGATTGTCTTCCCCAATGCTTGCATGATCACCCATAATTTGGTATTCAGTGCGTTGATATCATCCCTGGGTCCTTCATTGATTTTAGTGTTTGTACACTGATATGGCTTCCACTTGGCCATGCACATGATCTTTCATTACTCAACGGCATATCGGTGCCCAGGAAGAGGTGTCTATATGCGGCCCCTTCAGTTTGATACTCCATACGATTTCCCAATTGGTTCAAAACGGTTGTCGCCTGGAGTCCATGATTACAGGTGCATGTGTCAACCCTGCTGCCCACATCCGTGGCCCCATTCGGGTCACTGTTTATGTTTTACTTCAGTGACGAAGATGGTCAGTCTCTCAACGCACTCTTCAGTTCACGCAATTACACTGTAACTTAGGGTGCCCTGCCATGCATCACTTCCGGGCAATGCATCATCTATCTACGGCCACCTCTGGCCTGCCGTTGCCAAACCCAAATATACCAGGAAGTGTTCAAGCACAAAAGAATCCATATTGAGATTCATCAGAATGATCCGGGATGGAACTAAATATATTGAACCCAAAGAAAAGTCATAACTCTTGAGCCAATCAAAAAACCCTCAATATTTGCC
Source organism: Trichophaea hybrida (assembly GCA_015178995.1). Lineage (NCBI taxonomy): Eukaryota > Fungi > Ascomycota > Pezizomycetes > Pezizales > Pyronemataceae > Trichophaea > Trichophaea hybrida. The sequence goes on from WHVE01000175.1 coordinate 26,808, forward strand.
ATCTTCCTCCCCTTTACAACAATCGCATCTTCCAATTCTCCGTTCCCACCACTCTCAGATTCAGTTATAAAAATCTCATCATTGTCTTCTTCTTTCTCTGCACAATTATCCCACTTCATTTTCTCTGGACTGTGTATGCTGGGCAAGGGAGTATGTACTTTTCTGCCTTTTTTCTTTGCTTTGGATATCAACTTTTTTGCCTCCCTCTCTCTTCCCAAGCAAACTATATCTGTGCTGTCAAACAGACAAGATGTCATAAGCATGCGGCGATTTTGTAGAGTCTGTTTGGGCTTTTTCAGGATCTGGGAGCAAAGCAGTTGGGGCCTGAAGACCTCAATAACAAGCTCTGTACACACCCTGTTTCCAAAGGTCAATATGTTGTCAATGCTTTCCTTGATATTCAGAGAGTGATGAGAATTTGGGTCTACGAGACCAAGTACCACCATCCCAAAACTGCAAACCTGGCTGTGGATCTTCAGACTCGTAGCTTATGGGGAAACAGTATGTGGTCAAGCCAAGTAACATTCTGTGATGGTTTCCCAAGATCTTTTCTACATTTCTCAGGCGCAATACCACCAGGTTCAAAAGCATGGATAATTCAGTTCACCTTGTATCTCAGCTTCAATTCGGACATCAGAAGCCTAGGGGCATTAGTTATATCACAGCAATCCAATCTCAAAAATCTCCAAGTTGGAGAACTTATTAGTTGAATTCCCCTTTTGTAATGGAGCCGGCTGATCCTCTGTGATGTAGGCATGCCAGCCCATCCACTGTATCACCCCTGTCCAGATGCGGAGTGGTAGTAGCAGGACACCGGCTCCTGAAATATCTTCGAACATATTTACAAATTTCCTCTTGCCATCATATGATAATTTCTAATTCTGCTGTTCTTTTGTACATATCACATAAGCCATAAATGCCCTGCCCAACGGGAAGACTTTCTTATCGATATTCCATATGTTGTGGACTTCAACCCCATGCTCATCTAGTGCTCTCTTCAGCCTGCAAGCAGTCAATATTGGGGGTACCATATATTTAGTAGGAATTATTTGCTAGTTGGAAAAATTCCATCAGCACCTTCTGATTATCAGCCTGGGCCCTCTGCCTGTTTCAGTGGCTAGCCACCTTTGATGCAAGGATAGGATGGTGGTTAGAAAGCATGGCTTCCAATGTTTGCCTGGTTGTCCGCACTTTTCTGGCTCTTGCAGATGGCAGGCAAGTCCCCAAACCATGGCAAGCTTCAGAGGTAAACCCCAGCTACCAACTACTGACATAGCCATACAATATACTCCTCCTGCTTGGGCATCAGGATGACACTCTCAGGGTGTGCTTTGGGGGGTGGCTTTGTGCCACCTAGCCTTCTGGGAAGGGTGGTGAAGTTCATTTTGAAGCATGCTGCCGCTTTTCTAATGCTTGGAAATTTGTCACTCTTTTAGTCTTTCCTAACCTCCTGTATGGATTTCTCCTGCATCTGAACCGTACTTGGTTTGACTCCAGGAATTGCAGTTGTGGGGGGAGGTTGTGGTAGGACTTGCTGCCGGGCTTGTATCTGAAGATAAGTTGTTATGAGGGGTGTTGCATTACCTGTTCGTGTTGCAAGGCCAGGCCACCTACGATACATGATTGAACTATATCAGCAAAATCACTTTTCTCAGTTTGAGGTTCCTGAGGTTTCTGCCACCTTTCTGAGGTTTCTGCAATCGGCTGGTACTGCATTTATTCGAATTACATTATTGGAAGCCTATTTTGATTGCTGAGATGACTGATTGGCTGTTCTGATCAGTGAATAGTGTCTGAGTTGCAAGATCCACATGGTTTGAAAAAGTCATATTGGTGGTTCCATTACAGCAAGTGTACATTTGTCCCTGCCGATTTCGGACTTAGAAATTTCTGACCACCCTTGAACCCCTGAAGCCTTATTTCAGTTGCTGTATCGTGTATTTGCACCATCACCGTCACCATCAGTATCGCCATCACCATCGCCATTTCTCTGACAACCATTCATACCACCAAAGTCTTATTCTGCTCACTCCACCTTTTATTTGCACCGTTGTTACCATCACCATCACCATCACTATCACCATCACCATCACCATTGCCATCACCTTTGCCATCCCCATTGCCATCCCCATTGCCATCACCATTGCCATTGCCATCACCATTGCCATCACCATCACCATCACTTTTTATGAACTACAATGTATATTCTTTACCAATGTAGTTCACATGCTGTACCAAGCCTTCATATCTCTCTACTCCTCTACCGCTGGCCCCTTCGATCATGTGCAAATCAACTATGATTGACTTTTGAGTATGCCGAATTGATTCGCCTCAACGAGTAGATCAAGACGGTGCAGGCACACCGCCGTTCATCCATTGTTGGCTCTCGACTGGCTGCTCGACTTCTCCTCCACCTACTGCTTCCTCATCAGCACTCACCCCCTTCGAACTTTTGCAGATCAACTCGGATTCACTCGTGGGTATGCTTCATCGATTTGCCTCGACGAGTACATCAAGACGGTGAAAGCAAGCTGGTGTACTGCCATTATTGGCTCTTGACCAGCTGCTCCATGGCTGCTGCTGCTCCTCCACCTTCTACTGAATTCATCCAACTTTTGCAGTTTAACTCCAATCAACCAATCGATAGGGCCATTCAATTCGTCTGACAGGGTACATTAAGGCAGTTCAAACACGCTGGGGTAAGTTCATTCTGGGCACATGACTGGCTGCTCTACTCTGGATATCACATTTAGTTTCGTTGGATGGTGTAGTAGTGGAAAAATATGACTGTGAACCTTGGAATTTGTGTCGGAGGCTAGATGTTAGTTGAATAAGATCATGTATACAGGTGAACTTTTGTTCGGAAATTGCAAGTGTAACCTCAAATATCTAGCTTAGTGGGTGAAATGAGTAATTTCACCTTCGCTTAGCGAGGTTTATGAAGTATTCATGAATGCTTTCTGAATGTTTCATTACAGCTTTGCGATAATGCACCACCAAGGGTCATTCTCGTCAATACCCACATTGTGTTTTGGTATTCATAGACCCCTAACATTGAATATCTTTGATCAACAAAAATCCGTCTTTGCCCATGCAGCTACATCATATATCTGTGAACCAACCAGTGCTAATTTCATTCATTCAAATTTCACTGTTGCTCTGATTCTAATGATATGTAGAGATGAAATAAACGCAGTTCATTGCACATTCACCTCCTGGTATCCAAATTACTATTTCACTTCTAATGATATGATGGTAGCAGAAGATTATCAATTTTCATGGAATTTTCAGGATATTGTCAAAGCTGCTCAATCAATTTCAACAATGTTGCAAATTAAAAACTGGGAGCTGAAAGAACAATATATTTGACATCTTGCATATATTCATCTCATGGTGATAGGAAAAATCATTGCAGAAATGATCAAACCACACTATTGTCATCTTTCTGAATGTGCCATTGCTTCACAAAGTGACTGGTTGGTTCACAGAGCCATTCCAGATGACAGGAAGTGACCAGTCTCTTCGGGGAGCCAAGTAACTCGCCACAGTGATGTGTGATTTCTTACACTGATATCGTTCATTAACTGACTAAAACACAGAATGTCCCTTTACCAAGAAAGTGGTCCATTTAGGGAGTCACACCCTCAGTGACTACACAGATTCACTCACAGAGTGTACCCCTATGCCCAGGCTCAGTGAATTGACTGTTTCATTCATTGAGTATTCACTGGATCAATACTCTGCATATCTATATGTCTATTTCAGTATGTGTACTCTTTTGGCCATTACCAGTTGAATGCATTCAATGCAATTGTATCCAGTTCAGCATATGAATACACATTCAACTGATATTATGAATCACAACTGTACTTTGAATGTTTCTGAAAGTATCATATGATTTCAGGCTATGCGCAGCTTTCAATATACTGTTGCTGTGAAAAAGTTTGCTCACCATTTGTGGGTTGATGATTTTCACCTCAATTGGCCTCTTTTGCACTCTCTAGAAATAATCTTGACCACATCTTTCCAGTATTGGGAGAATTCACCAAGATACAACAGAAAGGTATGTTCCATAGGACAATATAAGGTTAATTGGCATGACAAGAAAGGTCATGAGAATCAATAACTCAGTGAATTTCAAGTTCTTAGTCACAATTCCTAGTATGGAGAAGATATGCAATCCAGTTCATTGTGATGGCTAAATGCTAATATTAGCAATATTTCCAACCATCAGACTTTGGGCCTGGTTCAGATGGGAACTGAACTGTTTCCAAATCTAAAGTTCAGGTTCCCACTGCAACCCAACCAGAAGGAATGATCATAGTTGACTCTATATTGTAGAACTAACCAAATTACCTGATAGTTAAACAGGATAAAACATGTGTGTAAAATACTCCACATACGACTTATGAAATCCTGGATGTAATAAAATCAGCAATGTATATTTTGATTTTGAATATTACAAATCTCGCTTCAATCAAGTTCAATATCAAATGTACAATTTGTTAATTGTGTTTCACGCCAAAATGGTTTTTATTTTTGTGCAGTGGTAAATTTCCATATGTTGTGAAATATATCAAATACTGCAAATATTTCAGTTTCAATGAAATCAATTGCCTCATTATTGCCTAACTGATGTTGATCGTAAATACATCTGACTTTCGAACTACATTTTACAATTGTACAGCCACTAACCCAATGAGACCGGTATTTCAGTTGTACTAATATACTGTATTTACAGTCTTTTCATTATATATGTTTAAATATCAATCATTTCCATTTAATAACCAGGAAAATTACAAAATAAGTTCAAAGCCCCATTAGAAAACACAGAACACAAAATAACATAAGAAACCCAGATCAATTCTCCACTATCGTTTAATTCCTTTTGCCTTGTATGATTCTTGGGTGATCACCGGTGCTGAGTTGTGAACATCTGTAGTTGCAGTACATTTTGACTTTGGAACTGGCCTAATACAGCCTGCAATATCAGGGGTGACATATTTATCTGGCTGTTCTGCCTAATTGATCACATTGGAATTATCAGATGGATTTATATGATTCTTGTGATCAGCTGCACCATCGTTTTTATCATTGTGTGGATCATTGCAGACACTGTTCCAATGGAGCCTATTGTCATTATTAGAATTAATTTCGGCTGAACATTGATCATTCATTTCGGGAGGATGGCGGTCGTTTCTATGTATTTGCTGGACATTGAGAACTTTGGTTTTTCCACCAGGGAGGATAATCTGCAATTGGAATGGTGGGAGTGGTGATTTTTTAGTAACTTTGAAAGCTGCAATACCATCATATTTAAAGACTGACCAGGATGTTTGAACTACCCGTTGTGTAATTGAAATGGTGGGTATGGCAGTAATTCATTTGTTCGGAGTGTGTGATGCCATCTGAGTTGCCTGTAGGTATTTACTGCCTCGCCACATCTGCAAACTGTGATAAGCCTTGGCCATTCTGTGCAGCATTTATCCCTCAGAGTCTTTCAGGATTTCGTAATTGTTATCAGACACTTAAGAATCTGAATGAACTCTATTGTTAGCCAAATAACTAGGATTGCACCTGGCAAAGTGTTAAACAACCACATTGTCTCGAAGTGTTTCATGTGCTGTTTTCGACAGCCTCACCCTAATCACATCATGGTAAAGTAAGAAGCTGCATTCTATCCTAACCTTGTGTGGCATGATTGAGCACATGTCCTGCCTCATATTGGCCAGATTGGTGAACTTTGTCTTTCTTGATTCCTGTTGTTGCCATCCATTGGTGCTATGAGGCCTTCAGAATGCCCTGCTAACCTCTGTGTAGTCGGAATGATGATGATTATAATTGTGAATAATTTGTCCCCATGTTTGGATACCTTTGGGTGGTTGAGTTATATGAAGAGTGGCGGCTGTCAATAAATATGCTGAGCCATCTGAGTGTCCAAGAGTACATTCTGCAGTGTTTCCTGGTGTAGAGTACTCATCATCACTGTAAAAATCAGGTGGATTATACATTGATCAATCTGGTCCAGGAACTGGTATAGAGAAACAGAGTGTTTGATTAGGTACTATATTGAATTTTCTGTCAGGCATAAGTTAATTTTGGTGTAGTATTCATACTTGACATATTGTATGAATATATCCTTGAACAGGGCAGTGCAGGAACTCTTATCCTCAGGATCAACATCCATAACCTTGTCTCACTTCCCAATTGATTGCATATGTAAACATAGATGAAGGATACCTGCTGCAACAGGGAACCTGTTGTCTGTGGTGTTTCTTGGGAGTAATATTTGACAGCTTTTGGGGTTCAAACTTCAAAGTGAAGCATAGATCCTCCTATTACAGAGTGTTGTTCTTCTTCAAAGCACCAATGTCGCCATCCAGATGATCCAATATGTCACATTGGATCATGATTTCTTGGTGCAAGGTTACTGATCGCGGTCTTGATGTTCAATAACAAACTAACCTCAGCTCCTCCATTATGTAATTGACTGTAACCTATTCACTCTGTGTGGCAAATAAGGGTTGATAATTACTTGGGTTTGGGTTTTCAAGCCACATGCCTGTACACTCTCAGGATCTGAATACCTGTTCAGGTAGTGTTAGCAACGGTTCCAAATTACGGGTCCGGGTCGGTTCCAGTTCCGAACCGCCCATGGAACCGAACCGCCCAATCACAAGCGGTTCCGAACCGGAACCGACCCGGATCCGCCGGGTTTTGGCGGGTTTCTTCTCCAACACTATCGCTCCAATTCAGTATTTGAGTTCTGATTGGATCGTGACATGTTATATACGTAGATTATGCAGTTTTTGACGCTCTTTCACGTCCCGGTCATCGATTTGCGATACAATTAGTATTCGTTGAGTCGCTGCGAAAAACAGTCGATTTTGGACGTATTTTCAGCTTTATTTCACAGCGACTCAACGAAGACTAATTGTATCGCAAATTGGAGACCAGGACGTGAAAGAGCGTCAAAAACTGCATAATCTACGTATATAACATGTCGCGATCCAATAAGAACTCAAATACTTAATTGAAGCAGAAAAGCTGTGATTATTGGGGCCGATGAAAAATGAGGCTTTGCTGCAGGTAAAACCCGCCAAAACCCGGCGGGTTTCGGTTCGGTTCCGGGTTTTAACCATTTGTGATTGGGCGGTTCGATTCCTTGGCGGTTCCAGACCCGACCCGGGGCTCCGGGTCCGGTTCCGAACCGGACCGTGGCCGGGTAACCCGGACCCGTTGCTATCACTATGTTCAGGTAGTTTGTCAAGTGAATTGAACTGAGTTTTCGCATCTACAGTTGGCAGTAATGCAATCTGAACTGCGGATTTCAGGCCGTTGAGACATACATCACATCTTTCAGGGGTCAGAGTAATGAATACACCATTCATTCTTTGCTATATCAAGAGTCGATATTCAGAATACAAGTGTAGAAAGCATGTGGTAACTATTTTTTCAATAATGTTAGCAAATACAGGTATGATGGCGGTGACCTTGGAGATTCTTGTATTTCCAGATATCTGCAGCATTCGGCATTTAGCGAACACCACACTCACATTTTCTCCAAATTGCGTATCACATGCATTGGCTTCCCCTGATCATGTACCACCATTTACCCCTTGATTAGTCATGAATACCCTTCAACACAGTTGAATAACATAACCCATATATTGCATGTGGTTTCAAAATGCCAACCAGACAATTGCGAAGATTTCGACTGCAGATTGTTCATTCTGAATCATTGAATTGTTGGCTGATGCATTGTCAGTCGTTATTTACAGTGATGGATCATAGATAAGATCAAAACATTCAAATTCCTCTTTGACCTGACCAGCTTGTCACGCACATGTGTGTTTGTCTTTAACCTAGAGTTTCGTGTGATCAGTACAAAATATCATAACCCAGTAGCTGCAAACCTTATCTAGTACAAGCCGTACTTGACATAATTTACAGTTGCAATTTATATAATATTCAATAACTGTCACAATACCCAATTCATTGGTTGATGTCCAACCATATAATGCTATACTGACTGTAATTTTTTTTGGCAATAACTTTTTGATTGTATCAATTGTTAGGGAGTGTTCTCTGGGGCAAATATATTCCTGAAAGTGCTGGTTAAAAGCATAACCAAATCGTATCGTACATTATTGAAAGTCAGTCAGGATTTGAGATTGGTATCACTATATAATGGAACATATGGAAAATCAAATCGTAGTATCAAATAGCAATTGCAGGTTTCTTGGTCAAATTCAAGAATTGTAATGTCACTATCAGCCAATTTTGAACATTCTATCTGTCAAAATCATCATTATAATCTGGGATTGTTAATCAACTTGTGTTTGACAGGAATAAAATCCAATCATGACACCATGACTGATAACCTTCTTGAATGCCACTGGAGCTTGCTGATCACCAGCCATATCCGTCAATAAAGTAAAGTCAAACCCTGTAAAAATTTCCAGCTATAGTTTGTATCTCTTTGATGAATGGTGTATCCCCATAGTATTAGTTCCATTCTGGGATGTATGTATAAGAACCTGATAACAGACAATGCATATGATGGCAGGGCTGCCATGTGATGCATTAACACAAAGTGTTTTGAATCACCCAGCTGGTGAATGCTGCAAGCTGCTCCGTACAATTTTAGTTGCGGTTGGAATATCCTTCAAACTCCACCATTGGTTTGAGTAATGGTTCCAACCCAGAGCTTCCGAGTCAGGTTCAGGTTGGAACCAAACCATTGTCAAATGGACAGATTGGGTTGCCTGTAGAACCGAATCCGAAAAAACGGTTAAGGTTGACAAAACATTTTGGAGCTGTCCACATCCTGGATTATCAGATAGGTGCAAAAACAGGTGTATACTATTCTATATGCAATTTTCATTATTCTGAATTTAATCAATCAAGCAATTCAGATTGATGTTTTTGACTGTTATTAAATTCGTTTCTGTCAAATTCAAAATTATATCTATAATTTGTTGAATACGTATCATAACTTGATTGGTTAACTGGGTAACAAAAGAAAGCTGACCAAAACTGTAGATAAACTTGTGATGAAATAAATTGCTGTATGTTGTAGTATATATCAATCACTACATATATTTTAGTATTGATCATATATATTATCTAATTATTGTCCACATTTCTCACATCTTAACCATATCTTCCATTATGTTACCTTTGAAAATAACCCCAAAAATAGATAAATAATATCGCAATGGGCCCATCATGTTGCGTTCTTCTGATATTGTATTCTAACAGCCTTTTCATCATATATGTATAAAATATATAACATTTCTCAGTAGTAACCAAGAAAATTAACAAATAAATGATACTTATGCCCCATTATAAGAAACAGAAAATTAAAACAAATACAAAATTCAGATTTCCACTCTACAGTGGCTTATATACTTTTCAGTGTTGTGTATCCTACCAATTCTTGTAGAGGGCATGACATAATGACAGGACTTGCTGTGCGCTTGAACTTTCAAACTGGCTTGATCAAACCTATCATATAAGGTCTGGCATGTGCAGAAGACTGATCTGCCTCTTCACTGACATTAAAATCATCACACATATCTAAATCATCTTCATCGTCAGCCTTTCCATGATTTTGATTCTAGTTTGGATCATCCAAGAAATCATTTCAATAGAGACAATCATCAGTATCAAAATTCTTGTCAGCTGAAATATCTACATCAATTCTGCCTGGATGGAGGTAGATCCTACGTATTGCCTGGATATTGAGAACTTTGGTATTGTCACCAGTGTGATCCATCGGTGATATGGATGGTGAAATTGGGGATTTTTCTGTTATTTTGAAATCTTCAACACCATCATATTCAAGGCTGACCAGAATGCTATAACTATTTCTTTGGTGTCTGAAATAGAAGCCATTGCTGTTATTTGTTTGTTCTGGACACGTGATACCTTCACAGTTGCGTATAGATTTTCGCTTCCCTGCCACATCCCAAAAAAGTCATGAACTTTCGCCATCCAATGCGGCATTCTTCCCTCTGCGTCATTCATGACTTCGGAATTGACATATGATATTGATGAATCCATTTGTGCAGTATCACTGGCCAATAGCCAATGATCATTTCATCCACACTGCCAAACAACCAGGGTTTCTGGAAATGTTTCACATATAGTTTTTGACAACTTCCGCCAAATCACATATTGGACAAGCAAAAGGCAAGCCTTGACTCCGTTTGCACCTGGCATGATTGGGATGATGTTACGTTGAACATTGGCACAAAAGGTATACTTTGTGTTCATTTTTCCTCCGGACACTACAAATCAGTTACATTGGGTATTCAGAATTCTCTGCGAATTAGCATTCAGATTGGAAATAATTCATTGACAGATTTGAGGTACCTTGTGAGGTGAATTCCAATCTTGTATGATCGCCGTCGATCAGCGTGCTGCGCGGTTACCGTGTCCTGGATTTCAATCCAGGATGCATGCACGTGTAAAATCATCATTAACACCGAAGAAATCATATGGATCATCTGTCAATCGACCTGGCCTAGACAGTGTATTGGATGGCATTGGGTTATGATTTGGTAAATTTTGAAATTTTCTGGTAGTGATAAATTGAAATGTGATGCAGTATGAATGCTCAACGAAATTTATGAATGAATCCTTGAACTGCGCAGTGAAGTAGCCCTTGTCCTCAGGATTGACATCTATATCTTTGTTCTATTTGCTAAACAATCGCAACTTACGCAACGGATCAAAAATATGTTGTGCAATCAGAATTATTTTCATCTCTGGTGTGACTGCAGAGTAATACTTGGACAGCTTTTGGTATGCAAACTTCAAAGTCAAGTATAGATCCTCAACAACTGAATTTTCTTCTTTGCCAAAGGTTGCATAACACCATCCATATATTCAAATATATTGTTATGTAGTGTAATGACATGGTGTGAGGTGTGTGTACACTGTGTCGATTTCCAAAGTGTCCAAAGATATCACGGTCTGAGCACCTCCATTACGTATTCGACAATAATGGATTTATCCTCCATTATAAATAATTGCTGGTCATTAGCATCATTGGGGTTTTTATGCCCAGTGTGTGTAAACGCTCCAAATCTGTATGCCTGCTCTATCATATGCTGAGTTGAATTATACCAAGCTTTTAAATTGATGGTATGGAGTAAGGCAGTTCAAACTTTGGATTTCTGGCCGTCATGAAACTCATTTCGTCTTCGAAATGTCAGAGTAATCAATAACACAAGCATTCCCTGCTATATCGAGAGTTGGTCGACAGAATCAAAGTATATATACTCATATAGTAGCGATTTTTTCAATAATTTTACGTAATCTGGGCTTCATGGCTGCCACCTGTGAAATAATTCCCTTTTCTGCCTTCTGCAGCTTTGGCTTTCAGTGAATACCACATTCTGATTTTCTCCAAATTGCGTATCACGTTTATTGGCTTCACCTTATTTTCTTCAACCCTTCACCCCCAGATTTGAATGGAATGTATCTAAACCCAGATGAATAACATTGGTAATGCATGGTATATGGTTTCGTAATGCCAACCAGTCATATGCTGAGATCTCAAGTGCAGATTATTGCACCTTAGTTATTGAATAGTTGAATAGAAGCTCAACAGTGAATAAACCAAGCAATCGAACATCAGCAAGACCGAAATGTTCAAGTACCTCCTTGAAATGCTCGGCCAGTGGCTCACCTGTGTGTTTATCTTTAACCTATAGTTGTCTGTCAGTAGTGAAAAATATTCAACCAAGCGGCCACCAACATGATCAAATACCTTTTGTACTTTACATAGACACCAGTTGAGATCAATATAATGGCCAATGACTGACACAATGTCCAATCGATTAGCACATATCTACCCATCTAATGCTACACTTAGTGTATATTATATCAGCAATGGCATTCCAATTGAATCAATTGTGATGGAGTATTCTCTTCGGCAAATAGCACTGAAAGTACACGCAGGGTGTAGAATGCAAGTGTATAGTGAAGAGTTGAATTTCTGTTGTAACTCCAGGATTGTAATAGCATTCCATGGTTCGTGTGCAGAAACAAATCCCTGTATCAAATAGCAGTTCCAGGTGTGTTTGTTGAATTCAAGAATTGTACAATCATTATCGGCCAGTTTTGCACATTCAATCTGTAAAAATTGTCGGTATGGTTAGAATATCAATCAGCCTGTGTTTAATGGGAACTACTTGCCACCATGACACACTGGCTGGCATTCTTCTTCAGTACAGCAGAAGCTTGCTCATCACCAGCTGTTCATATAAATATAGAATTATCTGATTCAGTTGACATATTCAACTCGGCTTCGTGTGTTTGATTTGCACTGTTCTGCCCTAGTATTTGTTGCATTCTCTGATGGATATACCTGAAGTGGGATAAATAATACAAATGATGGTAGAGTAGCTGTTTTCTGGTTTTGCACAATGTTTGTACAATTGCCATGCCGCTGCATAGCTGGCACCACTCCATGCAATGGTGGATTTGTTTCAATATTTTTAGGAGTCCACAATATATCAAACACCATATACAATATTCTGTCTGTCAAATCTGGTATGAAGATAGGTTGTTCCATTGAGGAAAACATTACTCCAGGTGAGGATGTATCAATAAAAATAGCAGCCGCCATTGAAGCAGTATTTCAAGGGAATAGGCATCCAGAATAAAAGAGACTTTGTACTGCTCTGCTGTTGAAAATATTGATTTGTATTTGAATGTCAAAATGTTTGATATATCTGCTTCCACAGACTGTTCATAGAAAGAAATGAGGGACAGTATGTGAATAAAAATTAATTTGTTAATGAAGTCAGTCAAAATTACGATACATCTGGTACTGCCAAAAAAACCACACCCACTAGAGTTGTGTGCACAAAAACTGTTAATGCCCAATTGATGCTGACTTTTACTTTTGCAGCGTACCTGCCATATTGTACAATTGAACTCAATTCATTTGGGGAATCTGCCTTTCATGCATATTTGGCAAGAATATGCCTTGCCAAACAGATAACTCAGGATTGAATTAAATCAATTCAGTGGTTACATGGATAAATTGCCTACCACCGATTTGTCAATAAAGGTGGTGAATATTCGAATAAAACTAAACTAATATATTGGGTCATTTGTGTATTGAATATTGTATGACCAAAAATCTTCGACCCTCTGTACACTCGCACTTGCACACCTGAAGCCTCAGTGTCTGGTCAAACAATTGCTGTCTATTTGAGCATGAAGGCTGATACATGACCTAAACCGAAGCCTAAGGAGAGCAGGCATGGAATCCATGTCTATATGATCAAAAACACATGATGAAACGACAGAAAACACAGATAATTGAGGTATTGATTGATCATGTTGATGATGATGGTGGTTGGGCGTGGCGTCCTGAACTTGACTACGTTGAGAGTCAGGTCAGGGCTGTGTTTCCACAACACGCTAGCCTCAATTGGCTCTGCAACACCCATCTCTTGCAGCGGTGGGTGAAGCTCTTCCAGAGGTAACGGGCATCAACACGATCTATAGCACTCAACACTCTTTTAAAGCAACACAAATCTCAAAAATTAACAGCTTGCACGCCTGAGCATAAACATAATAAACACAAGCAAACAGTGGCACAAAGGCCGAAATCAGCACCATCGACACTGCGATTAAAGTACTTATCCCCGCGACTTACAGAATACGATACCTGTCGAAAACATCTGCACAACATCCCCTTGACATTACAGGATGAAAATGATGAAACCTTTTTGAAACCTTCAAAGGATTGAGTGGCTTGCAGCTTAGACTTTAGCAGGATAGAACAAATACTCAGCATATATGGCTTGACTTTGACGGTATGCCATCCCTTGAGAACATCGTGCGAGACGGGTACTTTGAGATTGTGTATGTTTTGGCTGGAAATTGCAATTATAATGACTGGTCCAAACCAACATGGCTCAAAAGGGTAACCAAAATTTCAAGCAATCATGTAATTCTGATAGAAAACCCAGTTTCCCACCACATAGATGTGTTTGTGGATTCTGCAATCCAAGGTAGGCTGATGGAAAGCGTCAAACATCCGCTGATGATTGATCATTCCCAAATAATTTCCCGCACACAGACTGTTGTGAACAAACATCAGAATAGGAATGATCTCTGACGGTTGTGGAACCGGAACCCCATTATCGATGCAATTGATGTATAGTACATGTCTGGATGTCGTGCGTTTCATTTCCAGGTTTTAGAATACCGCCATCATGTACACTTACCTCCTGTCTTTTTTAGGCAAGTCATTTTGGAAAGAGCCAGTTCTATGGCACATAATGAGAGAATTCCTCCAAGAGTTATAATTGGTTCGCAAGAGCAGACCCAAGGCATGACTTGAAGGACTATAAAGGGGGCTATCCTGGGTTTGGACAGTTTGTTGACAATCAATGCAAGGTTGGCTAAGGTGGATTTTATGACTTTACCAACTGTGTTGATACGTACGGACACAGCTAGATATCCCAACCACTCCCTCAATGCATCAGTAGTATTAGCAACAGTTCAAACCTGGAGGCTGTGGTCCATGTCCGGGTCGGAACCAAACCGTTTCCACATTGGAAGTGCGGGTTGCAAGTAGAACCAAACCAGAAAGAATGGTCATGATGCATTCCTCAATTTGGAACCACTCAGATTTCTGGGTTTTATAACGGTTTGTAAACCGGGTTGATATCAGACTGCATGCCACATTTGCACTCTGGTATTCGATAACATCAGTACTCCACAATAACTATATAGTCTGTCAGAGATTTCATTTTCACAAAACTAAAAATTGTAAAAATCATATAGTGAATTGATCCATATTTTTGTAGATTCAACTGGATTCTGCAAGAAAGAAAACCTAAAGACTAACACATGTCTCAGTCTAACCGCCCACAGCCAAGTAACTGATCACGCAATCAAGCACATAAGCGCCCGAGCAGGGGTTCATATTTACCCCGCTCCTGAACTTATTTTTCCCCTTCCCAGGTCATCACCGCAACCATGGGCGGAGTGAAGCCAAGAGAATAGGTCGCTGACAGAGAACACAACATCCGGGATGCCACACAAGCATGTCTGAGTGGTCAAGTAACATCCAGCTGCTGCACAGCCTCAATTTATGGTATTCCCTATGGCACCCTGCGAGATAGACCCAGAGGGGCTCAACCCCGGAGTATTACATATGAGCAGGAGCAGCTACTCACTCCCGAGGAAGAGAAATCGATTGTGAGATCCTGTGAAGCTCTGGATGACTTCGGACACCCACTGCAAGGGAAGATGGTTGAGGATGTCTCACGATCTCTTCTACCCCCGCAAGGTGGCCGACAATTGGGCAAACACTGCATTACTTGCTGTCTAAACCGACATTCTGGCATCACCAGCAAGTTTAGTCAGCGGCTGGATCGCTAAAGGGCGAATGCGAATGACCCTGTGATCTTGAGAAACTTCTTTCGCAAAGTAAGTTACATTAGCATAGTTCAATATTTTCAACTAACAACCGTATTGCAGCTGGAAACACTGATTAGAAAGCTCACTGCTTGTCCAGAAAACATTTACAATATGGATGGGAAGCAGTTCATGCTTGGTCAGGCCTTGAAAGTCAAGGTTATCTGCCGTAGAGGCCGAAGGAATTCCCGCTATAGTCAGAATGGAAACCGGCAAATGGTTACAGTGATTGAGTGTATATCTGCAGCTGGTACGGTTATTCCACCCATATATATCTATAATGGTGGAAAGCATCTACTAGGATGGCATGCAGGAGATCAGGCGAAAGAGCAGGCTACGTTCGCTTGGTCATCCAAGGGTTGGACCGACAACGAATTAGTGTTGGAATGGGTGTAAAAGACCTTTTCACAGTTCACAGCTCAAGTGTAGGTACCATCAAAATGTTCTCCTACTCCAACTGACAGCAGTAGTGTCTGGAAACAGCCATGGATTCTTGTTCTTGATGGGCATGTATCACATTCGACATGGCAGTTTTAGGATTTGTGCTCAACCCGAGATATCCACCCCATTTGCCTCCCAGCACACTCTACACATATTCTACATGCACTGGATGTTGGCCCTGTTGGTTCATTATCATACTGCGATAGTAATGAGTTGGATTTATGGATGAGAAAAGGAGGTAATGCCATCAAGAAGGGGCAATACCAGGAGTAGATACACCCCCGGAATCTCAATTTATTCGTTTAATAACTTTTTCAATTCACTTGTCACACATGCAAGGGCTGCAGCATACACACACAAAAACATTTTCAGTGCAATTGAAGCTACAGGGATCTGGCCTTTGAACTTACGCAAAGTTTTCGAACGTCAATCACAGAATTGCATTCGGCCGGATACACCACCAAGCTCTCCCTTTGAAGCTCAAACCAAAACTCCCTGAAATCCCAGAGCCAATAGCAGACTAGCGCGCAGTGCATTACACCTTGTCACTTGTCAAACACCTTGTTCCCTATATCTCAAGTCTCTCATAGGTCAACTGGGAAGGTCTGACCAAGGGGCACTTGCAGAAAAAGAATTGGGGCAGGAAATGGTGAGATTTCTTCGTTCTGGGGCCAAGGATACAACTGCAGCCGCAGCTAATGATGTACACCACCTTGGTGAAGCTCGTGTGTATACCGCTGAGGATGTGGTGCAGCTCAGAGAAGAGAGAGAGAGGATTGATCAACACAAAGCGGCCAAAACCAAAAGTGTCAGGATAAGGCTGCAGCTAACGCAGCACCAGCAGGAAAAGAACCCAAAGGGTCCAAACATGCGGAAAAGCATGGTATAGGTTCGAAGAAGGTGGATGCAAGTTGTTTTAGTGATTGGGAGCATGAGGAAGAAGATATCACAGATGGAGGGGGATGGCATGATGAGAACAGTGAGGGGGAGGAGGGCTCAGTTGTATATGTTGGAAGTAGCCCATGCCTGGTTGATGTCATGGAGGGTGGAGACAGTGGAGAAGAGGTCAATAGTCAACTTCCAGTAGTTACATGGTCAGGGAGAGTGGTTAAGAGCAGTCATATGATATAATAGATGTCACCTCCGGGTGGTTGGTTTCCTGGTCTTGGGTGATTTCCCAGTAAAATACCTTGTTTAAACTAATACTGGTTGTAAATCCTGTAGTGTATAATAAGTATCAATCACCATGGGTATTGTAGTCTCGACCATGGTCATTATAAGGGTATTGACTTCCACATTCTAGATTTTTTTAACACCACCAAACACTTGATGCTTGACCTGACCAGACTGGTGGATATACAATATTTCAATGCACCCAGCAATGATGAACCACTGTAAGAAATTTTGGAATTTATTGAAGTAGAAAAAATAATTACCATTTACCCCCAAAGTGCATATAGTTTTCATAATGAATATATAGACAAATATCTGATCTATTTCAAATGGAACTATCACCCGTTATCCCATATCAGCTGAGATGCAAGTGATATATATGACATATTAATTACAGAACAATTAAAGTCATTTGGTTGCAGTCTGCAGGTATTTTTCAAGGCTATTTCAAATCAATTGGACTCCAACAAACAATTTTCATGGGTATTGGTGTTAATAAACATACGAATCACTAATTCGGAGAAAAAACAATATACGACTGATTTGTCGTTTGATACAATAATGATATTTGAATTGACAACAATTGCAGCTGCAAGTCGAATTCCACAAAACAGCAAATGAACTCTCATACAGCATTAAGGACTGTCTTTTGTCAAAATATATGCAATGAAGGAGAATCAATTGTGCAAAATATGTGCTCCATAATGAGTGTCAACAGAGTGTCAACAGCAGCTTTCAATATGGCGCATTGACCAAATGAACTCTTATACAGCAGTATTAACAGCTTTTCATTAAAATAAATTCAATCTGGAACAACCTATTGCTCACTATGTATGCATTAAAAAGAGTGTCAACAGCGCGTCATTTTTTTTTCGGTTCAGTAGATCATTATTGGGTATCGTTGGGTGTGTGGAAATACTCAAACTATATGTTTTGACTGACTTTATTAACAGATAATCATTCTGCAGTGCCTCTGAGTTGCAAAAGAGTGGAACCACAATTCTGTTCACAAATTCACTATATATTTCCACTCATGTGGAATCAATTATAATGACAGTTTTTCAATTAGATATAGCATAACTATTGTCCAGTATGATTGCTGTAAAATGAACGTCAACGGAGCATCAACAGAGGGTGAACAGAGCGTCAACAGAGGCTTAAAATGCAGCTCAAAAACAAAATATATCCTTTTTCAGAATTTTTGACTGCCTTTTGACAGGATTTATTCAATCGCAGACAAACAATTGTGAAGCATGAATGTTGTAAAAACTGAACGTCAATGGAATGATAATGCTTGTCAGTTCAGCGGATCATTATTGGGTAGAGTTGTATGAGTTGACATGATCAAATTAGTTGTTTTGACAGACTTAATGGACAAATGATTATTGTGCAGTGCTTCCAATATACAAAAGAGAGGAACCCCAATTCTGTTTGCAAAATCCTAATCCATTACAATTCATATGGAATCAATTATAATGACAGTCTTACCATTCAATACAGCGTAGCAATTGTGCAATATGATTTCTCTGACATGAGCTTCAATAGAGCCTCAAATGCGGTTTAAAATGCAGCTCAAAGACCAAACGTATTATTTTGCAGAATGTATCATTTTTCCACTGTTTTGACTGCCTTTTGTCATGATTTATTCAATCTTGGGCAAACCGATGTGCAGTATGAATGCCCTGAAATGAGCGTCAACAGAGCGTCAACATTGTACAGTTCAGCCGATTATCATTGGATACAGTTGCATTGGTTGAAATGATCATATTGGATGTTTTGACTGACTGGATCGATGGATCAATATTGTGCAGCGCAGCTGACGTACTAAGAGAAGGACATCGAATTGCTTGGCAAAATCATTATATACATTACAATTCATGTGGAATCAATTATAATGACAGTCTTTCGATTTGAAGCTGTATAGCTATTGTGGACTATGATTGCTCGGAAATGAGCGTCAACACAGTGTTAACAGCGGCTTAAAATGCAGCTCAAAAACCAAATGCATCCTTTGGCGACAGATTGGACTGCAATTCGTCAATATTTATTCAAACTACAACAAACTATTGTTCAGTATTGATGCTCCAAAATCAGCTGCAACAGAACGTCAATGCAGTTCAGTTAAGCAGATTATTATTGGATAGTGTCTCATTTGTTGAAATAATCAAATGAGATGTTTTGACGAACATTATCGAAAAATAAATATTGTGCAGTGCTTCTGACGTATGAAAGAGAGGAACACAAATTCTGTTTGCAAAATTGTTATACATTGCAATTCATTTGGAATCAATTATCATGACAGTGTTTTTATCAAATGCAGTGTAGCTATTGTGGAGTATGAGTGATCTGAAATAATTGTCAACAGAGCATCAACAGCGGCAAAAATGCAGCTCAAAAACAAAATGCAACATGTTGCGGCAGAATTGACTGCCATTCGTCAACATTTATTCAATCCAGAACAATGTATTGTTCAGTATTGATGCTCTGAAATGAGTGTCAACGGAAGGTCAACGCATTTTGGTTAAGCAGATTACTATTGGGTAGAGTGGAATTTGTTGACATGATCAAATTTGATGCTTTGAGTGACTTTATCGACAGATAAATATTGGGCAGCGCTTCTGACATCCAAATGAGTGGAACACAAATTGTGTATGCAAAATGGTTATATATTACGATTCATATGGAATCAATTATAATCGCAATCTGTTGATTAGATATACGGTAGCTGTTGTGCAGTATGATGGCTCCGAATTGATCGTCAACAGAGCGTCAATGCTGTTCAGTTAAGCAGATTATTATTGGATGGAGTCACATGTGTTGAAATAATCAAATTCGATGTTTTGACAGGCATTATCGACAGATGATTATTGTGCAGTGCTTCTGATGTATGGAAGAGAGAAACCCCAATTCTTTTCACAAAATCATTATACATTACAATTGGTGTGGTATCAATCATAATGACTGTCTTTCAATTCGACACAGCATCGCTATGTTGCAGTATGATTGCTTTGACATTAGCGACAGCAGAGTGTCAACAGTGGCTTAACATGCGGCTGAAAAACTGAAAGTATCATTGTGCAGCAGAATTGATTACTATTCATCAGAAAATATATCCAATCAAGGACTAACTCTTCTTCAGTATTAATGCACTAAAATGAGCGTCAACAGAGTGTCAACACTTTGCAATTTATCAGGTTATCATTGGGTAAAGTTACATTTGTCTACAAGATTCTATTGGATGTTTTGACTGACTGTATTGACAGATAATTATTGTGCAGTGCTTCTCACGTACATAAGAGACGAACCCCAATACTGTCATATTCACGACAAAATCATTGGAAACATACTAAAGTTCCCGATCGCATGTGAAAATATATACTCCAGTCAAATATTTGACTGTCATGCTATTAGCATTGATTATCAACAATCAACTGAATGAAAGAATGATAATCCAGATAAAGCAAACCCGAAATGTGGAACCGGAGATTGAACCCGCTGGATCTAACACAACCCGGGACAACCGGCGGGTTGGCCAGTTCGGTTCCGGGTTGGGAACAGAAAATTACCCAAAGTTGATATTGAGTACGGTTCTGGTGCCAACCCGGACCGCAGCTGGGTAACCCAGAACCGTGGCTAACAACATGCATGGGCAGGAGTGGTGTTTATCTAAGGATGAAGTCGTCCACATTGGAAATCCTCAGAATGGAAACATGAATCATCAACAGAAGTCGAAAGGGCATTAGTGTATTCTCAATGGAGACGGTGCACATGATCCCGGTTTAAAATTGAACAGTCCGATATGGCAATTGATTTTTCTTCCCACATTCCGTGTCCAAGATATATGTGACCATGCAAAACAACTGCAGTACATTCTTGCATGACCATCAGGTAGTAATGGCGTACGGTGATGTGAGTATTGATTGAAACTAGCAACAGCTTTCCAAGCATCATCTTCCTATCTCCAAATACTGATGGCAGGCTATAGACACTATCTTCCTTGAGGATGCCTGGACAAAGGTCAATAGTTGTGGAAAAATAACTTCCACCATGCCATTTGCCATTTACACCACAAACAGTGACATTGTTGTGATCAGTGCAGAATCAAACGTGAGGGGTGGTATGACAGACCTCCAATGCGGTCTGCGTGTTGACAATATTAATATCCGAATCGATAGCTGCTATAATGTCTTGCAGTGGTAAGTTACCAAGATGTGCAATGATCTTGAAAGCGGGAGAATAAGATTGATTTCTGGCTGTGTGCATGAACTGAAAGAACTGATCAATCGACCTTTCTTTGAGGGGGTTATTCTTTGGAGAGCATTCCAACATGCTTGGTTTCTGCCACTGCATAACGATCTGGAGGACGTCCAACACAAGCAGGATATCGATCTCCCCTCTCAATCGCAACTTCCGAATCTCCAGAAGAGAATGACTCTGAGCTGTCATCATACGAAGTACATTGCTCATGCTCATTTCCATTGATTACGTGTAATTTTCAATTTCGCTCTTCTGACGCTTCTCTCTCAAGATCTTGGAAGAGCTTTTCCATTACTGATTTGCAATGATAAGAAGACTTCCATACCAAGGATGGAAGTGTAATAGGTACATTGAATATGACAGCCTAGACTTCAACGTTCCATTCTTCAGCATGAGGGTCATGCTCATCGGGGATCAAATATACAGTATGCTCTAACACATGCCTTCCGCCTGCTCCAACGTCATACTTGCAGGAGCGATGCACTTTAGTACCACTACACTCGAAATCTCGAAACCCACCGAAGTTGAAAACTGATTCAGGAAGAGCACCCATCGAGGACATTGATTCATTGCGGTTTATGATGGAAGCTACATTGTCATTCTTTCGGGAAGCTCTCTCATGTGCTTCTTGATACATTTGAAGCGCTTGAACTCTCTTCTGAATGCGGAGTGCTTCAGGATTTTCCCAACACAGAGCTAGATTGCAACACTACCTGGTGATATAAGGGCACGACCAGAGATTCCAACGGACTATTCCCTTGGTGGACATGTTGGCACAAGGCGTTAGGTTGTATTCCTCAGAGAAGATATGATTCTTCTGCACCTGAACAAATACTTCGTTGATGCTCTTCATTTCGGCATTTGCATGTTGAAGCTTTTCAATTTTTCGGCCTGCTTTCAGTACCACAGAGTGGTCTCCTCCAAATCTATTAGCGTTCTTCTCTTTGCAAACAAGGGATCTAGATGTCAAATAGATTCATTCATTTCGATAAGGTGTTCAACAACCTCATTAAACGTCTTCTTGCACTTATTTCCCCTGTATTTGAATTGAAATAAAATAACTGGAGTAATTTTCGCAACCAAAATCGCATTCAACACATACCTGCCAATATCTTTGTCCCCGATGATCACATTCAATGGATTAGAAAACTCCTTTAACGTGATCCTGGACCAATCCAGGCGAAGATTTCTCAATTCAGTGACAACATTACAGTGTGTTCTATCCTTGTGAATATCAAATTTGACTTTCGGCTTTGTGAAAAGCTTATACTAGGTATCAACATCGAGAGTTCTCCGAAGCCTAACTCAAGTACGACGACCAATGTCAGGGCAACCGTCTACTCTTTTGGTGTGTCAGCACTGACTGTGTTCAAGGGATGCGCAAGGGCGCTTGAGGCACATCGGACCTGAGGGATGAGAGGCCAATGTTGCGATTTCATTCTTGATGTTTCCAAAATTGGTGAGGAAGTCTTTGATAGGAATTCTTCCATCATACTTCCGATCCCTATAGATCCCAATGTACATATTCTTCATGTTGATATGATTTGCCATGTTTGATGCCGGGGATTCCCTTCAGCATTGTAGATTGTTGCACAGATGGATACCCAGTACTCTGTTCTCATTCTACAGTTGACGGTAATGATATTGGAAACGGCCGTTGTTTTCACCAATATTGGAGTTTCTCTGTTGGAGCTAGGCGATGAATAATGGTTTGTGAGCATGCCGATCTACTTCCCAGCAACAAAGGTCCTCAGTATATGACGTGGCAACGGATCTTTGCCAGGCAGCACAATCGTTGTTGAATGCGACTCTCAAGATCCAAATAAACATTCTACACTCTGGATCAATTGATCACATATTGAAGCTACGGGTTAGTGCAGCCGTGTTTGGCACCAGGTCTTCATCAACATGATCTGGTATTCTGCTAGATTGTGACAAAGATCGCATCCGAAATCATTGGATCATTGAACAGTTTTGGATTAGAGGAGAAGGGGTAACAGGCAAATGGTGAATTATGAGTTCAGGTGTGTATCTCCCAGATCCCCGGGTAACATAGTAGAATGTGTCTTCTTCGAGGCTGGCCTCCCCTTCTTCAGAAGCGATTATCAGGTCATGGAGGTCTCGACGAAGGTTTTTGTAGATTTTGTCGAAAGAGCTGTGTGCAATGTCTTTGAAGGCCCCAGGGATACTGAAAACTGATTCATAAATTGCACGACCAATAGTGTCGGGGGCATTGACAGGTGTCCCAGGCAACTCAAAAAGCTGCGGATAGAGGATTATTCTGAAGATTCAACACAATGACATAATGTAAGTTGATCAACTGTCCACAGGGACTCACTGACACTGTCCAGCATCCTGAGCATGGTCAGACCACAGGCGAGACTCAGATACCAAAATGGACTTAAGGATGCGACTGGCATCCCCTACATGAACTGAAGTGATTCCTGCGGAATTGTTGAATTCAGGACCGAACCCAACAATGTATGCCGCGGTGCTATAAAGACGGAGATCCCTTGGATGGTCCACAGATGCCAGATTGAACAGGCAGAGGACGGTCAGAGAGTGATAGTAAGGTTGAGAGAGTGGAAGATGGTGCGATTCCCTGCTGTGGTCATCAGTAATACAAGGTCCCGAAGAGGAGGATAAAAACACCAGAAATGCAATTTGCGTCAATCTGGGCAAACACGAATGACAAGACAAAAGAGTGAACTGATAATCATTGTAATGCTGGATTATGATCATGATGATGGTGGTTGGGAGAGAAGGTCTCCCAAACTAAACGACACTCAGAGTTGGATCGTGGCTCCGCTTTCACAATGCACTAGCCTTATTTGGCTTAGCATCAAAACTGACTGTATGTTTATTTGACAAGAATATATCTAATGATACAGATGAAGAATAATTTAATAACTTCAATTCAATGGCTACCGGGATGGACTGCTTAAAATGGATTGGTCGATAAAGACCCAGATATCCTGATAACACCAATGCAATATATCAGTCCTTTCCCATGGGCAATATTGTGTGACCAAAATGGCTTAAGCTCCGATGACATTCAGTTTGAGTCCTGCAACCCATGTGTCATATCACATAATTGCCCCATATTTGATTGTGTTGGCTACCTTTTATGCATATTTGACAAGAATATCACTCGTAATATGGATGACCCACAATGTAATTGCTTCAATTCAGATATTATCTACATAATGCGCATGCCACTGATTTGTTGATAAAGGCGGTCAATACTCTGATAGCTCTAATGAAATGTATCTGTTCTCTTCATTGTTCAATATAGTGTGACCAAAAATCATTGACACTCAATTGACAGGCACTGTTTGTTCTGCAGTCTATTTATCATATTGTGCAAAAACAATCGATATGAATGTAATGGCAAGCTTTCATACATATTCAATGAGAATATACCACGGTATATGGATTAATTGTGATTTAATTTCTCGAAGCTTGGTTAAACAGGTTGTTCGAGTACATCAGTAAAAATTATTGGTCAATACAGGCAGTTAAAACTACAATGGAATTGAAAGTGTGTATATAATGTGATCCACTACAGCTGTTCAGCAACCAAAAATCGTTGTTATTCAATTGATACTCACTTTTACTCCTGCAGCCTACACATTATGTAACACCATTGCACTCTATTGCATTGTGAAGGCTGGCATTCATATATATCTGGCAGGAATATTCCTCATGATACAGTTGACTCATGACTTCATCTCGGCAATTCGGACATTACTCGAAACAATTGCATACTACCACTTTGTTGATAACGGAGGTCAATACTCTGATTACACTAATTCAATGTATTTGTTCTCTCCCATGGCAAATAGTATGTGACCACAAATCATTGACACTCCATTCATGCTCAAATTTGCTTCTGCGTCATGGGTATCGTATTGCACAATTGCGCACCATTTGATTGTGAAGGGTGGTTAAAATGATTATTTGACAAGAATATATGTTGCGATACAAATAACTTGTCATTTAATTCATTCAATTCTGACATTACTCACATATATCGCATACTACTGATTTGTCAATAATGTCAGTCAATACTGTGAAAACACATATTCAATGTATTGGTTCCATTCTGTACACAATATTGTGTAACCAAAATCGTTAAGATGGTGTTGACGCTCTATTTTCTTCTTGCAGCTTACTTGTTATATTGCATGATTACCATCTAGTTGATTATAAAAGATGGCTAATTTGTTTATTTGAAAAGAATGTATGACACAATACAAATTAATCGTGATTTAATTGTTTCAATATTGTCTGATACACAATTCATATGTCGCTTGAATGAATCAGTTATAACTGATATTACAATAATGATATCCATATCTATCAATTAACTGTTATAATACCTATTTCCATATGACTATGTGCTATTCATAATGGTACTAGTATGTGATATTTGATGGACAGTGGGTCAAGCTGTTGAAATATGTTGGGTAGTAATATATGGCTTTCAACAGGCATTGGGTGGCAAGATGATAATGACTTATGTGTGAATTATATATAGCCAACTTGAGTCATCCGGCTGGTTGTAACAATTATACATGGTCATTCGTCAGGTCTATGTGCGATTGCCATGAGGTGTTGAGGTTATGAGCATCAACTTATGCAGTTGAAGTTTCATTTAAATCATTAATAATGGCAATCTTGGATATTGGATCACCTTGTGATTAGACCACCAGTAGTGTGACGAATATAACATCAATGATGGCAAATTCAGGGGGCATATTACATATTAAATATGTTTTTACTCCCATATTTATTATAATCATCCATAATATACACAGGTTCATAGGCGGTATATTTTGTATATCTGAAGTAGTTCAAGTTAATACATTCGGTTCTATTTCTGCACATGTATACAGAATTTTTTTCATTTTCACCAAAATCATTGAAAACTAAAAAATACCAAAATAGAACCAAAAAAAACTTCCGATTGAGAAACTGTTGAATATAGAAATATAATCAACTGTGACGATATGACAATCTATGCTTATGGACCATAATCTTCTATACCCATATGTTTGGACTTCTGTGTAACAATCAGCAGGGAACATTGAATACAAGGGATAATTTTGTACTGATTCAACTATTTCAACTGGTGTCAATTGCTCAACAGGCTTTCCAACTCCTAGTACAAATCAGTGCTTTCTCTCTCTCTACTGCTGCTTCTGCTTCTGCAACACTCTGTTTTGCTGCTGCTGTTTCACTCTCCACAAATGGATCAATTCATTCTCCTTTGGTTGCTTGCTCACAATGTGTGATTCAGTTCTGCATTCTCCTAGGCGTGTGTGTTTGGAATGGAAACTATGTATAGGACGAAGTGTTCGGACCAGTTCTGACGTGACACCAGTCTTGTCTTGTTTTGCATAATAATGTCAGTTTGTTAAACATATTGTTGATTTGCTGTATTTGGCAGCCAGGTGTCTCCAATGATTGTTGTTGGTATGCAGACCATATTTGGTACTCTTGCATGTGGTTTGTACAGGCTGGGTTTGTGGAGATAATGGCAGTTGGATATTAGGGGCAAGGTGGGTCATAATGTTGGTAGGTTTGATATAGTTCAACTATGAAAATGATAATACTGACAGGTGCTACAGCTGGGATGACTTTGCCCTATGTTCAACCTCAATGCAACACCTGTTCAACAAGAATGCATAAACTGTTTCACATGACATTGCTTCACTTATAACAGTTATTACACTGAACTTACAGCAATTGTCAATTGTAACAAAAATATTATATTGCCAGCTGTTTATTTATATTTATCATTACCAACAATGAACAGTGTATGGATAACACGAACATCATTGCAATTTGGTGGCAATCTACAGCAGGATCCATTGTGAACTGCTATGATACTCGAATGTATAAAATGACAGTTGAATATATTGATTTAACTTCAATTTCGCAGAAATTCCTATATATTCTGCATTGTTACCCTCTTCTGCGCCCTAAAATTCTTCTCTCATCATTTACAATATCCTCAAGCAATGGCTGAACCACATCAACCTGCTTCCGGCAGTAGATCTGAGAATCATATCATATACACATCTGCGTCCATTGAAAATACCTCAATTGATTAACCTAGTTCCAATGACTCAGAAGGAATCTCCACTGAACAGCCACTCATAATTGAACAAGAAATATATTTAATAACGAAAGTTCAAAATTGTAAACAATACTCGTGTCAAAAAATACTGGAAAAATGATGCAATCAGCTATGAATTATATATTCTACAAGAATGATAGTCCATCAATGTAATTCAATTAGCTGCAATTTGTTCCACATAACGTAAGCAGTTCAACTGGAGCTATGCAGGCAACCCTCCATGGTCCACCATGGTATGCTCCCAAACAGTCTGTGAAAATTGAACAAAAGATGTTGTTAACCTCTGAGATTTTGCCGACAGATTTTTCTTACCAACGACTGCAGAAGGGTACAACAGCATCTTCCAATCCGTTGATGGAAGCCACAGAGAAGATTATGATTGAAGTAAGGGCTATTGCTTACCATTGAATTTTGAAACAGCAACCGAATGATAGTAGGTTTTTAACATGCCAGTGACCGTGGACAGGAAAGGTGGGCATGGACTGCTCAAGCACGTATACATGCGCATCGCACTCGCCATGGTTAATATGGCCAAACATGTTATATTGCATGCTGGAATTGAGGAAACAAAGGATTCGATTGTAGAGCCTGTATTTCAAGAAGAAAAGAAAAGAAATATTGCATTGCCAAGCGATATGAGTGTGAAGGCGGTTATCGAAAAGCATCCGTCGATAATCCATCATAATCACTTGGATAGCTGCATTCTATGCAAATACAAGTTTGCTTGAAATGGTGCCACCATATCCAGAAAATTCAAAATGACCCCAGATCATTCATACTAAACCTGGGCGGCTCCGGAGGCTCCTGTGCACTTCAGTACACTCCCAGACACTTCCAGAGCATTGCAAGGTACTCCAGCAGCCGCCGGGAGAAATGGTGACATTTCAGACAGTCCCAGAGCTCTCAGCTAATCTCCATGGAATACCATGAGCATGGGCAGGGACTCCGGGAGCTACATGGAGATATTTCAGTTGTTTGGGACCCTTGTTGATCGCTTCCCAAGGCGCTTTGAAAGCGAGACAGTTTTGTTCAGTATTTCACATGGTGTCGGCGCACCTGAACTGAGTTTCCGAAATCCAATAACTACAGCTAGCATGAATAATTCATCTCAGATGGTGTCATCATTGAGGCTCCAGAGATCCCTGGTTAACCGGAGATGCTCGGCATTCGTGAGTATCTGCAAACTTAGGATATACTCAGGGCTCCGGAGAGGTCCAGTGCTCCTGCCATGCTGCAAACTCTTGTGATCCCCGGCACTTCGGAGACCCCTGGCCCTCCTGAGATCCCAGGTGATCCTGAGATGCTCAATGCTCCTGAGATGCTCAATGCTCCTGACATCCTAGATACTCCAGAGCTGTTGAATGCTCCTGAGATCCCAGGTGCTTCTGAGATGGTCAATACTCCTGAGATCCCAGATGCTTCTGAGATGCTCAATGCTCCTGAGATCCCCGGTTCTCCTGACATGTTCAGAGCTCTTGAGATTCCCTGTGCTCCTGAGTTGCTCAATGCGCCTGAGATCCCTGGTGCTCCTTCGTCGCTCGGTGCTCCTAAATCCTCAGCTCTCGGTGGCGCTCTCAAATTCACATTTGCACAGGCTTTTGTTGAGCATGAAATCTTGAGTCAATTGATATCAACAATATACTCAGTGTTGGATGAATACAATTGGGATGAGAGACAACTTTCAAGCAGGCTTGGAGAGAAATGATCTGATGATGGGCAAGCAGACATCAAGAAGCCAAGTGGAGGACTCATCTTGCATGGAGAGAAGAGGCTGCATGTACGGTGCATGGCAGCAAGTGCATGAGAGGTAGACAGAAGCGTGAGTCAATAGCCGGCTGCACAAAGCGAGGGCCAGGCAGAGTGAAAGTGTTATCGATGCGTGAAGGAAGAGTTGGTAGGTGCAGTGGGCTGCAGAGCGCAACAGCCAGACGGAGTGCGAATGTAATTGATGCAAGACCTGGCATGGCATATGTTATCCCACAATCACAAAGCTGAGTAAAGGTGGTAACTTGGATAGCCTGAAGTCTGTCTGAGCAGGGGGCTGCGGAGACGAACACCACCCAGTATGCCAAAGTGATTGATCAGGTGAGCACAGATGAGAGCTGACTTGACAGGCAATCCACAGAGAAGGCAATTAACTCAGGTAAAGATAGATGCAACTGGAAGAAAAGATGAAAATGGAGGATGGGAGCTGGAGCACTGCAGAGAGACCAGAGATAGAAGAAAGCTCTGAGAGTTTGAATTCATATGCGAAAAACTAGGTTTTGAACTTGTAGGTTGCACCTGTCAACTTTTATTATCTGCTTGGCAAGCGGTATCTTTTAACCCAAACATGCAGGTCAAATACAAATCAGATGTGTAATTGGCCAACCAAGCCTTATAAGGCTTATTCCATTGACTATTAAACAGATTGAAAGAGAATATGAATGCAATACACAGAATCATGTCCCAGTTTCTTGCATACAAATCCGAACTCTCAGGTCAATCTCTGGCTCTCTGCAGCTCCCAAATTTTCATTTATCATTTCTCTCTTTCCTTTTTGTCCCCTTTCTCAACCTTGTCCCATCCAGATTTTCAATAGTTAATTTTCCTCCTTGAGCATCGCCAGTCATCAGGCGGTTAACATTATGAGCCAGCTGTTATCTCTCATTGCTATATCAATTACTTTTGTATACCGTCAAACAAATCACTGTAGTTGGCTTCAGAAACCAACTCCTGTCCTAGCAATATTATGTCTTCCACTCGGCTTTGCGATCATGGGAAAACATCTCTCAAGCCATGGATCGTGCACCAATTCCACTGACACTCCATCAGGCTCTCGCTGTGCTGGCATCGCTCCCTCCAGGCAACTGCAGCTACCAATTTGCTCCCTCCCATATGAGAACCGTATGTGCAGTCGAGCAGTGTGCATAGATCCTCTCCTCACAACCTGAACCTTGCCCTCCACTTGGCTGCATTACCGTTTGTTAACATTTCCCAAGCAAGGTCTTGCACCAATTATTCGCATTGTGCCTTGCCCTCATTTGCAGCGACCGGTTCAAACAGTGTCTCTCACAATCGGTCGTGCTCACCCATCTTAATCCCGCTCTGTATTCATTTCGTCCATCGGTCATTGAACTCTCCTCAAGCCCACTTGAGATCCATCATGTCCATCTCTCTCAAATCTTACTGGTGTTCCGTGTTGTCAATCTCTTCAAGCCTGCTGGAAATACATCTTGCCCTATCTTTCCAAGCCCAATAGGGATCTACATCGTTATCCCTCTGCAAGCCAGCTGGTGATCCGGCATCTCTGTCCAAGCCTATCTTATGTGCCACTGTATATTAGTCCAAGTGTGTTAATAGTGTAGATAGTTGGATATCAATAGACACTACAATTTCCGGCACATATGTTCCAATACTAGTGCCACTGTAGCACATTGAAGGTTGCGCTCGAGCACAAACAGGTTTTTTATGATCTCCAGAATCATATACCAGTGGATCCGGACGCTTCTTAATCTTATACCGGTGCTGCGGGAGGCTACAGAACAATGCACTGGGGCTTCCGGATATTCCAAAACCTTACATTGATGATCCTGGATGCTCCAGAACGTTTGACTGGTGCTCCTGGAGGCACCTTGAGGTCTTGCAGAGTGCGATATTCAAAATAAACCTCCGCAACCACTGGAAGGTCCCAGAGCTTCCAGGACCGGACGATTGACTTTGCTGATACACTGAAGGTGCAAAGGTTCAAAACCTGGCGCTACATCATTACCAGCAGTATCGGCAGCACACAGAGTATTAGCAGCACCAGCATCATAGACAGTAACTGCTGCAACAGCAGTATCCGCAGCCCCAGGAGTTCCCGTACCTTGAACAGTGTACATTGGCAATCAAAAATATTCAATTTGAGTCTTTTAGGCCAAAATGTTCCAAATGAGAATACAGATACTGAAGATAATCCCAATTTTACTGATTCCAGTGCTGGTGACTACATCAAGAACATGTCGGATATGCACTCCCATCTTCCAAACAAATAATTACTACTAACCATTTTTCAGAGATCGATAACCTGGATACAGACATTTACAATCATAGTCAACAGGGAAGTGGGTTCATTGGACATACTCAAAGCTTCAATTTACAGCGATTTTTTTGGATATTATGTACAATTTATTATCAAAACATTTAATTTCAACATCCAATCCATTTCAACAGTCTCAGCTGCCAAAACACAGAATAAAACAGTTATTGAAATGGATTTTAATCTGTGAAGCGTGCAATATTGGAATTATCGGAGTGTGCATCTGCTATCATTATAGCTCTATATATCACTCTCACAAGAAAACTTATGAACAAATCAGAACGAACACGATTCGGTACAATTGATCGTGTGAGGTTGCGAAAAGATTGCTTCATTGAGTAGCCTGCAACACACAGGTAACCTGGGCTGTGCGCTATAGCCGAGTCATAGCCAGGCCGCACGGAGCCGCATGGAGCGGCAGCTTAAGGACGCAGCAGAACCTCCCACAACTATCTGCGCCTCAAAAAAACTTGTGCCTGCTCCAAACAAACATTCCGAAAAAGACAAACTCTGGCCTGGGCGAATACCTGGTACGAATCAATGAAAACCCATCCTAAACCTTCATGCCAATAATAACCTATCGGAAACTCATCCTTAACCTTCCTGCATCCACTTATCGACCAAAAGACCCTTCTCTTGGTGGTCCTGCCACAGTAACTCTTTGCATCCGCCATTCAGGTTGACCAATGGCTGCCAATCTGGTTCGGGGTATCCAAGCCACTTCACCTGGTACTGTAGGATTTTGATAGAAGAGCCCTGATGCTCAAGGATGGCTTCCACTTCGTATTCCGGATCCTTTTCGGTCATTGTCCATCATGACGGAGGTGGTGGATTTTGTCAGCCATAATCAATGCGGTATCGTTTCAAATGGGATTCATTGAAAACATTGGGCATTCTCCAATGGGCAGGCGTATTAAACTTGATGGCATTGACAGCGATGGCTTCGGTAATGTGAAACGGGCCACAGAATGGTTGTTGAAATTTCCTGGAGTTAAGATTTGACGACTCAGATTTGGTGAGATTTGCATAGTCAATTGGGAGCAATGTGATATTGAGAAAAACTGAATCACCCATCTTGAAGTCGTGCGGGCGGCGAGACTTATTCGCCTCCAGAATCATCTTTGTCTGCGCTTCCTCCAGCCGTACTCTTAGCATGCGGAGGTCTGACATCATCTGCTTGGCGAATTCGTCGGCATACAAGCTGCCTTTTGACTATTGGTCGGGACTCGGAGTCAGCACATGGAGGTCAATTGGCATTCTTCGCACGAAACAAATATCTGCCCGAAACGGAGACATCTCAAGTGACTTATGGTATGCTGCGTTGTATGTAAGTTTGGCCAGTGGAAGAAGACGATCCCACACCAGTAGGCGTTGGGCTATGTAAGCCTTAAGGGAACGTTCAACCCCTGCGTTCAGGTTCTCTGCATGGCCATCTGTCTGCGGATGATAGGCGGTACTGTGGCGGCGTTCAATTCCCAACTGGGCCATGAGGGAACCCCAGAAATCTGACATAAAACGTTTATCCCGATCAGAGATGATGTCATCCGGGATTCCCCTGTTTTGTATCCACATGTCAATAAAAGTTTTGACGAACGCATCAGCAATGAAATCTTTTTCTTTCGCTGCTTTCCAACGCACTCTCTTCGTTAGCGGATCGACGAATGTGATTATGCAGTCGTAGCCATCCTTGACCGCGGCTGGCAGCTTGGTGATAATGTCCTATGGAGAAGGAAGGGTTGAGATAAGGTGCGGCTCTGCAGAGGGCACGGGCAAGAAGGGGATACGTGCGTACCCACAACGTGTGTGGGTCCGTGAGCGTAGACACCGCTCGCTTAGACAAGAATACACTATCGTCATTTCATTCTACTACATTGGTAGCAACACTTTCCAATTGGCTTCCCCTGCACCATATACGTGCCGGAGCCCAATTTCGATCCGAGGCGCAGTAGTTAAAACGATCACAGAAGACGTTTGACGGCGAAAAAGACGAAGTTCGCACAACGAAACACTATAACAACGATAAACATGATACCTGCTGCCGCATGCCTTAACCCTGCTTGAGGTCGAAAGGATGATGGTTCAGAAGTGGTGCGTATGTTGAAAGCTCCAAGGGCTAGCGATGTCTTCCCAGATGTACGGCCCGAGGGGTTCAGTATTCTCGAACAGTGGACCGATGACGACCGAGCACGCCGAGCAGAGATCATCAATCACCTGCCGGTAATCGCGCAGAGGGACATCCGCGATGAAGTCGCCAATTGATTCCATGCGGTTGAGGATGAGTAACGAGAACAAATCGAAGATCTTATTCGAATGTGTGAGGATGCCGATCAGGAACGGGACGCAATCGCCGATGAACTTGTCGATTTAGAGACCCAACTATCCGACAAGGTACAGGCCCTCGTGGCGAAACAGACGGAGTGCGACAGATTGGTGCAACAAGCCTCCGACGCGAAGGACGAAGAGGCACCACCCCTGGTTGACGATGCAATCGCAAAGGATATGGTGAAGCTGAAACGAAAGGTCACCGCCAAAAATGCGCTCAATGTGACGATGCAAGCCAAACTGGGCGTGGCCTTGCAAGAACTGGAAGCAACCAAGAAAGCGTTGGCAACCGCGGAAGACGAGAGAGACATGACCAGTGAACAGATGGAGTTGGCCATGGTGGAACTGAATGCTACAAACGAGGCCTTAATTCGAGTGAAGGGTACCTCTGCACCCATCAGCACTTTCCAAACTAACAACCACGTGTTTAACGTCAAAACAACGGGATTGTCGACTTACAATGGTACGAGGACCCTAGACGCCGTCACTTCCTTCCTATACACACTGCACCGCCATTTCGGACCTCATGCCCTGGAGTTATGCTTGACAGACTACTGTGGAATCCCGTTGACCAACGGTTGGGCCGCCGCGGCACTGCTTCAGTTTCGCAACACAGCTGCAGTTTGGGCCAACCACCGTATTCTGGCGTACGCAAGCGCAGGCGTTACATGGGAAGACTTCTCAGCGGCAGTCAAAGAGGCCTTTATCCCTCCCGACGCTGTGACCAGGCGGAAACGCGATTGGGAGTCACTTCAGATTAAAGGTGGCAAGCGCGTGTCCGCTTTTAATGAACGTTTCCGAGTGCTTCGACATCAGTTGGAACCCCTCGCGCCACTCTCCGACGAACGCCTTCTCGACTCATACCATTTCAAACTCGAGAGCAACCCAGAAGCGTCTAAGGCTTTGATTGAGAAATTGGGAAATCAGCCTACAGCGTCGCTCAATGACGTTATGGAACACGTCTGCCAAGTGGACGCCATGCTTAACTCCAAGAAACAACCGATGTCGACGACGCTTGAGAAAATGGACGGCAAACAGAATGAAGGTAGCGGCGGTGGCAGTACTGACCGGACCTGTTATGTGTGTGGCGAAGTGGGCCACCCCACCCGAACATGCCCAAATAAAGAAAAGGTCCTGGCCGCATGGAGAGAAAAGAAATCAGCCAATGACAAGAAGGGCGCTGATAAGAAGAGAAGGGGAAAGAAGAGAGGCGCAGAGGCTCCCGTGGTGGACGCAAGAAAGGCGGCAACGGAGGCGGAGGTGGAGAAAAACAACAGAGCCTCCGCTTGACCCGACAGGTACCTGGAGGAGGAAATGATGATAAAGAGCCCAAAATGCAGGAATTGTCCAACGACAGTGATGATGATGATTCGGAGGACTCGAGCTCGGGAAATGGATACAGGAGTGATTAGCTGCGAATCGACTCCCTAATACCAAAAAATTACCAGTACTGTGTCTGCAATGAAAAAGTCTACTCGTTATCACCAGCTCCTAGTCAGTGATAACGATACCATAGATCTTCTCCGTTTCGATGGAAAGCTTCAGTTCAGAAAGAATAACGACATATACAGTAGTGTAGCAGTCAAAACAGCCAAAGACAATGGGGCATCGGAGAATTATTTAAAAAGAGAGAATGTGGAAATGTTAAAAAAGAAAGGTGCAGTGTATGAAAAGAGAGGGATGGCGGCTGGATGATCGTGGAGACGGCAAATGACAAGGTAGACGACGGCATTGAGAGAAGGCAACAGGTGCGCCTGAAACTCAAACCAGGAGATGACGGCAATACATATACGGGGTGGTTCACCATATTCGACGTGAAAGTTTTTGACATCATACTCGGGAAGCGCTGGGTCCGAGATATAAATGTAACTTATCATATCGATCACCGAACAAACGAAATGTGGATAAACCAAGGCGACATGCCATGGGAAGACAGAGAAAGGCAGCACAAATCCACTACTTTCGTGGTTTTCGACCAGAAACCGAACCAGACGACGACACCATCACAGAATCAGCCCGCGCTATGGGTATTGAAATTATCAGCAAGAAATATCTACGTCGCATGAGCCATCGACTGTTGGCAAAGACATTCATGGTTCGGGTACGGTACGATAACCCTGAGCCTGCGCAGCCACCAGACGAATTTCAAAGCATGCTTGGCGATTTTGAGACTTGTGGTTTGTTCGCAGAGCCGACGTACGACACCACACGGAGTTAACCACAATTTATAATCGACATATCGCCAGAAGATGAAAAAAAAGCCCCATATCGACCTCCATATTGATTGCCTCCCAAAGAAGACGCGGAGCTACAACGACAATTGGATATGGCCTTGCGCAACGGCTAGATAAGGTCGAGTAATAGCCATTATGGCTCCCGCGTCTTATTTGTGCCCAAGAAAGATGGTGGATTGCGCATGTGCATTGACTACCGGGCAGTTAACCGCATTACCAGGAAGGATCAATACCCATTACCTCACATTGAAGAGCTTGTCCAACCACTGGGAGGTTCGACCTGCTTCTCGAAGATAGATCTAGCCTCGGGTTATCATCAAATTCGAATATGTGCCGCCGATCGCCAAAAAACTGCATTCTCAACCCAATGTGGGCTGTATGAATGGACGGTGCTCCCATTTGGACTTGCCAACACATCTAGTCCATTTATGGGAGTCATGAACCGCGTACTGGCATCCAACCCTGAACTACGTAAGTTCGTGGGCATTTATCTTGACGACGTATTAATCCACAGTTCCACGAGAGATGAGCACATGAACCATGTGCGGATTGTGCTGCAGCTTTTGCAGAAAGCTGGCCTGAAATTGAAAAAGTCAAAATGCGAATGGTTTCACGATGAGATTGAATTTTGCGGCTTTCAGATCAACCAAGAAGGAGTGCATACGTCGGATTCAAAGACGACAGCAGTAACGGAATGGCCTCGGCCCCGAAACACAAAAGAAGTTCGTGGTTTTCTCGGTCTGATGGGCTATTACCGCATATTCATACGGCACTATGCACATATCGCCTTGCCGTTATATCGTATGTGGAAAATGGGTATGACAGTTCAAATGGGTGGCCGCCGCGGTGAACCACGGCTTAACGACATCGGGACCGTGCAATTTGTTTGGCATGGAGAGGCAGAGAAGGCCTCTGAAACGATAACAGATGCCATTTGCAAGGCTCCCGTGCTAGCACTGCCTGAGGCAGGGGGCGAGCACGTGCTGCATTCTGACTCCAGCATATTTGCAGTCGGAGCAGTACTATCACAGAAGCGACAAGATGGCGAGACCAGAGATATTGCCTTTTGGAGCAGGAAGCTTAAGGGTGCAGAGACGCAATACCCGACATACGACAGAGAACTCCTAGCGATTCGCAACCCTGTTGTGAACTGGCACTACTACCTCCATTCGGATTGAAATTTTATGGTCCATACGGACCACGCGTCTTCAAGACACATACTGACACAACCTCGACTCACGGCACGACAAATGGAGTATTTAGCAACCTTACAAAATCATACATACGACATCCGCTACATCCCAGGCGCAATGGACCAGGCGGCTGACGCACTGACGAGACGTCCGGACTTTAGACGAGAACGCTGCCCAGTGTCCCAGTGTCGACTCAGGCAGTGGGTAATTCAGGACTCGACAGTGTGGTCACGGGAAGTCGCTGCTGAATCGAAGGACGACAACTGGAATAAAGATGTGGTACAAATACTAGTGCCCAAAGACAGCCAGGTACACCTGCCGAAAGCATCCGCTCCGGCCACAGTACAAAAATCTTTGGCTCGCAGTCACCGATTCTCCCTAGATGACGGCCTACTCCACCTGGACCTCCAGAAACAGGACCCCGAACAACACAAGGACGAGCCACGCTGCTCTACATTCCGACACCACTAAGGAACAGAATTCTCCGAGAAGCACATGACGCTGCGCTGGGAGGCCATTTCGCAGCAGCAATGACATATATGGCGGTGAGACAACGCTTTTTCTGGCCAGGGATGTGGAAAGAAGTTCAAGACTACACAAAAAGCTGCGACACGTGCGCACGAGTGAATCAACGGGCTGGGAAAGTTGTGGGTTCGCTAAAACCACTACCAGTCACACGAGCCCGCTGGGAACGCGTGGGGGTAGATTTCATTACTGACGTAACGACATCCTTGAGAGGAAACGACTGCATTGCGATCTTCGTGGACCACTTCTCCAAACAGGCCAACTGGCTGCCCAGCGCTAAGACCATTGACGCCACGAAATTTGAACAGTGATTTTTGGAGGCTATCATACGACTTGATGGTGTCCCACGAGAGATCGTCCGCGTCAGAGACACTCGCTTTATGTCGCACTTCTGGGCGGAGGTCAGTAAGAGGTTACATACTAAGCTGCTCATGTCAACGGCATTTCACCCACAAACAGACGGGCTTTCGGACATCTCGAATAAGCAGGTCACGCGGTATCTACAGGCTTTCGCCACGCACCATCAAGACCAATGGGACACCATGCTTCCACTTGGGACATATGCACACAACACGTCTACGCATTCATCCACCGATCGCAGCCCGTTTGAATTAGACCTAGGATACACACCATCTACTCCATTAGACTTCGTGGCGGGTCAACGGCAGCACGACGAAATGCGGAGCCTGGAAGGCGCAGCGTTCGTTGAACGAGTGCAGGCTTCGCTGCTAGACGCCCAGGACCGCCTCTGCGAGGTACAGGATTGCCAGACTGCGGAAGCAAACAGGAGCCCAAGGCCATTCACCCTCCAGGTTGGAGACAACGTTATGTTGAATACTAAAGACATACCGATTACATACGCCAGCCAAGACCCTTCTGGTCGGAAGTTGCAGCATCCCTGGGCTGGACCATACAAAGTGATTAGTTTCCGAGGACCGAATGCAGTCGAGTTAGAATTGCCAACAGATATGACGATTCACGATACGGTGAAAATTAGTAGACTCAAGAAATACATGGCCGATTCGACACGAGAAAAGCCACCTCCTCCCCACGTACGAGCAGTAAGGGACAAACATGGCACAATTCAGCGTTCGAATGTCGTTGAGGCGATTGTCTCGCATAAGAAGGCACCTAGTGTCAAGGGCGGCTACAAATATCAAATCCATGGGAAGGATATGATGACGTCGATATGACATGGGAGCCAGCTGTCAACCTCTCAAATGCAAAGCAGATGCTGGATGACTGCAAGAAGCAAC
The DNA here is from genome assembly GCA_015178995.1 of Trichophaea hybrida. Taxonomy (NCBI): domain Eukaryota; kingdom Fungi; phylum Ascomycota; class Pezizomycetes; order Pezizales; family Pyronemataceae; genus Trichophaea; species Trichophaea hybrida. The sequence continues at coordinate 65,870 of WHVE01000175.1, forward strand.
ACGGACTGGGTGATACAAAGATTAAACGGAAAAGGAAGGGCTAAGGCCGCGGAGTCGATGGCCATTGGTTATACTTTGTCGTGGAGTCAATGACAAGTGGGTTTATTGTTTTGTTTCCAAGGTTTTTTGTGTTCTATTAGCCGATATGCCGAGGAGTCGAGGCATGGGAGTTTCATTTGTTTTTGAGCAGAGGGTTTGTTTTCGAGAAGTATCTCGAACTTCTTGGGAAGGATATAATGTGGAGAAGGAAGGGTTGAGATATGGTGCGCCTCTGCGGAGGGCACGGGCCAGAAGGGGATACGTGCGTACTCACAACATGTGTGGGTCCGCGAGGGTAGACACCGCTCACTTAGACAAGAATACACTATCGTCATTTCATACTACTACAAGTCCACATTAACCCTGGAAGACCGTGTCTCCGGAATCGCCAGCGGCTGCAGTATGCCATAGAGCAGTTGATTTGAACGATTCACACAGTGGCATACGTCGCAACCCTGCACCGATACTCTAATTGATTGGGTCAGCTGAGGCTGATAGAATCGTGATGCGATGGTTGCCACCGTGTTTTCTGCATCATGGTAGCCGCCGCCGACTGGGGAGTCGTGAGCTTCCGAGATGATGTCGCTCCGCATGTCCAATGTGATGCAGAGTGTTCCAGTGACCCTGCGAAAAACAAGGCCATGGTCAAGCCGAAATAGCCTCAACCGCACAGTGTTTTTCTGATGGTGCTTCCCTTTCAAACGCCCAGTTGCGTGATCATCGACCATGTTGGTTGTTTCGACTTCCTCGCAGAGCACATCAACAATTGGACCGAAATATGCGTCTTCAGCCATTAATCCACGTACCTCATGCTTCCATTCCTCTGCACCGATGATTTGATGGTCCATGGTGTTCATGTTGATGGTGGCTACTGGGGTTGCTGAGGCTGGCTGATGGATTTTGCTCAAGGCATCCGCCACAAGGTTGGCCGCTTCTGGGAAGTATTTGTTCCAGCAGTCAATCTGCTGCAGTTAATTCAAGTGTCGCCATTGGCAGCTGCAAAGCATCTTCTGGCTTAGGATGTGCTGAATCGATGGGTGACGTGTATATATTGACATGTGTCGGTTGCCACGGTAAGGCTCCCAGTGGGTCAAGTCGTCGTGGATGGCCAATGACTCGTGGTCATACCCTGCGTACCGCGTGTCGACGTCATGTGATTTTCGAGAGAAATCGCCCAGCAGGTGCTCCATCAGGTATCCCTGGATTCCCCAGAGTTAATGTTGAGCCAGAACGCCTCCAATCGCCACGTCTGATGCATCAGGGCGAAGAATTTAGTCTTGCTCAGAATCAGGCAGTGCCAGCACCGGAGCAGACGTTAAAGCCCTGCAAATATTGTCAAATTTGGCTTGGTGTTGCTGCCGCCACCAAAACGCACGTATTTCGATTTTCAACATGTATAATTGTGCGGTCCAGTGTGCGAATTTGTATACGAATGTCCTATAGTACCCTGCCAACCCCAGGAATAATCGAAGCTCAGTTGAACTCAACGGCACTGGCAAGTCTCTCATGGCTGCGATCTTTCTATCCTCCGTGTGAATTCCATTCGAGTTGACGATGAAACATTCAAAGGAAGTCTCCGTGGCTCAAAAAACGCACTTTCGCTTGTTCAACTGGAGATGCGCCGCGTTCATTGCCAGCAAGATAGTTTCAACATACAGCTTATGTTGAGCTAGATTGCGAGAGAAAATCAGAATGTCATCTATAAAAACAATTGTAAATTACCTATACAGGGATAAGATTCGATGAATAATATGCATGAACGCTGACGGTGCGTTCCCCAGCCCAAACGGAATTACCGTCAACTCATAAAACCCCTCCAGAGCGACAAAAGCCGTTTTATGCCTGTCATCCGGATGTATGTGGAACTGATGGTATCCACTGGCCAGGTCGAGTTTGTGAACACCCTGCAGCCGAACAGCCGATCGATGAGATCTTTTATATTCAGCAGTGGGTATCGGTCTTTGGTGGTGATTGAATTTAAGTCTCTGTAATTGACACACATCCGAAGTCCAGAGCCATCTGGTTTCATAACAAAAATTACTGTGGCTGCAAATCAGGATTGGCTGACAGTAACCCAGCCATTGGCACGCAACTTGGCAATTTGGATTTCGCATTCGGCGCATTCCAAGTCTGACATCCGATATGGCTGGCGGTATGGTGGCTTTGCTGCCGGATTAGTATCTCTAAAAAGTCATGTCTCGAGGCCGCAGGAATTCCCGTTGGCAGTTCGAATAGATCTGCAAATGCCTGTCTAACTTGTAACCGCCATGTTTCGAGGTCTGCAGGCTTGTGTGGACATAGGCTCCTCCTCCTCCTGCATGATTTTGTCGACGCGTTCCCGGATGTTAACTATACAGATTTCTGATGACTTGCAGTTGGCAACTAAGAACGCAGACACCATATAATATGCCAATCCACGAGCCACTGTTCTGCAGTACACATGAACTTCTCTCAGTTGTCCTTGGGGAGGTCGGAGGCCTGCAAGCGATGTTGTGATGATTGTTGATGGCAGGCGAGAGCCATGTTGCAAAACAATCCAATCTGGCTCCAGCATGTGTAGAATAATAGATTTATGGTCGATGAGGCTGAAATTGACAGCCATCCAGTCTTTACCGATAATTAGAGCATAGATGCCTCCCCAGTCAAACACCGTGTACCAACCAGAATCATCAACCTGATTGCCGGTTACACCTCTTATTGATGCATTGAGCCAAATTTGCCATCTATCATCCTGTGCCTTCTCTTCCCCTGCAACAGAGACTTTCATGCGCCCGCAACATCGATGTTTTAGACCTAGGGAATTGGTGTAAGCAGTATCAACATAACGATTGCAGGCTCCGCAATCACATAAGGAACATGCTGAACAAATTTTGTTATTTGAGGTTGAAACAGAAGTGTTAAAAGTAGTACATCAGAGTTAGGTGGAGCATTAGATATCTCATTTTGTGTCAGGCGGCTCAAGTACAATTATGCATGCCGTATGCGCTTCTATTTGCCTATCCCTATTTCCTCTGTTTCCTTAACTTTTCCAATAACCATCTGGGTAGTAGGACATTCTATCACCACTCCCAATCGTCATTTCCCTGAGCCTCCGCTCCTTCAATAGTCTGCTACTCCGCCGCCGAGGGTTCATCGTTGTTCGTGATTATGCCCTCCCCAGTGGTTTGAATATTTACAATATCCCCAGTTGTAGAACTGGTTGAACCTCCCTGGCCCCGGCGACAATTATCATTGCCATCACGACCTCCATCCTGTCCACCACGGTTCCCGCCACCTCTGGTGCCGAAAGCTTGACCTCGCCCACGCGTGTCAGGGGTTGCACAATCACATACTACATGTCCGAGACCGCTACAGCAGTAGCACTTGGTATTGGCGTTAGCGACAGTGAGGTCCATCGGCTCAGAACCGGTAGGCGTTGGAGTGTTGGATGGGATGAAATTGATTGGCGTAGCCGCGATAGCTGGATTCGATGTTGTACGTTCTGAGAATTCACCGACCATCTCCAGGGCGTCGGCCAATGTGCAAGGCATGTCAGGCGGGAGTTTCTTTTGCATGCGGACTGAGGCTATAATCTGATCTGCGATTCCCGAAGGTAGCTTGGAGCAGTACTCATCATAGCGGGCATGCATGCCCATGTGTAATGGCGGCCGGGTAACCGCCCAGGATATAGTCACTTCGCGGGAGTGCAATTGCACTCCAGCGATAATCTTACATACATGCTACTCTATTATATTCTCATATCCACCTTTGCAACCGTATCTACCCTTATACTCTTATATGAGGCCGTACACGGCTGTACGCTCTTACACTATTATCGCTCTTTATCAATTTGATACGTTTCACTCATGGGATTTCACGAATTACCCCTTTTTCAACGCGTCGCGACACATCTGAATGAGAAATCATACGAATTTGAGAGCTACCGATTGCAGAAGCAGAGAGTCTTGATAAGTATACCCAATTGAGTTTGACGGTAGCATAGATGATTTTGATTTTATTCCGGAGGCCAATCGGCCAGAGACGCGTTAGCGACCATGTCAGTGAAGTCGAGGTCAACCACGACGATTTCATAATATGAGAACTATAAGGCTACCAATCGCGAGAGCGATGAGATCGGATAAGTTTACCATCATCCATTTGAGTCAATTGACGATTACAGGAATGATTCCGGAGCCTAAGTGACCCAAGTGACGCGTCACCGGCAATGACGAAACCGGCCCTACTCCAGCGATTCCCTCCAACTTCGTCCGACGAGCGCAATCGTATGCGAACTATCGAGACGAGGCAGATACTATTGACGGAAGTCAATCCAGCATGAAGTGCTGTCGAAGCAAAAATTGACGACACCCCTGAACGCGTTAATGTTCGAAAATCATACCAAACGCAAAGTCGACAACGATAACAATTTGATAAGGCTACAATTGCACAAGCCGATTACTACGAGAGGACGTTACAAGGGCCGAAGCTCTTTCGATTTACCGGCGAAGGCAGCGATTACGTCGGAAGCACTACGGATGCTGGAATCAGTCATCAGCAGCGGCTATGGAAGTCTTACGGGATCCTAAACAGCTTTACAAGATTACGGGATTACAGAAGCTACGGCTCTATGGCTTCAACTCCGAAGGAGTCAACAAGGCAATTATAATTACGGACATTATTCGTTTATCGACGGATACAGTGCAAGATCATGGAGTAGCGATCGCCGATCATGCTACAACTCCGAATGTGAAGTATAACCCCCGAAGTTTCTAAAGTAGCTAGCAGGTACAATTCGAGATTACTATTATCAATTGTCACAATTAGCACCAGATTGGACGACCAAATTGGATCGTTGTGAGGGGACGAAGCCATCAGTGGCAACTCAATTGAATTTCGTCGAATAAGTCAACGAAACCGTATCGCCAAACGAGCGAATACAGATATGTGCCCATACTTTGGCATACGAAGCGGGTTACTAGGAATACAATGGAGATGATTTGATTTATAGTCGGGGATCTGAGGATCTACGGGGCTATTGGAGGGACCGTCTGGGCACTCCCAGGAGACCAGCGGATTCCGCATGTATTTAACGCGCGAGGAGGATCAATTGATACTTGTCGTATCCCCAAGTGGGAATGGACGTTTGATTGTCAGACAGTCCCAATCGGGTGAGACAAGTACGTGATTCGCTGAGTGAGCTGATTCGTACATGGTGGCAGCCGCGGTGGACGCATTGTTGAGGTGGTGTCTGGGTTGCCTTGGAACAAGTCCAGGAATCCTGACGTCGACTTGCAAACGCATTCGACTTTTGGCTCGGCGAACCCCAGGGTGAGCGGAAGCGGTGGCAGTGAACCGGGTAGACCATCAGGAATGCCCCGGGAATGTACCTGAATCACGGCTTGGGAGGAGGCGCGTTCCGAAGGAGGCTGTACTCCATATATGTATACAAATACTTGGTGCTACTCCTTTAGACGATCTATTGGCCAAGGGGGGGGTCGTCGATGGACGTTCTTCCTAAGAGTGGGAGTTCGTACAGGGCTGCTGGGAGCGACCATGGAAGGCATCACTGATGGTCAGTGAGATAGGCCCCAGGCGCTGGATGGGCGAGCAGGGAGCAGCGGCGGTAGTTGCGGCAGAAGAGCGTCCACATGGGAATCTTGAATGACTGCTACTGGCTCTCCGAGTCAAGAAAGGAGTATCTGGACGGCGGGGCTTGGCTCTTCCATGGGCGAACCGTTTTAAATCCGGGCTCCTGGATTCCGCAATATCTACCGCTCCATCTTTTGCACATACAATGGGCTAACACACATATGGAGTAGTTACGGAGTCATACGAACCCGTACGGACGTCAGAAACGAGTTTCACATATAATAAGAATCGCCATCGAGCATTCCGATTACCGGCGCGAACGACGGAAACGCCCTCGCAACGCTAAACGCAACGATAGTGCCACGGAGGGTTTATACGCCATACACGGCTTACGGAATACTTTACCGCACGGAATTACCTCCGAATTGATGAAAAGACAATCGAAATGATGGTCGACGAAATGAAGATTTTCCAACAGACGAGCGGAGACTGCAACAGTCACCATAGCACAATGAGGCATTCTTTTTTGGAGGTTATGATCGTACGAGCCTATTGCTCTACAACGATCTGGTAAGGTGGCGTGGAGTGGTATTCCCGAAATAGCGTGGAATAAGATCGTGTGCTCAAGAGCCGGATCCTGGATTTGGACTTAAGATCTCATGCCATATGGACGGATCAATCAGTGGGCATCATCTTATGATTGACGTTATGTCACCGGAGGGATTACGGGAGTGCGATGAAAAGCGGCGATTGTGTCGAAGGGAACTTTAACTATATGGAGGTCAGTAAAGATGGCCTTTATGGAGCTTACAGAGATACAGGAGAAGCCACAAAATGTGGACCGTACGAGCGCAAATTTGCACATTCCGGAAACGAATTGTCGGAGACGGAGGGTCATGGACTGATTAACAATTTATTGGAGTTCGAATCGAGGACGCCAAAAAGGCTTACATTGAGGCAAATCTAGCCAATGGGTTTATTCAACGGTCATCACCGGCGGCGGCGGCGTCGATTCTCTTTTCAAAAAAGGAGGGTGGCCTAAGACTTTGTGTCAATTACCACGCGCTCAACTTAGCGATATTCACGATGCTGCACCTCCGTGGTGCTTATAAATTCATACGGAGAAGACTGGATACGGATGACAATAAGTCAATTTACTTATATCTAAAGGCGAGGTTACGTTTGAAATTTTCCCTTTTCAAGAAAGTCTAATTTCAGATGACAAGCTACGAGACTAGCAATTGAGTGCAGATACGCAGATCTGAAAATTTAGGACAAAACCGATGAAATGGTCGGAATTCAGATCCCGGCCATGATGTCGAGATATTTACTTATCGAACCACGATGGCAATTGGAGGAATTAGGATCGACACGAGAATCGATACGAGGATCAGCATCAGAATTGGAGAGTCGTTGACGGAGCTCCGACCACAAACAGGGGGATAACAGTACCGGATATTCAGAAATGACCCCTACTGGATAACTATTACTTTACAGGAAGTACTGGCATGAAGCACCGTTACGGTGATGTACACCAGAGAAGTCAATAATTACGATGCCGGTGATTTATCATGGAAACGAAGCCTTCCGATGGGGCTACCGGCATACAATCGAGATGGCTACCTGATCAGAGATATTATATAAAATGGAGATATCATAGAACGAAGTTCAGAGTGGTTCTCAAGGCTAACAATATTTGGATTATTTACAAGGATCAATCAAACGGCATACAGAATGACCAAGAGTCTGCCAAGCCGTCTATCGAGACGTCAATCTCGAGCAGAGAATTCTACGAAACCACGGCAGTCGGCCTGGAGGAGACACACCGAACTCTCCGAGGAAGCCCAAGCCCGTCAGACGAAATACGCCAGCGGCAAAGAGATGTTCGAGGCCGGAGGTATGTATTATTAAGCAGCACGGAATGTGCACCTTATCACAATTGCACTTCATCGGAATGTGCGGCATAATGAAAGCGCACCTACATTGGACGAAGAGGACGGGAGCAGAAGCTCCAGGTTAGACATACGAAGCTGCGATACAGGCTTCTATGCTAGAGGACTTTGACGAGGTAAGTGTGATCTTCATATGACATGCTTATAAGTTAGATACGTTGGAATAGGATGTGAGCTTAGGCTCCTGATCGAATATACGAGGCTGCCGCGATGCGAGCTTCCTGGAGTTTCCAAGAGTGCAACAGCGCTGGAATCACATGTGGGTTCACGAACTCGGAAATCTGGAGATATACCAACGAACGATACCCTCTGCGAGTGGAAGCATACTTAATCACATTGTGAGTAAGGCATTTTATGGCACACTAACGAGTTAGATACCGCAACTTGAACGAACATGTACAAGCGCATGTCGGTATATGATGACTACATCCAAGGGCTGGACGAAGCCGACACAACTCAACCAGCCACCATGGGATCTGAAGCCGAATGGTAACCAATAGTCAAAAATGAAGAAAAATCCGGATAGCCGATATACGAGTCAATCTGGAGCCAATCAATGAGACATACAATTAATGCCGAGTAAGGAGGCTATCATCGACGAGGTCTGCCGTGGGATGGGAAGTTCGGATTTGGAGAGCTGGAAGTGAACTTGAGAATACATTTGGGCATGCCCACGGAGGTGGCTTGCTGGCCCGCTACAGAAGTGGCCATGGATGTTTGGAACCATAGACTCGAAGGCGTACTCGAAGGTTTACATGATGGTGTACTCGGATCTGAGCTGCACCAGCAGCCGATGGGAGCATGGACTGCGGTTCAGCAGCTTCAATCAAGATGAGTATACCCATTGAAGTCAATGAACTGCTGCAGAGACTATTCCGGGACGAATCAAAGGCCTAATCGGCCGAGGTGGCCACCCTGGAGACTCTGAAGCGAGTTCAACGAGAGAAATTACATACGATCGATCGATGGCGGGAGCCAATGATGACATACGCTGCACCGAGCCGGCACTACCGAGAGCGATGGCTTGGATTCGGAGAAATTGGATGTCCGCTTTGATATTCGGAACTATAGACTTGGATCGATGCCTGCTTTAGCAGTGGGCTTAGATTCGCAACTAGGATTGAGAGAGGTGGGCTTTGAGGAACGGAGGTTATTGGGTTTAATTGGACGTTTCCTTCTTTCTACTTATCTTATCATTTCTTCTCTTCCTTTCTTATTGGATCGCAGCCCGGTATAAATGGCGTCCGCACGGGTTTTTACCACCTACCACTGGAGGTGGAGTTTCCCCGTGCGCCGGATCCACCGAAAGGTCACCCCTGAGCGGTACCGATCGGTTGCGGGATTTATGAGGCCGTACGAGAGAGTACGAGTCTGGATCTTTACTTCTTTCTCTTTTTATATACGGGTATGGCTATGGCAGCCCAGGGGGTCTGCAGCTAGAAGGGGGGATGATGTAATGGCGGCCGGGTAACCGCCCAGGATATAGTCACTTCGCAGGAGTGCAATTGCACTCCAGCGATGATCTTACATACATACTACTCTATTATATTCTCATATCCACGTTTGCAACCGTATCTACCGTTATACTCTTACATGAGGCTGTACACGGCTGTACGCTCTTACACCATGATTGTAGTCTCTTTTTGTAACATGCGGATAAGCTCGGAGAATTGCTTGTTCAAGTTCGCGACATCTCCTTTGGAGACGCGTAGGGCGTGGATCTCCTGTCAAACTGCGGTAATGGCGCCATCTGGGATGAATCGATGGCCAACAGCGGATTCAAAGAGAGGCCCAGTCACTGGTGCATATATTCGGTTTGCAGGAGGGATGATCATGACACCTTGCTGCTGGATCTGATGAGCGAACCAACTGTACGCCTCGGGGTCCATGAACCGCCAGGCCAAATGGATGGGAAAATCCGACTCCATGATACCCATTTCCGCGCCGCCTTGGCGTACCCAATTCTCGACCTTGCGAAGGAATAGATTGACAGTCTCCAACTTGAGGTCATCGGTGAACAGTGCAGGCTGATGCTGTTTCAGGTGAGGTGTGGACAGAGCCCCTCCTCCACCGGTATTGACACCACCGACACCAAGACGAGACATCATTTGCATCATCATGTCGAATCGACCGCGCCATGACTCCAACTCTGGCACTGCGTCGTCTCACACGGTGATGACATTGAGGAGCTCAGCCTCAAGAGACAGTACGCGATCGGTCAAACGTCGGAGATCATTGGTTTGGGCGGTGTTGGATTGGTAGATTGTGGCATAGAAGTCGGTTACTGTTTGACGACTAATATCTGTAACATCAGCAGTTGCTGCATCTGGGGGTGCACGAGCAGCTCCTTGGACACAATGGATCAGGCCATCATCATTGTCGGCTCCCAGAACTGGCCAGTCGAATCCTTTGCCTTCCATTGTTCTGATTAGTGAAGTTCTTACTAAATTCGAAAGGCTACGCCCATCAAGGCCGGAACACAACGCCGGCTAACCAGAAAACTCAGCCTAAAGCTTAGCATTGTAGGATGTGTAATTCGATCGATTGTTTGTATTTAAATTGTTTGATTGAGTGGGCGCGGGATGCACATCGCTTTGTCGTATGAATGTAGGTGCGGAATCTTTGTCGCGTTGAGTTTCTTCTAGAAACGCCCTGCGAACTTTCTGCCGCACCTGGCCTTCGCTAGATCGCGGAATGTAGAGCTGCCGAGTGTTGTAGCGAGAAGAGAGAAGATATTTTTGAGAAGTTGCTACCATTTGAGAGGTGGCAAGAATGTTGCTTCATTGACTAGCTAGCGACACACAGGTAACTTGGGCCGTGCACTATAGCCGAGTCGTAGCGGGGCCGCACAGAGCCGCACAGAGCCGCACCTTAAATACATGGCAGAACCTCCCACCGATTGTAACATTTGAGCATGGCCATACTAATAGGTTACCTGACTAATTGGGTGTGTCAATGGTTCCTCAATAATCGTTGGCTGCACAACACCTCAAGCATCCGGGATGATATGTGCTGCATGTATATTTTTGATTTTCTAACTGCTGTCATTGACTAAACAGTTCTCAATGCTGCACTGATGCCATGTCTGAAAATAGATATCAGCAATGATGAAATCACAATTGATTGGTATCGCAGGATACATCATCAACACATATGCATTTGTGACACCGGGAGTGTCACTCCAGGTTTACCCAATCACAGCAGTATCCGTACTTTATTCGGGACTGCTTCGGAGGTAGGTTGGGTGCTTCACTCGGGATGTGAAAATCACTCAAAGGTTCTGAACGAAAAGAATAGGCTTTCTAAATGCGTATATTGTTAAGGCTTGTTCTCCTTGCTGAGAAGGTGATGATTCTGCCTGTCTACCCTCGAAGAACTCAGAGGTCTTTATACCTCTTTCTTCGCTTTCTAACAAATACTGCTAACTACGCTGTTCTCTAGAGCTCCCTCACCTAACCTCCGAACCAATTTCCGTTGCAACCCCCGCTGGCCTCCATCTCTCGATCCTTGTATCGTCTTTACCGTCATCAGATTATACTCAGACCATTGGTATCCTTCATGACATCAGCCCCGCGGCTTCTGCCTTCCGACCAGTAGTATCCTTTCATTCTAGCGACCTCCAGGCAAATTGTCTTCGTTCGATAGAGAGCAGCTTCGTTGTTCGGAGTGGTGTATTGTCTAGCTTCGGTAGAGAGTAGCTTCGCTGTCCGGGGCGGTGCATTCTCTAGCGTCATCGATCAGAGAGTAGCATCGCTTACTGGGAGCGGTGCTGTCTCCAGCTTCGTCTAGTAGAGTGTAGAGTCACTTACTCCGAGCGGTGATTTCTCTAGCTTTCGTCCTTTGGAGCAGTGCGTTCTCTAGCTTCACTCTTCGGAGCGGTAGCTCTGTTCAGTAGAGAGTAGCGTCGCTTTTCGGAGCGATGCATTCTCTAGCTTTGTGGTCCGGAGCAGTGCAATATCTAGCTTCCTCTGGTGGAGAGTAGCTTCGCTATTCGGAGCGGTGCTGTCTCTAGCTTCGCTCTGCTCTCCGAGACGAGTGATAGCTGATGAGATCTCACTCGGGCACCTCGCAGGTGATCGTGTGTGTCTCCGCTCCATGGGTATTATGCTAGGTATATCAGTATTATCACCATGCTTAACGATTGATTATCATATTCGCATGTGACGATAGACAGAGACTACAAGACTGAATTTGAGCATCGATGTAGCGTCAATAATCATTGATCGCACAACACCCCATGTACGAGGGATTCCATATGCTACATTCATATTTTCAAACTTCTAACTTTATTTATGAACTAAACAGTTCCCCATAATGCGCTGATACTCTCTCTGATAGTGTGTATGAACAATTATTATATCACAATTTATTTGTATCACAGGACATATTATAATCAAATATGTACCGACACCATGTTTGATGTTTAATTATGCCATTTGCACATGACCATAAATATAGACTATGTGAGTGAAAGTCTGCATCAATGGAGCATCTGCGATTTTTGTTCGCATATCATGTCCAGTGCAAGGGATCATATGCGCTGGGTTCATATTTTATAACTTCTGACTGCTTTTATCAATTAAACAGTTCTCAATGATGTACCAATGCTATCTCTGGCAGCATTTGTAATGAAAAGATCACAATAATGAAATTAATTTTATACAATGAAAAACTGGGCAGAAAGTGTGGAATGTCATTTGATGCATGTGCGATATTTTCCATTCAGATAACTCAGCAGAACCCGTGTTTAGAACCCGCAGGTAAGAACCGGCGGGTCTAACTGAACCCGGTAAAACCTGCAGGTTGGCCGGTTCGGTTTCGGGTTTGCAACCGGAAATTACGCCCGGTTCGGGTCTGATACGGTTCCAGAACCGCAACAGGACAACGGTTCCGTTTCGGAACTGGACGGAGGGTAGGTAACCTGGAACCGTTGCTAACACTATCCACCATTTGTCGAAAACCATTTGCAATATTTCATTGGTCAAATCTCGAATAAAATACATTTGGTATTAGAAGAGTACATCACTTCAAGTGAGGATGTATCAATGAACTTTGCAGCAGCCATTGCAAAATAGTTTGAAGGGAATATGAACGTAGAGTTGAAAAGATTTTGAATTGAACTGCAGTCAAAAAAATCGGAGTCTCTCGACGTAATTCGGACATGTGTCCGCATCCGTCTCGGGCATCGAGCCGAGAGCACCAGTCTTGCATCCAGATTTGGGCATGACATCTAGCTCCTGATGCTCAGCCCCGGATATGACTTGACTCCGGTCCGGCTCCGGGTATGGCGTGTTCCAGGCATGATGCCCATTCTCTTATATGCAGCTTTCTCTTTCTCTCTCTTTGTAATTTAGAATATTCAGTACCTTCGTTCTTCCTCTCAGATTTGCTCTCAACATCAGTATTCACGCAAGCATATTCTTGTGCATTCGCTCGACAGCATTTTTGATTGGGACTTGGCTCCAGTGGAGCTGATCTTGTATTTCGTTCGAGTTTGAAAGTACCTTATGGCACTGCAGAAGCTACAGTATTTATGCACTGCGTACCACCATTTCTGATGCATGTATACTTAGAACATCAGCATCATCCTCCGAGGGACCGAGAGAATACGGGCTAACAGGCTGATGGCATCCAGCCGAAGCCTCGAAGGTACTATGACTTACGAATATCGGATTACCAGGCTCAGCATGATACAGATAGAAGAGCTGGTACGGATACACACATGGGAAACCAGTGTTCGAAACGGGCCCGGCCGACTCGCGGGCTTTCGGGCCGGCTTTGGCAGGCCAGGCCGGGCCGGTAATTTGGAAGCCCGCACTATGGGTGGCCGGCCGGGCTTATAGTTTGAAAGCCTCCGGGCCGAGCTGCATATGTGAAACATGAAAATCAGGGGCGAAACACCCCATTGGATGCTGTTACCTCCCACTATTGTCACTAGTCTGAGGAGGACCAACGAAAAATCACAGCTATTATTAGTATTCAGTAAGTGAATTCGTACCATCATGGATTCTCAACCGGCCCGAAAGCCCGCAGGCCGGCCCGGTTTTTCACCAAAAAAGCCCGCGCTAAGGCGGGCCGGCCAGGCTTTGTTGAAAGCCCAGCGGCCGGGCCTCAACCTATCAAAGCCGGCCCGGCCCGGCCGGTTTTACTCCAATCGCAAAGTTGTGTATACATGAAATATTTATAATTCATCGCTCTTTCAAATCCCGGTCCCCAATTTACCATATCTCTAATATTGATAGAATGGTGGTGGAAAAACATCAATTTTCGGCGGTTTTTAGGTGTGTTTTTAAAGCCGCTTTATCAATTTTAAAGATATTGTAACTCAAAGACCGGGAATTGAAAGAGCAATGTATTGTGCATGTTACATATATATATCTCTTTGTGATTGGACAAATATTCGCAGACTTAATTAGACCGACATTGTGTCATTTTTGTCTGTCCAGCCATGGCTCCATGAAGTGACTGGTCAGTTCACGGAATTGTGGTAGACTCCATGAAGTGACCGGTCAGTTCATGGAGCCCAGTTATTCCATGGGTTGACCGGTCACTCCACGGAGCAACATCCTCCACGAACTGACTAGAACAGACTCCCATTAACCTGAAATTCTGACAGCAGCTGACCCTGACACTCTATTAATATCGAAAGAATGGTTGTATATTTGCCATTTCTGATATCACCAGCAAGGAATGCTGCTCTCTTAAAGTAGCTTTACTTATCATATTTTCCCAAATTTAGCACTGCATATTTTGACAGTAAACCAGTTCAATTTTGCCAGCACAACTGCACTGCATCCACTATCCATTGCACTGATGTTTTCTGAAACCACACTAACCAACTATTTATACTAACCAGTTTAAGGCAGTTAACTGGTGCAAATCCGTGCACCATTGCGAGGCCTGGTCTTCTGCAACTATCTTGGCATGGGAAGAATGGATATGTTTGATCAAGATTCAAAAGCTATGGGCAATCGGAATCGCACTTCGAAAGTCCGTCACAAGGGCAGAGTCACTGCAGGTACTCGGAGTCACCATATTGGCGATTTTGAGAGACTCGCATGCATCTATCAGACAGACAGCGCACTTTAAGTCAGGGCCTGGGCAGCAGCTAGCAAGAGCAATCAACAAGCATGCTAGTGCCCTCCGCTGCCACAGCATCAAATTCGTGATCCACTGGGTTCCTGGACACCCAGGCATCCCCGGAAATGAGAAGGCCGACTGACAGGTGAACCAGGCGCGAGACTGCCGAGAGTACACAGTACATGAGCAAATATACACCTCAGCTGCGAATAAAGCTAGACCGATCCCTGAGGAACAGTTGGCGGCAAAGGCACAGGGGGAAGTTCAGTTTTCCCGACAGGCCTGGCCCAGCCGTAGTCAGGCCCGTGGCCTTCAGTCCTGGCCAGATGAGACCTCTGGATTTTAGAAACTGCGTAGGCCAGGCTGAGGTTTTGAAATCCGGCGGTAAAACTGGGTAACTGGGTGAACTGTGGGCTTTAAGTGCGGGCTAAACTGTACTACACTGTTTAAAACCAACTGTTTAACTTATTAAACTGCCCGCACGTGACGGGATACGCGAGCCAATCACTTTCCTTGCATCCTGCTGGAGTTAGACATAAGAAAATTGATTGGTCGAGGGGCAAGCCGGGCCCCAGCTTGATATTGCCACCGAACAAGTGCTTCTGCACCGTTTGCAGTAATTTACTTTGGAACGCGAGGGTCTGATTGCTGGTGTGCATACTGAATTGAATGGAGTGTATGTTGGATGCATTGCATCAGTAATCGATGGCAAAAGAGATGTAGAATATACTACTAGATATATATATTTACAGTTTTGCCCCTGGCCTTCAGTTACCTGTAGTCCAACTGCGGGCTTTTTGGCCCATGGTTTACCCCGGCGCCCGCAGTTTCCACCTGCCAGGTGTCCACCAGGCTGGCAATGTGTGGGCCCGCTAAGCTTACCCCTGAAACTGGCCCACCTGGCCTATCAGGATCACTGGGGAAGCTGACAAATGCAGCAAGCACTTGGGTTGCAAATTGAAGGGCAAGGTCCGAAGCAAGAAGTCGATCCCAATGACAAGCATGCAGTCTTTGGCAACCAGGTTCTATAGACTAAAGTCCAGGTATGTGCCTACAGGAGTACACCTGAAACGCTTCGGACACCGAGAAGGCGACAAGTACTGGTCGTACGGAGGGATGACAACCCAGACATGGGGCATCTCGTTCGCCACTGCAGTCATGGAATGACCAGCTGAAAGGGCTCCAGAAAGCACTGGGGAAGGTGACGGGCTGGAAAGCGGGCAGATGCCGGCACATAGAGGTTTCTGAACTGTTTTTCATGGAAAAGTGCGATCAAGCGGTGATGGACTTCCTGGCGGCTACTGAAATTGGGAAATTCCTGCCCAAGCGAGTGGAGGAGTGAGGTTCTTCAGGGGTCTTTGGATCGGTAGTCTTTCGTTTTGGATCTTCTCTTTTCTTATATTCTCATTAATCGTTTTTCATTCTTCTGTCAGAGGGGACGACGGGTAGCAGTTGTGGAGCTTTGCCATCTAGCCAGCTTGCCCGGAAGCGTTGGGGATTAAGGGTCTGTCATACTCTAAATAGAGTGAATCAGTATAATTACACAAACCACAACCTAGCCTCAGTTTGATCCAACCCTGATGAATCCGCTTTGTTGCGAACACTATTTGTGCATCCTTAGACAATGCGCTGTAGAGTACATGTGGGATGATAAGGGCAGACTCTAATGACGCCACAAGTTTACCATTCCTACGATCCTTTAGATATGCAGCACGGCCACTAAAAATAGTTATTGCACAATCGGCATCTTCTCAAGTGGCACATTCATCACACAGTAATGATCAACAATTGTTAGACTCAGATGGATGGTCCACAGGAACGTGGCAGTGGGAAGTGACTAATAACATACGGCTAGGAAAAGCACTAGTTTTCCGCCTTGCTCAAGGAAAGGCACAAGGAACAACTCCAACAAATTCGTAGGAAATTCATTGAAGAATTGCAGGTACGCAGAGGGATTGACGATGCTGATCTCCCCACAATAGAGGATCTTCTTGTATAGCAGCGGGATTGCTTGCAGGTCACCCTCAACTGGCTTGGTGAACATATAGGTGAGAACTTGACACGTGATAATCACATGTCCCATGTTTCACGGTGCAAGGTCACAGAAGTACTGGATCAGCATATTGGCGTAGTAGTGGTCGAGAGAATTGTGGGCAGTGGGGGTGGCAAGATGATTCGGTGTAGTGCTGCATAATGCCATCGCTATTGCGTATGTGTTAAGCAACAAATTGAGCATTTCATTGGCCTCCTGTATGTCTTGTTCTAAAGCTTGTACTGATCGATTGAAGTCGAGGATGGCTTGCAGTGAGAACATGCGATGCGTGTGGGGTAGTGGTTTAACTGGTTGGCAAAAGTGTAGGTCATCTGCGGCAGCAGGGTGTATGGGGGAGTTCCGGCTGTCTTCGCGATGTTGTGATAGTGAAACCGAAAATAGCGGAAGTGGCATTGGTGGTGAATGTGCGATGCTGTCAGTTTGTATGCATAGTTGATGATACGGCTTGTGATGTAGCACTTGTAAACTTCTGAAGGAATCATCCCTGCCAAACGAGTGACATATTGGAGTGAACACGTTTTGTATGAAAATATGTATGAAGCAACCGACCTTACCACTTTTAATAAATTCCACACCAAGAACAAACGGAGCTATAATTACTAAAACTTCAGAACCCTTTCCCTAGATACTTATTGATATTATATAAATTTTTTTGTAATTATTTGGAATTGTATATTTGTACCCTGGGAGCCTGAGCATGAATATACACCCGTGCTTCGTCAGCCTCCGGGGGTTATCACCAGAATGAGGTTACCGCCATCGCGTCGTGCCGTCTCCGCCAAAAACACGAGAAAGAGCTGCCTATAAAATGAGATATCATCCAAGACACAAAACACAACTTATCTTATCAATCCGATGATCGGATAATATCACGTGATTCTGGGTTGTTTGCAGTGCGATCCCGACGCGTCTGCTTGACGCATACCGCTTCACCAACACAATCACCATCACCACTACCAGTTACCTCTACTCCTCCTTCGACACGATCCCTGCTTCAATGTTGTCGCTCCCTGCCGCGCCACGCGGTGGTGGTAGCCAACCTCCCTCTTTGAGCGCTCTCCGCGAGTTGCTTGAGATGACACCAGTCGCCAAAGACCTCCGCCCGCTCCTGCAGCCCGACACGGCAGAGCTCCTCGCGACAACGCTTCTCACACGCCGTCCTACCATTATGATGCTACTCGTCTCTCTTGTCGGTTTATTCCCTTCTTTATTGCGCGACTTCCAAAATTTCCAGGCGCTACTGCTGGTGCCCCCTGTCGATCAGCCCGACTTGCTCGTCAAGCGAAAGGGAAAGCTCGGCGAGCTTCTCCAGGCGGCATCTGTCTTCCTACACGAGGTATTTGCCTTCTTGGCCTACGACGACTTACGCTGACTGTTCTTGATAGGCTACCCACGCGTCGAGCGAAGCTGTCCTCCCCGCGTTCGCCGCATTCATTGCCTGTTCTCCGGAGGAGGTCAAATACATTACCCCGCCGAAACCGAAAACCTTGCCATCGGCCGTCACCCCGATTATACAAAACACCGCCAGCTACATGTCATCAACAACCACCCACCTGCTTCTTGATCCAAAGCTACTTAGGGAATTGGGGAACCATCTTTGGGCGGTCGAGGACCACCGATTCTTCGACACATTCTTCCCCAACACGAACACCACCGCTTTGCCACTTCCCTACCAGTTTCCCACAGACCCGACAGCGGCAGCAGTGGTTCAGTGGTTTGAGGCCTACGAGCATCGACTACGAAATATGGGCCTGATTTCAGGCGAGTGGTCATGGTGCTCCTCCGGCGATCGCATTCTTTACCATGACACAACCCAACGCAAACTCGACCTCTTTACGTACCCCATGGAGGAATTGCCTAATCCGGGTGGTCCCCAGTACGAGTGGTCAAAAGTTGCTGTTCTTGGCGAGCTTAAACAGCGACAGCAGAATATCAGCGACTTCAATCGAGGCCTAGTTTTACAGCTAGCAAACTACGTGCGGACAGCCTTTCACTCGCAGCCTGGCCGGCGGTTTGTACATGCATTTTCTCTGGTTAACGCGCGAATGCGCTGCTGGGTCTTTACCCGAGCTGGGGGAATTGCATCATCATCCCTGAACCTCGATTCCACCAGCGACCTCGAGCAATTTACACGCGTGTTCAACGCCTATCTTACAAATCGCGACCTAGGTCTGGCCGGCATCAATATCGCCACACCGCTCCTTAACTTTGGCGATATCCCGGCTGTGCACTTACATATGAATTTTCTCTGCCAGCCGGCGGTGGTGACGAGAGCAACAACATGCTGGTTCGCGGGTCCTACGAAGTCCAACGACAGCCCGTGGGTTCTCAAGGAATCGTGGCGTTATGCCATGCGCGAATGCGAGGGAGACCTTCTGCGACTCGCTAATGAAAAAGGCGTCAAAGGCCTCGCCATCTACCACGCGCATCAAGATAATATCGATACCGTACATGGGATCCTCGGCCCATGTTTGGCGCCAACGCTATCGGTCAAACTCATTCAACGGGCTTCGACAGCCGCACCTAAAGAATCTAAGGCGCGTTTTCAAAGCACTGCCTCCCAATCAGCCCGCGGGTCGACCCCCCGTCCGTCCCAGCGGCTTAGGAAGCGCCCATCCCAAGAAGCAACGAGTCAAGCATCCAAGAGATTGAAACAGAGCCACTCCACCACGCCGCGCAGCCGCACTCCCAGTTTTACCGCACACTGCGCAGCGTCTACACCCATCTCAGAGCCGTTCCCTGCAGGCACGAGTGCGGGATGGGCGAAACCTACACCTACTACCGCCTCCCTTGGTCTAATCATCGACACAGTTCCGCGACAAGCTACCGCCCCTCCTCCAGACAGCTTCAAGAAGCTCCTCCAAGAAACTGGCCCTCAAAGGAAGCTGACCATTCCGAACCGTATCCATACTCGCGTCCTCATGTCGCGCGGTTTGCCGGTACAGCAGTGGGATTCGCAGCGCCAGCTCTTCTCCGCCTTTCGCGATGCCATACGCGGCCACGAGTCGCTCCTCACTGTCGCCCAGATCCTCCACCGCGATATCAGCATTAACAACATCATGCTAACCCATCCCTCGTATCCTAGAGCAGATCGCTTCCAGGGTTTCCTTATTGACCTCGACCTGGCCGTGCATAAGACGCGCGTGCCCCCGAGTGGTGCCCCCGAGCGTACAGGGACCTACGCATTTCTCTCTATCGAAGCACTCCAGGAGACCAAAGGCCACATCTTCCACGACGACCTTCAAAGCTTCTTTTTCGTCTTCATCTGGCTCTGCTATACCCGCCCGGAAGATCCACAGGACGATTTACTCGCCGAATGGGACACCACCGGCGCGCTGAACGCGAAAACGTGCTTGATACTAGTGGATGAGGTGTTCGACCGCCTGCTGGAAGGATTCAGCTACCGCGCGGGAAGGCAAGCGAAAACGGTCGCTATGAAATGCAGGTATGCACTATGGCCACATGTAAAGCAAAAACGCCTGGATGGGTTTTCGAGAGATGAGGTGGAAGAACGTAGGAAGGAGTTTTATCAGGCTATGATACAGGCGTTTCAGGATGGTGTGGACGAGGTGGACGGGAACGATGCGGCCGCTGGTGACGGGGATGCGGGAGGGGAACGCTTATGAAGTCACTGATACTGGGGGTTTTGGTCTTGTTTCAGCGTTTCTGGCGTGGCCGTGTAGATGCGGCGAGGTTATGGCGTTTTGGGTAGCGCTGCGGGAGATATATAGCATTGGGCGGCGTTTATTATTCTCCTGCTGATTTTCCTTCGTTCTGCGCGTTAGTGTGACTGTGTTCGTAGATTTACATACCCATCTCAGTCCCATATTTGACTTCGACCAGTTTTCAAACATCCAACTACATATTTGCCGAGAAGTGGAAACTTACCACACCCCCACCACTACAATATAACTCTTGCATGTGCTGGTTGCAACCTTTATACGAGGATCACTAGGTTTCAGACGAAACTGCAAGCTTGAAGAGGGGGAGAGATTTTTGCACCCCCCTCACCTCCCCCGTCTCAAGATACAGCACATTTTCCGTCTTCAAATCCGGATGCCTCATCCTGTATTTTCTCATTGTCTCCACCGCCTCCCTGAGTCCCTTTTTCACCCTCCTCTGCACCTCTTCATCAGCGCAGCTAAGGTCTAAACACATCTTCCATGGTTCTGGGATAGAGCCCATCACAATCACTGGCAACGCCCCCAGCCTGCCTTCGGCGACGAGATTGGGAAACAGTGCCGAATCAACGAGGCGAATGAAGGCTGTTTGTTCTTGCGCGTAGCTGCGGGAGTTAGTACGCACCGCCGGGGAGAAGGTTAACTAACTCTGAGATAGCAAGGGCAATTGGGTGATACTGGTTGGACAGCGGAGTTTTGTGACAACGAGGGTGGACAGCTAGATGCGAGGGTGCCGATTAGAACGAGTTTTTGGATGCTGCGCAAGAGGGTGGTTGAAGTGAAGATGCTAGAGATGGCGCTGAGGGAGAAAGCAAGGCGGGAGCCAGGGGAGACGGAGGTGAGGAGGTTAAAATCGTCGTCGAGGTCGGAGGCTTGGGGTGGATGTAGAGGTTGGGGGCGTGGTTACGTATGGAGGCGAGGGGGAGGCTTCTGAAGGTGGGGGTGGAACTATAGCCATGAAGATTCTGACGGAGGTGTGCGTATTTTGTTGCTGCCTGGTCGCGTATCTGCAGGCTAATGGGATCCAGAGATAATGGACCAGGGGGTAAAGTTTACCCTCTCGCTTAGGATAATTTCGTTCGCCAGCGGAATTAGACGGCGTTAAGTCTAACTGTCAGCACACCAAATAACCTGGAGCACCAACGCCGGCCCCGTCTGCTTTGGATCTCTAATCAACCTCGTTAGCGCCAAAAAAACACATCCGTACACTCGGAAAATCTCCATTAATCCGATCACCACCAAGGGGGCAATCATCCCAAAACAGCGGCGGCGACACAAAAAGCTTCATCCTTCGGCGAATAAACACTGTCGCCACATAATTCGTATAAAACTCGTACGTCATATTCGCATCATCCATATACCTTGCTAGCTCAGTGGAACAATCACATTCATGTCGAATCCGAACCTGAAGTTATCCGCCTTTGTTGTGCGTGGTGGCAAGATGCACAGCGATGTAGAGAGGATGAAACTTGTTGAGTCTATTGCGTCTATTGTGTGAAGCAAGAGAGCAGACAAGCCCTCTATATACTATTGCCATCACAAAGGAAACAAGCCGTGTGGCGGTGGCTTTTCCCAAAACAAAGGATCAAGCAAGCAAACAAGCAAACAGACAGTTCCACAACCTTCCAAATACCCGAAACAAACACTTCCGGCCCTTCCGGCTCTACAGCCTTGACTTCTTCCGCGAAGCGTTTGATTTGATAATTTTGGGTCAAGTTTTCCCCGTTTTCAAATACTGCCCAGAGTATACGATAGTGACGGTGGAGTTGCGGCTCTAGCTAGCTAGCTAGATGCGTGACGTCGAGCAGATAGTGTCTGTACGACCCGACAACCAATCAGATGCGACGAACGTGAGAGCCTCAAATAGCCTGAACGGAAACGTGTCTCTGCGCCAATCAGAATGCTTCGTGATCCGTGTCTATATACATTAGAAAAAAATAAAGCGTAGATTTCTCCCATAGTTAGTTCGATAGACAAACTTTTGTACGATAGTTAATCAACCTCTCTTGTACTCAATTGCTCTCAACACAGCCAGCGGGAGCTCTGGAGGTCAAAGGGATTTCGCAAACTCTCAATGTATATAAGGCGTAGGCTCTTCGTTAGATAGCTCAAAAGACTTCAGCACTATTGCACAATTCAACGCTAGCCTCAATCATTTCTGGATGATCAATCACTAAAGCTAAAAATACTACAGTCTATCTTTTGGTTACTGATTACGTTTCATCAATTCTGCGCGCTACAGTGTTCAAAAACTAAGGCTCCTTTTAGGCAGCGTGCACAATACTCTCTCCAAATCTAGAGTTGTAAGCCAAATCAAATCGAGAAATGATAATCCATTTATGAAATCGTTATCAAAAAACTCCGCAGAATGTGCTCATCACGTACACTTAGACGCCAACAATCTATGCGTCCAACCTACGAACTTCCACACGATGCAGCGGCCGAACTTGTAGAGCTCCCTGCAATATGGCCAGAGCTCGGCCACACCACCAACTCCAGTAGCTTCACGAGCGTGTCATAGTCATCGCTTTTAGCCGCTCTCACGAACGGAGCCCATATATTGCTACCATCCATCTCATCCCAGAACTGAAGCAACCCCTCGCGCTCCTTCGAATTGGCCTCGAGAACCATATAGCTTCGGAAGCTCTTAACTTTTAGAGGAAACAGGAGGTCAACGAGAAGCATGATGAAGGCGGTAAGGTCGTGGAATCGTTTCGGGGTATATTTTGTACTGTGTGGGTCTGAGGCTAGTAGAACTTCGTGCGGAGAGCATATGTAGCCGCCTTCGTATAAAACCTGTTCGCTCGGGGATAGAGTTGAGAGTACAATGGAGTGGTCGAAGTCAATGATGACCGCAGTGTGGTGCTTGGTAATGATGTTGTCGCGGCGGATATCCCGATGGACAATGCCATGACTGTGGAGGAACTCTAGGCCATTGATGATGCCTTTCAACGCGCCTCGAAGCCGCTCGGCAGTGGCAAAACGGTGCATGCCAAATGGCTCGCCGACCGGTGTAATTCCGAACTCTTTGTCTTCGGGTCCGGAGTAGACAAGTTGTGGGAGGTTTTCATGACTATGGCTTCCGAGTTTGCGTAGTGTAACCAGCTCATGTTGGATGTTGGCTTGATGCGAACCATATGCACCTTTCACAGCCATGTCGGAACTTGTATAACCACTACGCTTGAATACGGCGACACAGGACCTTCTGGATACGCTGAGCACACGCCCTAGGTGACTGGTATCAAGCGAAAATGATAACTCCCGGGGCTTGTGACTTGCGATATTGTGAATCAGGAATCTGGTGATGTTCTCCCAGGAAACTGAGTTGTATTTCCGTACGATCGGCTGCGCTGCCGTTTCAACACATATCACAATGTTCTCGCGGATATTTGAGAGGATACCGAAAAAATGGGAGCGGTAAGGCTGATGTTTCCGCAGCTTTAGAAGGTAGTCATACAACTGGCCAAGGTTTGCGTCCTTTCCAAGGTCTTCATCCTTGCAGTATTTCAGTTCCATGACTCCAAACATACATTCGGCGAGGGCATGTCCGGCGAGACCGGGAAGCAAGAACGATATATCCGGCGCATAATGGTTGAGGTAGTGTCTGTTATATGTGGCCATGACATCGATCCCCTGAGATTGCAAGTAATTGTGTAAAATTTCTTGTACAGGGTCGTATATTTCTCGTTCTTCGTCTACCTTGAAACGGCCGTCTTTGTGAACCATCGCTGCCACGAATTGCGATATGTTTCGCTTCTCAGTGCGTGTTAAGCCTGCGTATTCATCGAGCGGAAGTGGAGAGGGGATTTGGTTTTTGTATGCTAGCTGCCACAACGATTTTCGGTCGACAGAACCTGTCAGCTATTAGCATTAAACATTAAACGGAATCCGTAACTGCTAGCAGTTTACCATCGAGGAGATTATGCGTGTTTCCATCCAATAACATATACCCATGCATGAATGTGCGCAATTCATCCATTAGCTGTTCATTTCTTTCTCGGTTATGCTGCTGATCTTGACGGGCTTCTTCTTTATCTTTCAAAGATCCTTGGAATGCGCTACTGAGCGTTACGTAGTTATCAAGGAGCAGCTGAACCTCATCACGAAGATGCTGGGCTTCGTTGCGTTGATTTTGGACTTCGTTTCGTAGCGTCGCGCATGTACTTTCGTTGGCAGACCTGAAGCGCGTACATCCGTTTCACATTAGACTGTTCACGATTCGTAGCGGAGGTGGTACCTGTTGTATGATATATTTTGTCGCTAGCTTAGGGAGCAGCAAAGGGTGCGCCATCTCCTGCGCCTCTGTAGCACGGTGGCATTAGTACCAGCACCGCTCATCACAACACCGTAATGAACTCAGGACCCACCAGTTATGATAGACCTCAGTGTCCTCGTCGTAAGAATGTCGCCACAGAGCTGCTCGCAATATTCAGTAATGAAGGAATCGGGAGTTGTGATCGATCGGCGACCGGTGAATACACCAAGGGTGACATGGTCGACCGCACTCGTGATCTCGTCTATGTCTGGTTCCGCATGCATGCCCAATTGATTCAGTTGGGCTACAGTTTGCGCTAGGTTGGGGAAATGGTGTGAGATGCGTTGATGGAGGGGTGTGAGATGGGTTGGTGGAGGAAGATACAAAACGACTCAGCGCTTAAGTTCGCAACCACACTGCCAAGCACTGGAAGCACGTGATCGAAACATTAGTGACATCATCTGCGCCATCCTATCTCTATAAAAACGTGCTTTCTGGCAGTGTTAATCGTAGGTTGACTGGGGTCTCAGCAGGGTGTCGGATGGATATTGAAAGGGGTTATCCTGTGGTATTGGGTTAGGGTTGAGCGGTGAGCCGCTCGCACTGACGTTTTGTTGTTGTTGTTGTTTATTCATATTGTATTCACTCTAATTAGAGTATGACAAAGACCGACTATCCTCCGCCTCCGGGCTCATAACCGCCGGTTAGGTGGCGGAGCTCCCCACCCACTACCCAAAAACGAAAATTTTCACCTCCTCCCCTCTTCCACCATCTTCTGCTTCTACTCCCCTGTTTTACCCCACCGCACCATATTCTAGTCCTCCCCCAGAAATGTAACTGTTCGGATCCAGCACCACATTTGCCTGAGCGCAGGGTCTCATTGATGTTATCGCAGTGGAATACCCCAACCGTCCTACCGTGGGGCGTGAACAGCACCTTTGATGTGTCTACCGATTTGCGCTGTTTAAGTGGGTTGATGCGTCCATGGGAACAACTTGTACTGGTGCTCGTGTGCCTGAGAAGCAGGTCTGCCATCATAGCCTCTCTGAGTGTTGTGGGTCGGAGCATGCTGTCCTCAGAAAAACTCTTCATTGAACTGCTGCGCTTTCACGCCCTAGTTGTGTTGTGTTGTCGATTGTGTCGGTTGTGTCGTGAATCCATGTCGCTAACTTGCGTAAAACATCGAAGGAGGCGAGTTGCCCTAGAAGAGGGACTACCGTTCGAGGTCCATACTGAGTGGTATTGGGTGGTTGTCACAGTCTGAGGTACACTCGAACACGAGGGGTGAACAAGCGGACACACACAGGTATGCGAAAATGAAGCCAAAGTAAAAACCGCAACCCACCCAAAAAAAGGGGGTCTTGGCAAAACCAGGCGGTGAGGTGTGTTGTCGAAGGTGTGTGTGCACTGACGTTTTTGTGTACTTGTCATTTAGACTTAGACAGTCAAC
Source organism: Trichophaea hybrida (assembly GCA_015178995.1). Lineage (NCBI taxonomy): Eukaryota > Fungi > Ascomycota > Pezizomycetes > Pezizales > Pyronemataceae > Trichophaea > Trichophaea hybrida. Next base: position 91,947 of record WHVE01000175.1, read on the forward strand.
TGATATTCGGTCAAGAGAGAGGTTTCGCACAATGTTCAATTCGGTACAACAGGGATATTGTAGCGCAAGGTAACCAAATTAACAGGTCTGATGGGTGTGATAGGCACATGAAAATCCCACATTTGCGGCTTCGATCCTAAGGCGAGGGGGTGGTATATTAGGGTTTCCATCTGATCCATATCACAGGGTGATTAATTCAAAGCCACGGATCCGTGTCTGTCTGTTGGGGCTGCACTGGCAAGCTAGCGTATAATAGAGAATAGTGCGGACCAGAGCTCTGAAATAAAGTAAATTCAATAAAAGTCTATTTGCTCCGTGTGAGCAAGCCTGGGTACACTGTCTCCTGTGATGTTGCCCTGATGAGCACTCAAGGGGTCATGATACAACATATTTTCTTCGTCGTCAGTCATCGGCATGAACGATGTCTGATATGCGCGTCGGTGAGCTCGGTGAAAAAGGGTGAACTTCGTGTAAACGGCATGGTGACTGTCATTGCAAATGGTCCAGATGGGGGGTGGTAGGGGAATCATTATATACCTGCGGGGTCTTCGGTTTTCATTTGTTCAGGGGTTGTAGGCAGTTTTTCAGTTGTTGAGTTCTGTTTAAGGCTAGTTCTCCGACCAGATGTTCGACTTTGATATTTTCTCGCAGGTTAAATTGAAACTTCGGTCGGAAGTTGAATGTTGTCTTTTCTCCCATGCTAGACTTGATTCTCTAGCCGGAAGTGTTGGACGTGTGGAAACTTGTGCGAAGCTGCTATCTATTCCTCTACCTAGCAGTGCAGTTTCTAGTTTTATATACATTGGGAATCTAGAAAACTCCATAGTGAAAAATAGACTAGCGAGTGAAAGTTGAAAAGTGGAAAAGTGAAAAAGAGGCTGAACAGCGAGTGATAATCCATCTATGAGTCTGTTACTTTAGATGGGCGAATAGATGCTTGATTCTGATGATATCTATGTTGAAACCTATGGTCCATATACAGCCTGACATACAGTCTATAACTCAGGTGCTTATGTACCATAACATATCCTTGTTTGGTATCCTCATACAAGATCCTGATACAAATATGGAACAGAGTCTTGTTAAAAATAGGGATGACCGTAATCTCGTATTAGCAGATTGGAGGATCACGATGAGATGAGGGATCAGGAGGAGCTGAATTGCATAAGGCATACAAGCTGAAGATAGATCATAAGCATAAGCCATGAGAATGGGTGCACACACATGCGCACAAAGGAGTAGCTTCATGTACATGTATAAAGGCGTAGATAGAAAGCGCCTATGAATGATAACAATCATCTACAATTCTAATAAGTCTATTGCATATACAGGCCTCAGCCGGAGACGGTGTCTTGTATGGCCGGAGATGACGGTGTCTTGTATGGCCGGAGACGGAGACGGAGCGGAGACGGTGATGTCTCAAATGGCCGGAGATGACTGTTGACTCTGATACTGGCTGATGGCATTCAGCCGTACTTGTACTCTCATATATATATGGCCTTATGGCCCTCTTAGATAAGATACAATCAAGCTTCTCTAGCATCACTATTTCAACAAAGTCTAGTGCATATACAGGTCTCAGCCGGAGATGAGCCTCGTATGGCCGGAGACGGTGTCTTATATGGCCGGAGATGATGGAGTGAAGATGGAGACTGAGACGGAGACTCAGCAGAGCAGAGACGGTGATGTCTCGTTTGTCCGGAGATGACTGTCGACTCTGCTACTGGGTGATGGCATTCAGCCGTACTTGTACTCTCATCCATATATGGCCTTATGGCCCTCTTAGATAATACACAATTAAGCTTCTCTAGTATCTCTATTGCAATAGGTTATGAGCCCGGCGCCTGCTACTATCTGTACATTACAATCTTATTGGAACCAAAAAGAACCCTAACCCACTCACAACCATCCCTGCTCAAAGCCGAAACACCATCACCATCCATCACTCTCCATCGCCACTCCTAAACCTTTTCAACTTACAATATGCCAAACGAAACATTCAAAATAGATCACGGGGCAGTGCCTATGTTGGCTGAGGATAACAATCCGATCTGGAAGCAAAAAGTTTGCCGAGTCCTCATCGCCACGAAAGCCTACGATATCGTCACCGGTGTTGAACGGCTCACTCTCTGTAACGGTGTTGCCGTACGCCATCTGCAAGACAGCTGGGATGACCGAGCCAATGAAGCGATTGCACTGATACCCATTGGATGCCGCGATGAACTCCTTCCACTCATCGACGATATCGACGATCCCGTGGTGATGTGGAAAGTGCTGAAAGAATGACTTGACAATGCCACAACAACACTCGGTCAAACCAAAGTCCTGCGGAAGTTCACTGCCTCTCGACCATCGCCAGACGCATCAGTCACTCAGTACTTTACCAAACTTATCGCCCTTCGCAAGAAGCTGATCGGCACCACCGAACAAATCACCGATGACGCCATGAAAACGAATATTTTCACCACCCTAACTGAATTATATGGAACAACCATCCAAATTCTCGACCAGCGGATTCCCGTCCCTTTGGCCCAGCAGTGTATGGATATGATACGAGAATATGCTGAACGAGCGAGCCTGGCCAAAGGGATTGGAGATGCATCCACCAGAGCGGCTCTATACTCCCGTGGCGGAAATCGTGGCCGTGGTAGACATGGAAACGGACGTCCGAAGAACAAATGCACAAACGGCAAAATCGACAATCATACTACCGAATCATGCGGAAGGAGAAAGTGCACTGAACATGACACAAACAATGGCGACACAAATACCTCCAGGAATGACGAGCAAACTTGGTATTACTGCGGTCTCCCAGGACACTTCAAGTCCAACTGCATCCACTTCAAACGTGCCCGGGATCAATGCAGCAAAGTCAATAAAGGCAAAGCAACCGCATCGCATGCCACCGCCGGAGATCGCGACCTGTTCTGACTAGCCAACAATGCAAGTGCACTCACAGCAGCCCCCGCTCCTGCTGCCTGGGTTATCGATTCTGGAGCATCACACCATATGTGCAATGACCGCACCAGATTCGACTCAATAAAGAAACTTCCACAGCCAATAGTCTTTGAACTTGGAGATGATAACAAAGTTGCAGTAAGTCACCATGGACTCATTAATATTTCACAGTAGTACGAAGTCAATGCTCTCCTCACCCCTACATTCCGGCTCTCTATTCTCTCCATCAATCAATTGGATACAGCTCGATACACATCCACATTTGGGCGCGGTATGTGCTCCATATCATCTCCATCAATAACCATCACCGGCAATCGGGTCAATGACCTCTATATCATATCTCCTGCAACTGCATTCACTTCGGCAGTACCAAGTGTGCCTACGAAGTCCACATCAAGAATGGGGAAGAGGAAGAGAGAAAGAGCACCACTGAGCGCACATACCACCATACCTGAAAATCAACACACCACCATACCTCAAAGTCCACATACCACCGTATTTCCAATGCCTGCTCGGACGACTCTCACCATCTCAGAATCATGACTGTGGCATCGGCGCCTACTACCTAGCCCACATTCATTCTACTGCCCTACGATCTCTCATTGATGGATATACGAAAGACGACTCAATGTGCACAGCATGCATACAAGCCAAGCACAAACACAAGATCATCAAAGTCAAGGCAAAGCGCACTATGGAGCCATTCGAACTTGTACATTCAGATATGTGTAGACCATTCTCCATGCCCACCTCAGCTGGCCACCGCTATTATATCTTATTCATCGACGATTATTCACACTACACCTCTGTTTGGGTCCTCCCAAATAAGATCTCGGAAACATGCACCTCAGCCTACCAATCGTTCCAAGCCCGGGTTGACTCCATGGGCTACGAACTGAAATGGTTCCGGTGCGATAATGGCCACGGAGAATACCATAACAAGACCTTCCGGCTGGTGCTCACTGCTCATGGTACAACATACGAACCATGCCCTCCTTATGCTCACCATATGAATGGGGTTGCCGAACGCAGGAACCAGACCATCACCGAGAAAGCACGATCTATGATGATTGACTCCCAGGCGCCACTTGTTTTTTGGGGTGAAGCAGTCAATACCACAGTCTACCTCCACCAGTGAACTCCAAACAAAGGCCTAACGAAAAGAGATGATCGCGACGGCTATCAAGCACCATACTCTACTGCATATGAGATGCTGCATGCATTTGGCAAACCTACGCACGACAATGACGGCAATAAGATATCGTGCAAAGCCCCTCTTCACCATCTCCGACGATTTGGCTGCTATGCCAGTCGACTTATCCCTGAAACCCAACGCCATGGACAATTCAGCCCAAGATCCACGCCATGCATGATGGTCGGTTACGTGCACAATTCGACTACACTTTGGAGGATATGGGACCCGGCATTCCATGTAGTAAGATCACAGTCGGATGTCATTTTCGACGAGGAGAGGAATGCACACGCTTTGTGCCTACACGGAGACAAAATAGACATCTTTGAGCTACCAGAACAAACAGAATACATCGAGGAAATCGACAGTGGAGATGGACTTCTCCAAGTCCAAGATATTGAATCAGGTGGAAATGGACTTCTCCATGACCACGCAGGAACCAGTCGAACAGGTGAAAGCCATGGAAGTGATAATCATGACTGTACTGACAAAAATACAGATGAAACCCATCGGCCCGACGCTGACAAAAGTCGATGTCGCCCTGCAAGCACAGGGGTGAGATCACGTCCCCCTGAGGGGGTGGATGCACCACCGGCATCCAGAGAAACCGTCGCTCACAATTGACATCTCCGCTGCGAAAACAATGAAGCCCGCTGAATGGCGGCCATGAACAAGCAGTCATGTCAACCACCACCATGCACCGATCGTATCACAAGAAGCCAAGTTAAGACCTACACATATGCACTAATCATCATGGCGAAGGCATGAGCTTCAACATTCATCATCAGCGATCCATTCACATAAGTGGAAGCCATGGACAGCCCACAACGAGACCACTGGAAACAAGCAATGGAAGAGGAGTGCACATTGATCCTGCTCAATAACACATTCACAACTATCAACTCCCGGGAAGCAAGGCAATTACGAGTCAAACCCATTGGCTCCAAATGGGTCTACAAGACAAAGCACAATCCAGATGGCACCATACGATACAAAGCACGTCTAGTAATCAAGGGCTACAAATAGACGGACTTCGGAGAAACACATGCCCCTGTCGGAAAACTCTCCACCTTTGGGTATCTCATGTCTCTGGTTGGAAAACACGGCTGGAACATCGATCATTTGGATATAGTTACCGTATTTCTCAATCCAGAAATCGATGACGATGATATCTATATGACCCTGCCCGAAGGCACGTCCGAAGGCCTTGACACCCCTGCGATCGTTGTTCGACTAAAGAAAGCACATTACAGCCTCAAACAAGCACTACGACTTTGGCACAACAACATTAACACATTCTTGCACTCTCTCAAGTTCACACAATCCTTTGCCAACCCCAACTTCTATCTCTGCAGTGATGGTATTCTGATGCTTCTTTACGTCGACGACATCTCAATGTTGTACCCGGAAGATGCTACCAAAGCCGCGATTGATGTTAAGGCGAGGCTCTCATAGAAATACAAGATCAGCAATCTCGTCCCGGCACACCAATTCCTGGGCATCAAAATCCACTGCGAAGAAAACATTACCGGCAACAGCGTTGGCCAGAAGTCTTTCTTCACCACAATTCGCAAACGATTTAATATGCAGAATGCTCACGGTTCATCAACTCCAATCGATCCTAATGTGAAACTGGATCTGGCCGAGGATTGGGGTGAGAAGGAACTAAAAACATCAAAGGCTACCAGGCAATTGTCGGCTGATTGATGTATACGGCACTCACAACTCGGCCCGATATCTCATTCGCAGACACTGCACTTTGCCGATTGAATTCATGTCCTTTCACCAGCCATCTGACTGCCGCCAAAAGAGTTCTCCAGTATCTCAAATCTACCGCCGACTTTCGACTGCACTTCAGTAGCAGCAGCAATGATCAGCTCACTGGCTACACAGACTCGGATTGGGCCAATGGTAGTGCCGACCGCAAGTCACAAGGCGGCAATGTGTTCCTTGTCAGCAACAGAGCTGTCTCGTGGCAATCACGAAAGCAAGATCTCCTCGCAATGTCAACTCTCGAAGCCGAATACATCGCTTGCTCCGAAAGCTCCCGTGGAGTGAAATGGCTGCTCCTGCTCCACCGAGATATTCACGGCAAAGACGTATCACCACTCCCGATCAATTGCGACAATCAAAGCGCACATAGTCATATCACCACGAGCATCATAAAGGCTCGCACAAAGCACATCGACATTTGCTATCACAAGAGTCGAGATCTCCATGCCCGCAAACTAGTTGACTACTCCTACATTCATACGAAAGATAATATAGCAGATATACTCACCAAGGCCTTGACGAAGGATAAGCATGAAAAGTTCACAAAGGAAATGGGGTTATGGTAATAAAGGTCGATTTAAGGTTGAATTTAAGGTCGTTTTGCTTGGGTACACAGATTTCTTTGCTATGGATGGCCATACTCAGGCTACGGTTGTACTCTTTCCCTGCTCACGATCTCAGGGTTTTAAGGAGGCTACTATGAGATTCACTTTGCTTCATTTCATTTTGTTTCTTGCTCCACGAAGTATAGCAGGAGGGGGATGTATTGCATATACAGGTCTCAGCCGGAGATGAGCCTCGTATGGCCGGAGACGGTATTTTGTATGGCCGGCGATGACGGAGTGGAGATGGAGACGGAGACGGAGACGGAGCAGAGCGGAGACAGTAATGCCTCGTATGTCCGGAGATGACTGTCAACTCTGATACTGGCTGCTGGCATTCAGCCGTACTTGTACTCTCATACATATATGGCCTTATGGCCCTCTTAGATAATACACAATTAAGCTTCTCTAGTATCTCTATTTCAATAAAGTCTATTCGGCGATTGGCGAGTGATTCACTGTGAATGAGTGTGCTCGGCGACCCAGTTTATTGCCGACCTCGCCACAAGATCCCATACCATAGCACGTAACGCCCATCTGTGATCCCTTGGAAATGGCTGTGCCAACAGTTTATTAAATTTTCTCCCATGCTGAAGTCTCCGCTAGCTGGAAGTTGCACAGTACGACAACGTAAGTATGCGAAGTGGTGATTGAAAAAGCCTATGAGCCACCAGCGGAACACAAATTGCGCTAAAAACTCCCAAGATCTTCATACAGTCGTCGATTTTGAAGTCAATCCGGCTAGTTTCTTGGTGGTGAGTAAGGGCGGAGTGCACGACAAAGACTATTAACCATCAGCGGGGTAAATCGCGAGGACCTTAAAGACTTCAACGTGATGGAATTCTGCTGCCGCAGGCGAGGATCTCAGTGTACGATCCGAGCAACTCCAAGCGTTAATGATGCTAGATGCCTCCCGTGTTTCGACAGTAATGTCAAGTGTCACTCACGGGTAGTAATCCTGGAGTTGTCGATCACCGGAGGGAGTAACAATCGAATAGTAGGAGGCAAATGACAACGCCAATTTTCTGCTAAATGAGACGGAGGGAAACAGATGCCCGGAGTATCACTTTAAAGGTTGCTATTGTCGAAAGACACATAGATACCAGGCAGATGCAAAGCCTGTCATCCGTCAGCGGGATTGAGTGATAACTGGACCACAATACCTCCGCCAGAGAGCATCTCATCGGTAAATCATGCTCCTCCGATTGGGATGAGATTGGTCAGGCCCAACACATGGCGTGGTAGCAAATAGGCCTCACGCGCATTTCCTTCGGTAGTGGGCTGCTATCTGGGATACAGGTGAGAGGAAAAAATATTAGTCACTGTTAGCGAGATGAACGGCAGCGGTGCTGTCGAAGTGAACATACTTGAGAGGAGCTGTGCAGGCTTATTCGTCAACATCGCGTACAACTTACAAGTCTTACAACCTGCACCAGCCATTCAATGTCAGCATAGTCGAAGAGGGTGGTCAAATGGTTGTCCTGATTGTGAGGCTAGGTACAACATCGCCTAGCGTGGGTGGTGGAGAGACAAACCATGTGCAAGGGTAGCGAGTTGTAGGGGAAGCCAAAGTAAAACCGAAGATATTGACGTGATTAGTGCCACGTACGAAAGTCTTGGCGAACCAGGCGAGGTTTGTTTGTTTGTAATCATATTGCATTCAGCCGCTTGCGGCCATGGCATAATCCTAATCCTAGATACTTCCACAGTTCCTGTCGGGGCCGGGCACAAGGCCTCAGCACCCCGGCTCTCCCTGCTTTCAAATCGTATCTCCTTATCTCCTTTCCCCCATCCGCCTGAGCTTACAAAACTTTCCACCCTCCTCTGCCCCTCACCTCGACCCCCCCATATTCTTCACTGCTGCTTCCGCTGCCTCTTGTTCCTTAACCCCCTCCCTCACCCCCGTGACTCTTCTGATGTCCGTACTGAATAGAAAGTCCAGCATTGGTTCGACAGCTCCGTCTGTGTCAAAGGCTTGCGACATAGGTACCTTTGTTCTTTCGCTCCACTTGCACTTCGCTCTGAACTTTGCCCAAAGGATATCCTGCTGTCGCTTACCAGGCGAGGTGTGTGTGCTATAGATAAATTCTGTTATGAGCTGTTCTAGTCCAGTCACGGAGGATGTCCCTCCGCGGAGAGACCGGTCCATTCACGGAGTCCCACCCTAAGTGACTGGACTGGTTCATTCGCGGAGTGTACCCCTGCACCCCACCTCCGTGAATGGACTGGTCTATTCACCGAGTGTATACTCGGTGAATGCTCTGCACGCATATATGCCCACGCATGTATACGCACTCAGCTGGCTATATGGAGCTGAATTTAATCAACGCAATTCCATTCAGCCCAGCGCAACTATGTACATCATCGCGAAACCCCAACGTACTTTCAAAGTTCCTAAAAGCACGACGGACTTTCCATCTTTCGGCTGCTTTCAACATACTTTCGCTGCGATTTTCTTTTCGCACCGTTTCACCTTTTGCAACGTCTCTTCTTTCGCTACGATTTTTCTTTCGCACCATTTCACTTTTCTCATAGAGCCAACTTTCATGCTTTCCTGCTTTCAGGCAGACGGGGCTTCCGTAGTAGTATAGTCAAGGTTGGTAAACTCAAGGTTTGGCTGCTAGTCAAGACGCCGGAAGCTCTGGCCAGCATTCGAAGCCAGCAGTGAGTTTAACTCTAGGTGTGAGCTCGACTTAGAGTGCATCGGTATTACCCGGGCCATCACTATCGCCATCACCATGGCCATCATCGATATCATTCAGGCAGTCGATCTCAAATACTCCCCCCCTGCATATACATGGAATCCATGGAAATCGAGCAGCAGATTCCGCTTGCAAATCTGACTCGGACATCTGCTCTCCCCATGAGTCCAAGTATCGCCATGAACCCAATACCATCGATTGGAATGCTCACCATGGCTGTTGGCGATCGTGAGGTTCTTAGCCTAAGGCTACAGAGTCGTACTTTCATACTTCTACAAATGATCCTCAACGGTATGGGTACCGTCGCGCTATACTCGAAGTTAGCGGCATGTTTCCGGACCGTAAGAAATGGGCGTAAGAATAGGCAGCGTAAAGGCTTATATCCGGCGTAACTTTTTCATCATATAGTAGTTTACATGGTTCCCTCCGCAATATCTCTTGCCATTCTCTGCTTCTTCCCTGCCCGAGTTTCTCTTTTCCCACCACTACCACTTCCACTACCACTCCATGCCCGGCTCTGTCCTTCTTTGACAACCCTGCTCCGTGTCATCCAGTGTTCTCAACCGTCCCGTCCGAGATCTTGCTAGGACAGACGGGACGGTGCCACAACCGTCCGTCCCGTCCGAGCATAAGAATGACGGCTGGACGGCCGACATCCACCGTCCCCGGCCGACATCGGGCGGCTAACGTATATTCTTAGATGTAACCCAATTCGGTCCTAAGAGCGCACGGTAAGAGATATATAGCTACAGGATCTTGCTTAGCTACAGGATCTTGCTTCACAGTGTGGATAGTTGTAGCTAGTTTATATAAACTGTTTGTATTCTGAGAAAAATCCATGGATATCGACAGATGACGCCTGGGGACGGCAAGGCTCCGTCCCCGGCCGTCCTCTGCGTCCGTCACCGTCCTGCCTCAAAAAGACGGCGCCGTTTCCGTCCTAGTTACCCTCGGACGGACGGCGATTCGCCGTCCTGTCCCGTCCTGACGAATTTCGGACGGACGGGACGGTTGAGAACACTGGTGTATCACTCCATCTGTACTCTGTTCCATGTCGGCTCTTCGACGCCGTCTAGATTCCGTAATGGTTTCAAATGGTCTAGTTCCTGCCTCAAGATTTCCAGAAGCTTTCTGGCGCTGAGTATCCCTCCGTTCAGCCAGTTCACATCCTGTAAGTGCACGCTGAGCAGCTCTGCCCTTGATTTTTTTTGGAATCAATCCATCAGTACGAGGGGGTGTAATGAAGCAGACTTCTGGTTCGGAAAGGTCGGTCAGGTCAGATCCAGAATCAAACTCTGATTCACCACCACGAACTTTAACTGGAGCTATACTGAGAAGCGAAGGTGTAAGAGGATGATAAGTATAAAGGGTATTCTCAGATGCTGATGGCGGAACCCTGGCAAGTGGAAGGGTAATTTAGGTATTATCTGAAACTGACATTGTCTGAGAAAGACCAGGAGGAGTATATTCCATTTTCCAAGTCGCTAGAACTACTGCTGGTCCATCCAACCACCACCGCGGATGTAGTACAGAAAGCGGTACAGGGGTACCAGTTTGGGCTGCTGGAAGCATAAAGTGACAGCAGGGCAACCCTAGACGAAGAGGTAATGGGCAAGTGATGCAAGTTCCAGCTGTTACCTGAAGTGCAGTGTGAGTAAATTCGGAGCTCTCAGTACTAGCCTGGACAGTTTTGAGATATAGAGCTTTTCCCACTCGGGTTGGAGCAACGATAGAGCATAGTGGGCAACTCTACCAAGAAGATGTTGAAATGCAATTGAATCAATTGACCGAGGAGAGGTGGTTCTGAATATAATTAGTAATTATTAATTGAATAGAAACCGGCAGTCAGTCAACTTACCTGCTGGGAGCTTCATGTTCAAGTACATGTTGAACCATAGTTCTAACCCAGTCTGCTAACCGGAATGCTGCCTGGTCAAGACGCAGTTGAGTCCCAAGAAAGTCCTTAATACTAAAGTGATACCCTTCGTTGTGAGATGATGAATTACACCCAAGATTTCTGATTTGGCCAGTGAATGTGCGGACAAACCTTTCCTCCTTGGAATATGCCTATCGGTGGAAATATCTTTTGTCTGAATCAGATATGAGTTGAGCCTGCAATGCTGAGCAGGTGTCTTCCAACTCGTTTGGTGTATTTGATTGAATGTATTTCCAGATTGCATCATGTACTCTGTTGCATGTATACTTAGTGTTGAGAGCAAATCAGAGGGAAAGAATGAATGTGCTGAATTGTCTAAAGTACAAAAATAGAGAAAGAGAATGCTCTATATAAGAGAATGGGCACCATGCCCGGAACGCGCCATACCCGGAGCCGGCCCGGAGTTAAGTCATATCCGGGGCCGAACATCCGGTGCCGGATGTCGTGCTGAAGTCCGGGTGGATGGCCGGTGCTCTCGGCTCGATGCCCGAGAAGACTCCGGCCACACCTCCGAATAACGTCGAGAGCCTCTGGGCTAAACCCAGAGCAGTGACGTTAGTCAACTTGCGCCAACACTTAGAACGTCAGCCTCAGCCTGCTTACGACTGATATGAGCTGATGGGAGAATACGGGCTGACGGGCTGATGGAACTCGGCCGAAGCCTCGGTGGTGTTAAGACTTACGAATACGGTCAGTGTTCCCGACAGGCCAGGCCGGCCCGCAGTTGGGTCTGTGGCCTGCAGGCCGGGCCAGATGAGGCCGTTTGATTTTCGAAACTGCACAGGCCAGGCCGACGATTTGACAGCCTGGGGCATAACTGTGGGTGACTGGGCGGACTATAGGCTTTTTAGTTGGTTGCATATGACAGTCGCCGAAAGATGACTTACAATTGATAAGCTGTGGACATTCCAGAAGTTTCTCATAATCGTCACTCTAATCAGACAGTGCAAGGTGGCATACAAATGATTGATAATCTGTTGAAACTTGAGCCTGCGGGTGAAATCCAGCATTTTCTCGTAGTCGCCACACTGATCAAATTTCTGGAGTGCATACTGAGATCCATGAGATGGAGCATATGTTGGAGGTATTGTATCAGGAATCGATGGCCAAGGAAAAGTAGGCTCTTGGAAATGTATTACTAGATGTACAAATTTGAAGTTCTACGCCCGGACCATAGTTACCTGTAGTCAAACTGCAGGCTTTTTGAACCATGGTTCACCCATGCACCTGTAGTTCCCACCTGCTCAAAGCGTGCAGGCGTGGGCCGCTCCAATGGCCTCAGTGTTGTCAACCGTCCCGTCCGTCCGACATCACTGAGGACGGGACGGGACGGCGGCTTGCCGTCCGTCCTGAGCCAGGACGGAACGGCGCCGTCTTTTTTGAGGCCGGACGGGGACGGACGGATGGGACGGCCGTTAACGGTAAATTTCCGTCCCCGGCCGTCCCCGGCCGTCATCGGCCGTCATTTGCGAGTCAGCATAGATAATAGATATTCAGTTACAATAAGTACATTTCTCCACTATCTTGACTGTGAAGCAAGATCCTTATTTATATCTCTAATCGCGCGCTCAAACTGAACCTGAATGCTTACTCCTGATTGAGAGTGTAGAAATATAGATAAATCCATTTATATCATGTACCGCGCGCTCTACAGTTACAGTATATGTATTAATAGTAAGCGCCCGATGTCGGCCGGTGACGGTGGATGACGGCCGATGACGGCATTTTTGCCGTCCCCGGCCGTCGGACGGGACGGTTGACAACACTGAATGGCCTGGCCTGCGATGCGCGGGCCAGGCCGGGCTTAGTCTGAAACTGGCCCGCCTGGCCCATCAGGATTACTGAATACGGTCTTACGAGGCTTAGCACGATAAAGATAGAAGAGCTGGTACGGATACACATATGGGAAACTGTATATATGGCCTTCATGGCCTCGTAGATAGTCAATCAAGCAACTAAAGTAACATACTCCTTTGCGTTCAGGTGAGTTTTTTGCATCATAGCGTCCAGTGTTGATAAGATGCTTGCGCAAAGATTCAGCCTTATGCCACTCACAAATCTGATACACCAGATCTGGCCAGCACTTTAAGGAACTTGCCATCATTCCTCCAGATTCATCTCCTAGAATTTCACGAGGTCTGGGTGCATGTGAACCGAAAATAAGCTCATCCAAAGATGTGTAAATACTGTTGTATGTAGCAGTTGACTCGGAGCGTATGAATGCAAATGCAGATGAAAATGTGAGATTTGTATTTGTAACCCCAATCATTACTTGTAACGGCATCATGTGAACATTGGTACTGAAGGTAGCATCACTTTGAATAATGAAATCTGAAATGAATCGACGTGCAAGAGCAATCTGCTCGGGATGAACAAAGAGAATCTGTTCAAGAGTCTTAGTTTTGATATTTCCTGAATCAGGATCACACTGAATACTGTACTTTGGATGAACAATAAATCCTGCATGTTCCAAGGTATTTTTAAGATCTTCAATGATGTGTATAGGTTGGCGGATCGAGGCTGGCTCAGAACGATGAAGATTCTGGTACTTCATATGAGTTAGATGTAGTCCATCAAGTCCCAGTAGCTTTTCAGAACTTTTCCAAGGAAGGTTGGCTTCTCGGTGTTGCTTTGCCTTCATCTGCGCTGCTTGAAACTCAGGGCTACGGTATTTGTGTTCTCGATAACGTAAAGGATTTGGTATAAAGTCATGTGTATGGCGATTACGGTCCTCTGGCTTGCTAAATCCCATTTGCCATGCTTTCCGTCCAGTACTGCCTTTGACTCTTTCATAAGATACATATACCTGCCAGTGGCACCCTAAAGCATGGATCTAAAAACTGGTCAGCAATGGTTGGTAATTAGAGGCAGGCATCCCAATAGTCCGTCCCGTCCGGGCAAGGCGCTGCCCGGGACGGGGCTATAAATTTCGGGGCAACGAATTTTGCCCCGTTTGAGACCAGGGCAAAATCTGTTCGGACGGGACGGACTACAGGGCCCTGCAGTCTTGCAGCAAGGGTACAAACAGTCATAAAACTTCAGCTTGAGAAGCGGAAATCACATCATGATAGACTAGACTTCCAGGCTGAGTAATCCATGCCATTATTCGCCTCTTCTCCCCCAATTGGGTACAAATATTTAGGCAAACTATGACAAGGTTCGAACGCACCACCGGAAATACAGCTGGATATAAGCCCATTTCTAGTACCACAACCAGGATCAGTAGCCATCGGTCCCCTGTAGGTACCTGTAGGGGCCCTAGTCCAGTAGATCTCAGCCCCGGACGGACCAGGGCACTGAAATCATGCCCGGGACGGGACCACAATGTCGGGCCCCGAAAGACTGTAGTCGCCCCGGACCGTTGGGATGCCTGATTAGAGGTACTATCATCTTCTTACTGATGTGTATTCCCTAGATCTTGCATTCTGTTCCTCGCCATTTTGAATAGAATGTGTTGGCACTGGGTCCAACTCGGGCTCTGTCCTAGTTGTTGTGTCCGAGTCCTTAATCTTATCCGCTAGCTTTCTCTTATTCTTTGTTTCCGTACCATGGTGAATACACGGAAATACTACTCGATCCTTTGTTGCTGTTTCGGTTACAACTGCAAATTCTTTCAAAAATGCGTAGTTTTGGACCAGCTTCAAGCACTCTTTGGGTGTAGCGAATTCCTCTCCGACTTGTAGATCGCAGTAATGGTGACGAGGAATGGACTTGATCATATCTAAGATACTAGGTAGTTCGGTTAGGTGAGGCTACCACTAGAGACCTTCGATCATAGGATAAGAAGTGGTAGATGTTGTAGAGAGGTGGTCATAATGGAAAGAGCAAAGAATATACAGTGTGAAATTGAATATTGCGTGGAAATAGATACTGTTATTTCTGTAAAGTGGATAAAGCCCGGTTTTTGTAGACTGTAGATACCGTAGTGTTAGTATAGGTTGAGTTTAGAGCAACAGCATTACGTACGAGAGTTCTTTGTAAATGACTAGGAAATGATTCGCCTGTAACTAGTCAATGCACTGATTGAATCGTCTCCCAATATCTTCAACATCACGGCCGAGAGTTATAATTTGAGAACTACTGCTGTCTCACCATCATGCAGTCAAACCCATTAACGCATTACAGCCAGGTATGGAAATCGCTTCCCTGCGGCTAAGATGTTACGCTTGAATCAAAAAGTTACGCCGGATATAAGACCTTACGCTGCCTGTTCTTACCCCCATTTCTTACGGTCCGGAAGCAAGCCGGGAGTTGTTGTTGTTGTTGTTTATTTATACTGGTTCCTCACTAGGGCTAGGCCAGTACATGGTCTCTGCTTCCCGACCTCGTTCGTGCTTTTTCTTGATAATTCTGCATATTGGTGCGCCAGACGTAGGGTAGTCGTGCATCTACTTCAGCTTGGACCCTTCGCACGCATTTGTTAGCCTCGCTGTAAATCGTTGGTGGCTGGAGTCCAGGGCTACTGGCGCAGGTGTGAGCCCTGACTCTCTCAAAGTTCAGCCAGTGGCGTCGTGGGCAGGGCACCCAGAATGGGCCTGGCCTGCCGATTGAAATGAAGTTGAAGAACTTCTCGTCTACTGGTTTCTTTTGGATCCTACTGGACTGATACGGGTTCTGGCATGGAAGCACTGTTGCGTGGCATGGAGACGTAGTATGAGATGGGCTTGTACAATCTCTCGCAATCGGGGA
Source organism: Trichophaea hybrida (assembly GCA_015178995.1). NCBI lineage: Eukaryota > Fungi > Ascomycota > Pezizomycetes > Pezizales > Pyronemataceae > Trichophaea > Trichophaea hybrida. Next base: position 107,799 of record WHVE01000175.1, read on the forward strand.
GGTAAGAAAATGGTAGCTGCACCAAATGCGTTGGGGAGGGTATAGTCATTGCTGCAATCCTCAATCCCGTTAACTTCTGAGGGATACAACGGCAGCAAAACCGGAAGGGAACAGATGACAGGAATTTAGGGAACATGTATCTCAATCCCTCCTTTGGAACCTCCCAAAGTAATTCAGCGGTACATAACAATTGAATCTGTAGTATGCTCAACCCCGATCGGAACCCGTTTGCATCCGCCCACCCGCACTCAGTCGCACCTATTCTATGCTCACGCATCAATCACGGTCACATCGCAAATAACATCTCTTCCATGTGGAATGAAATCCCCGGTCTGCAGCGACTCCGGCTTCCCTACGATAGCTGCATCGATCACAACAGCCTCGTTGCGGAGTTCGGGTAAGAAATCTCGCCGGAGAGAATGCAGAACATGGTTCTTCACCTGCTCCTGATTGTGTTGGTCCCAGCTGATGCCTTCAGCGCGCGATCTGAGATGGAAGTAGAGAGGATCAACGGGCTGTCCGTCCAGTACCATAACGCCACTTTGATTTCGCGCGAGCCCATGACGACAACGTGGCAATCGTCGATGCACCTGGGCCAGGCGTCGGGATAGAGGTCAAATTGTAGCGGTGCGTCACCATCGTCGCGTCTGTCCTGGATGTAAACACGAGGGTTTCTGACAACATCCGGTAAGCCTAGAATCACCTGGACTATTGCCATCAAGGACTGAAGCGTGAGTTTTGTAGTAGACGCAATGGACGGGGGGAGTACCTCATAATCGGAGAGGGTACCCTTGGATACCGCAATCGCCCGCGGGCTGCTATCGTGGGCTGTTAGGTGAATCCATAGTCGACTGTACTCAGAGCGGCGACGGACACTGCTGGTGTTGTCGTCGAGACGAGTCGCAAGGAAACCCGGATCAAAGGCTGCAGGAGAGGCAGAACGATCGCTAGGGGTGTAACGTCTCTGGGCCAGAGCCATGACACGAGGTGGAGAGGAATATGTGAGGGAGCCAATGGGCGCAGTATATCGAAAAATGCAGCCGAATAGTGGGATTGGTGTTGGAGCTGGGTTGGTAACGAAGGGCGGCTGAGACGCGACACGCTGTGATACGATGGGGTCGCTGAGAGGGTCGGAGGAAGGGCGAGAGGACAGAAGCAAACAAAGACGGCTTAAATGACGAGATGGACGAACCCAAAGACCAAGCAGCTTGGATTGATGAGGATAGAGGTGGTGATCGAACAATTGAAGACAGGTGCACCCAAAGGTGACCCATGCCAACACGTCACGTGATACCACCTGCCACCGACAATTTCCCATCTGGATGGACACCCATACAACTAAGCTCGGAAGGGCTTGGCGTTCGCAAACCGACTACAATTGTGGATTCTGAAGCCGAAGGCATGAGAGAATCGGAGAATGGATGCTAGTACCTTGATGCACCGAGAGCAGAAGCTTACTTGATTACTTTGTAAGTACGACCTTATAACACGCTTACAAGTTAGATACCACAACTCGAATGAGCATGTACGAATGCATGTCGATATGTGTTGGCTGCAATAGAGAGTCTTCACATCAGCCAACCACCATGCGAACCGCAGAGAATGATTGCCGACGATATCGACAAATACCATGTTGATCAGTCGAAGGGCAACCAAATGTCGAATACGAAGCACACGATCCGGATGACCGATATACATGTCAATCTGGAGCCAATCGATGAGAAATTGTTACGGTCAATGCCGAGTGCGGAGGCTATCATCGACGACGTCTGACGTGGGCTTAGGAGTACGAATTCGAGAGCTGCCAACCGCAGCAGCTATGATCAAGAGAAGTACATCTTGCAATTATGATTAGTTGACTACTGCAGAGATGAGATGCCGGCCATGATGGCCTCACCGCCGAGATGACGATCAACAACACGTTCAACGAGAGAAATCTGATGCAAACTATCGATTTTTCGGAAGCCGTACGTGCATCTACGCGAGCCGAATAGACACCCGGAGGATACTACAGTCTTGCAAGCATTAACAGCCACCAGTGGATAGAGTCTGAGCTCTCCCAGAAGCCAACAGATTCGAGTGCAAGGGAACCGCCCGTCTGCACTCTCACAGGAGGAGGCCAGTGGATTTCAGTGCTGTGGAATAAAGCCGTTAGCTCTGCAAGAGGCAACCGGATTCCTGATGGCAAATGCTTCGAATAGCTACGAGTCAACCTACGCTGCGACAACGACTTCGGCCCGTATGACTAACGCGTGAACTACGATCTTGCTGAAGTGGCAACGGTTTTCACCGATTCGAGCACCACCGAGCCGGTACTACGGAAGCAACAAGGGCTTGGATTTGGAGAACTGGATGTCCACTTTGCCATGCACTCGAAAATGCACTCGGATATGGACTTGGAGGCCTGCTGTAGGAGTGGGGCTTAGATTCGGAGACATGGAGAAGTTGGAGGTTCACTTGGAAAGCACATTAGAATGCATCTGGAAGGGGCAAGCACTGGAGGCGGTGAAGCCGCCTTAAGAAAATGATGCTTCAGTAACTTTATTTGCTGTTAGCCATCTGAAGCTGTGGCGATTGAGAGCCTATCACAATGTATCTACTGCTTATATACTGCTGGGTTACTGTATATATACTACTGGATATCTACCTCTGATTATCAGGATCTGTCGCTGTATATCCGGATCCATCACAATGTATTAGCCACAGTGTATCCGCCAATGCATGTCTGCCGCAGTTGGGTACCAAATTAGTCACTGTGTATTCACTGCGATCTGCGACTGGGTATCCGCCCCTCATCCGCCACTGTGACTACAGGCACATACCATCAGTCAACCAATAAGAACACAGCCGGTGGAAACACCAGCAGCGAGAGCTCTGGAAGAAGGTGGGCAAGGCAACGGGCTGGAAAGCGGGCAGCAGGCCTCGCAATGGTGCACCGATTTGCACCAGTTCACCGCCTTAAACTGGTTGGTATAAATAGTTGGTTAGTGTGGTTTTAGAAGACATCAGTGTAGTGGATTGTGGATGCAGTGCAGTTCCGCTGGCAAAATTGAACTGGTTTACGGCCAAAATACGCAGTAGCAAATTTGGGAAAATATGATAAGTAAAGCTACCTTATGAGAGCAGCATTCCTTGCCGGTGATGTAAGAAATGGCAAATATATTACTATTGTATTGATATAAATAGAGTTTCAGGGTCAACTGCGGCCAGACTTACAGATTAATGGGAGTCTATTGGAATTCAATCGGATAAAGATAGATTAATACATACATGTCAGCAGACCCTGAGCGGCTTTTTCTGCAGCGAAGCAAACCTTGTCTAATGAAAGACATTCACTGGGAGCTACGGCCATAGAAGCAATTGAGGGTTTACACTCTGCTACAAAGCCTATAACTTGTACATGCCATTAGATCTGAGGCAATTGTACTGTGAAGGAATGCTGTGGAGCAGTTGGATGATTTCCACAGCCATATGGGTGGAAAGCTTATTCAGTGCATTTTGGGTGAGATATTACCTGGTTCACTGCTTCACTATCAGTTGGTATTTGTTTCTAGTACCAATTAGAATGCAGTGCAGTTTAATAAGTTAAACAGTTGGTTTTAAACAGTGTAGTACAGTTTAGCCCTTGCTTTTACACCAGTTTGTACTGTTGCGAGGCCTGGCGGGCAGGTGTCGGCAGGTACAGATATCTGAGCTATTTCCCATGGAGATATGTGAGAAGGCGGTGATGGACTTCCTGGCGGCCACGGACGTTGGGAAGTTCTCGCCTACTTGAGGAATGGAGGTCGGTGGTGTCCATCTTTGTCTTTTGCTTTCCTTTTGTCGCAGGATTTTTTGTTAGGAGTGGTCAGTGATTTTCATTTCTTTTGTCAGCAGGGATGAAGGGTAGTAGGTGGGAGCTCCGCCATCTAACCGGCTCGCCCGGAGGCGGGGGGGGGGGGGGGTGATAAGGGTCCTGTCATACTCTAGCTTGCTGGAGCGGTTTGTTGAGTTCGTCATCACGTGGTTTGGGTTAGGTTTGAGCGCGGAGCCGCTTGCACTTTAAGTTCTGTATACGTGTCATTTTAGACTTAGATAGTCGAGAGAGAAAGTTCGGTACAACAACGGCCGACATTCCGTCCGTCTTGAGTAAGGACGGGACGGACGGCCTTGGCGTCGTCCCGTCCGTCCTGGAGGAATCTCGGACGGGACGGTTGAGAACACTGCTTGTGTGTACTGACAACTTGCCAGTTATACCAGTTTGTACTAGAAGTTTTTCAGTTATACCAGTTTGTACTGGCAGTTTTTGTATCGACAGTTTGCTGGTACAAACTAGTTCAGTGTACCAGTATATAGCTCTGGTACAGTTTGAGAATTCAAACAGTGGGTATTATGCGGTTCGGTACAGTTCTGCGCTCGATTCCGTACCAGTTTGTACTGTTGCGAGGCTTGGAATTGCTACACACTGAGACCTTTCGCTCTAATCTTCCCCTGGATGAAGCGGAGCAATTCGCAGTACGCTTTCAAGGTCTTGCTCAAGATCTTCGTACAGAATACACACCTTTTCCGGCCACAACAGCAACTACCATTGCATTTCCACCTCCCCCAAAACTCACAAAGCATGCCGAAGACCTCCGACGCAAAGATCATGGTCGGGCAATGCAGCGACTTCCAACAGTGGCAGAACTGGCAGATATTGAGGTTCGGAAAAGGAAACGCACCCTCACCCAATCTGAAGTTGCACCACCCTCTTCGCCACTAGCTCGGCTTGAGGTTCCTATCTTGCATCCCCTGCAAAAGAAGAGATCACTTTTAATACTTCAGTTGAAAGTAGATGCCCCTACCCTTGATAGCCTGGGTGTGCACTCTTCGGATCTGGTTTTCATTGATGGCCATGATGCACAGTCTGAAACACAGTATATGGATGAGATTGAGGAGCAGTGGTTGAGAAACCGGGGGGAATTTCCAGGTCCGGGCCATCGTTCACAGTCCACATTCCAGGCCATCGATCTTTGTGAAGTGGATACACAGGACTGCTAGTGTATAGATGATTATACAGAGAAGCGAGTGGTGCCAATGGTCGACCTCTGCAGTTCATCTGATGATAAGGACAATAAGGAGGAGGAGAAGGAGCAGGATGGTTCTGTACCAGGAGAGAAAGAGTCTATCGAGAGCACCAGTCAGCTATCGTGGCATTCTGAGTTAGACACACAAGCAACGGTACTTTTGTAAAATTGTTTGTCAAATATAGCCGCCATAGCGCGCAGCACATGTCTTGGAGTGATAGCGAAGGTGATAGTCCAGAGGGATCCCGTAAAAGCTGCGAGTTATCGCTCACAAAGCCAACTAGACATACCGGCTGAAACCCACACACCTAAATCCAGTTGTCTCAATAGCCGTGCCCAGCGCCAGGGCAGGCTATGGCTGCGTGGGCTGCCCAGACAGGCTACTTGGGCATCAGCCCCAGTGCCTGGCGGTGTCCGGCATATATTCAAATGAATCCAGCGTCAATGCAGTATCTCACTGCATTTTTCTTTAAATTCTCGGCCCCAGATTTCAAACTCCTTGATCAGGATGTTGATGTTATGCTTTGCACCATCGGGCTCTCCAAGACCATATTTTGTGGTGTGAGCAACAAAATAGCCTCTCTCATACAAAATTGCAATCTCTATCATACAACTCTTGCTGGGGATTGGAACTGCGCAAAATACTGTTGTTCGGCAGTGTAATATGGTAGTTGACAGTATTGATTGCCCCAGAAGCCAAAGGCTATTTAGGCTTCGCCCACACAGCACTAGCCCGCCCACCACACCACCAAGCAGAGGGTGGTTAGTAGTCTTTCGTTTCCCTTTTGTTTGTTTCGGGTACGTTTACTTTGCTTGCGTTTCGAATGTTAAAGGAGAGGAAGTGTAGAAGGAGGGGAGCTCCCTAACCTAACCGGTCGTCCGGAGTGGGAGGGGAATTATGTATTTCCATACTTTAGTTGGAGTGGATGTAGAATGATTAACACAAAACAAAGAGGGCATCCCTCTTTTAACAGTTTGCAGAGTTCACCCCACGTCGGGTAAGCCTATCTGTATAGTACAAAGTTCATAAAGTCCATTCTTAGAGGTAGACCAAGATATCAATACAACAAAGTGCTCACCGACATGCACCGACTGTACTCCCTACATCCCGCTCCGTCCAAAAGAATGCTTGCCGGCAAACAAGAATGGAACAAATCCACGCAAAAACTACTCAAAATCTTCTCACAATCTCTAAGATACCCCTAATCTCCATCCATAACCCGCTCGGTAGCTACATCCAATCCCTCGGGCCATCCTCGGCCTGGTGTGCCGCAGAGCCGCACCCCTATGACTGAACTTCCAAACTTGATTCAGACCACGTTCGACTACTCCCGTCGTTTAGTCGGTCGCAGTTTTGTTAATCGGTTGGTGTCTGGCCGGTAGTCTCCATCGAAGGTAAACTCCAACCGTTTTAATCCTCCGCAGTCTATATGCTGTAGGGTTCCCAAATGGCTTCAGTCCTGCCGAACAGCGTGGTGTGTTGGCCGCTGTGTAGCTTTATTACCACATGATCGCAAAATCGAACATCTCTGGTGGTCTCATACTCGTGCCAAATGAGTCTCCAAATCGTGCTGTTGAAGAGAACAGGCGGATGATGGGATGACGTCGGCAGTGGAGTAGACGACAGCGGTAAGGTAGACGTCGGAGGAGGGCGTAGAAGGCGGTTTTCGGTATACAGCGTAGACGGGGTAGTACCTAGTCGACGCTCGAAAATACGAGTTGGAGACAGACGAGGGCGGAGGGGCAGACGGTGGAATAGACGAGGACAATGAATTGACGAGGGAGGAGGAGTCACGAGGGAGGAGGTGTAGACGACGGCATAGGAGTAGGTGGCGGCGTAGACAAGTTGCAGGTAGGTGAGGGTGGAGTAGACTGTTCAGAAGAGATGACGGCGGAGAGACGACGGTGGAACGGTAGACGTAGACAGAGGGGTAGGCGACGGCATAGACACGATAAGTTGCACGTAAATATGGGCGGAGACAGGGTGGAAGAGACGGAGCTGGAGATCGGAAATGCCGATGTGACTTCTAGCCATCCATTGGACCCTTCGACACTGCATCAGAAACATATATCTTGCGGTCCTTAGTCAGGTCTGGGTGGGTGCTAATGGCTTTAGTATCCGCCCGAATCTCATAATTAGCAACTTTAATCAACAAAAATAGTAATACTAAATTATGGAGTTGGTGGTGAGAATACTTACTGTAGACAACGGTTTAGGATCGAGGAGTCGCCGTATGCGCTAGCGCAGAGACATCTGGACGACACATAGATGCAGGGATTGAATGCACCAAGCGGAGGTAGTATAGGGAGGAGGCGAGGAAAAGGATGAGTGAGAGACACGAGGGGTGGAAGAGAAGCGCGAGCGATGCGGAGGTGACAAGTGGACGAGAGGAACTAGCGAAAGGCGTAGACGACAGGCTCAGACGGTCGAGAAGGAGCGATATCGACTTCGAAGTTGACGTTGTTGATGCAGTGGAACCTGATAGGTCTATGCGGAGAGGGTGTAGGGTGTGGAGTTGAAAGGCTTTAGACGTACGAGTGAGTAATTTACACGCATCTCGGATTAGTGCTAGCGCTGGCTGTAGTATTACGCACGTTGAAAGGCCCGGAGTGCACGGAGAGAAAAGAAACCACACAGAGAAAGAGATCATAATTTGAGCTCGCAGAGAGGGGAATAGACATCTTTTGTTTGAGTAGAGATGATGATGATGTCAAAGTGGAAAGAAGTCTGAAATCCAAAAGACGTCTCTCGTCAGAGCCAAGCCACCACTTATCTCATCCTGCCATCATCGCCACCCATCACCATCACCATCTCACATCTCAATAGATGCACCCCAGCTACCCCTTTTGACCCTACCATGGGTCGCAAACAGAACAGAAGAGAAAACAAAACACTAGCAAGACCTATACCAACAAACAGTACCGCATAGTCATCTCCCCGCCAGGCAATCAGTACATAGCTACAATCAAGAGCAAACATCCCGCATAATTGTATGTACGAATTGATGCTTTATTGTGATGTCTAAATCCCTGTCGAAGTCTATGGTCTATATAGAGCCTGTCATACAGTCCAGAGCTCTCATGATTATGCACCATGCCTATCCTCGTATCCCCGTATCCTCATACACGTCTCACATCTCATATTCTCATACAAGTCATATCTTCATTCAAGATCTCATACACGATCCTGATGCATATATGCAACAACAACCATCGAAGCAATCAACCAAATGATAACTTTAAAGATGCTGACGAAGTCCTACTGCCCAAACCTGATAACTGAATGATCGAAATCACGCTGTCCATCGATAAGAGCCGATTTAGAACCCATGGAGTACTACTAACATACTATCAAGGAAATGATCCATGCCGCCCACATAGACCCGCAGATCGCCAACATGATACTTCTTGACCTTGGATGGTCGATTGTGAAGCTCCTGAACCCAAGGTAGTTAACGCTCCCGAGGCCGATATGAATCCCACGATTCGAGGAGTGCTCCACCTCGGATCAACTTACGTCTATGCTGCTTAGGCAACTTGATTTCACGAAGAAGGACCAAGTTTCCTGCCTTAGGCTGAACAAAAGCAGGACAGCCTTTCCTGTTCCGGACCATGTTTTCCTGCTGGCGGGCGAGATGCTCCAATTCAATCTGATACTTGGATACTTGTCATCCCTGCTCAACGCGTACGACTCGATCGCCACCTCATCGACCTGCTCAAAAAGGTCCGATGGGGTTGGCTGCTCGGTATCCACAGCTTGATCGGGGGCTGAAGGAACGGGTGTATGTCGAGTGGGGCTAGGATTAAAACCCAGAACGTAAGTGCAGAATTGTCTGAAGTACATGGAGAGAAACAGAAAGCTTATATATGAGAATGGGCGTCATGCCCAAGAGGTGCAATATCCGGGGCCCGCCTGGAGTTATATCATATCCGGAGCCCAACATCCGGAGCAGGATGTCATGCTCAAGTCTAGGTGGATGACCGGTGCTCTCGGCTCGATGCAAAAGAAGGCTCCAGTAATGCCTCCGAATGACGTCGAGCGCATCCGGGCTAAACCCAGAGCAGTGACGTTAGTCAACTTGCGCCAACAACTTCAAGTGTTGGAAGAATGTTGGGACGGGCCTAAGCAGGGCCAGGAGGCAAGCGCTAAGAACTTGATCGCGAAGAGACACCGCGGAAACTGTGGTGTGCAAGATCCAAGGGAGGCGGTGGGGGTGGAGTTGAGGGCGGCAATCGTGGGTGAAGACGTCACCATCTGGAGTCCAGGGGTGTACTAGAATTCATGACAAGAAGCCGGAGCGAGCCGTCGGGTTTCAGACGCGGAGTCTTAAAAATGCAGCTGTTGCCACGATGTACACCGGGAAGGACAGTGCTCAGAGGACCTACACGGAAGAGACTGACAAACTGGCACAGGAAAACGAATATATAGCCGAGGTCGGGATTGGTGTATCTGTCAACGGGAAGCAGGATTATGGGGTCGTGGTGCCACCGGAGTGTCGTGTATTCAGGCGAGAGCACGATTAGTCAAGGCTGGGATTGGGAGATCTTGGTTTCGGTGGAAGAGGATTGCAACAGTGGTGGTGAGAGGATGGTGAGAAGAGCTGTTTGGACAGGGCGTGGGGGTGTTGTCGATGTGTGGACACAGTGGAGGTTTGCTGCCCGAGTTCACGTGATTGTTTCCCGTATCCACGTTTCTGTTTCTCTCCATCATCGGACATACACTAGACAATCGACGACTTGCCACCCCCACTGCCACCCCCACTGCAACAGGCACGTGTCAGAGGGGACGACGGGCTTGCCTGAGGGCGGAGGGGATCAGAGTTCTGTCATACTCTAAATAGAGCGCAGATACACGCACGTGTCAACAAGCGGTACACAGTTTCCTGCGGACATTGCCACTCAGCACCTGCAAGCACCAATCCACTCTAATCTCTCCAAGTCTGACACGAGTTTAACCGCATCGAACATCCAGGTCGATCTTAAGTCCCGATCGCGGCGGTTTCCGCTGCTTCTGCCATTGAAACGTAATTTGCCTTCATCAACATTATGGTGTGCACTGTTTAACTACAGTTAGGTCGTGCTCTACAGGTTATGAAATTCTTCGGTGAGGATGTTGGAGTTCCAAAACTGCGGATTGTGGGCCAAGATAGGCAATCGGAGGTTGACGGATCCTACCGTTGTGTCGGGTGAGGTTTTGTTGCACACGTGATAATTTGTCCAGAATGACAGAGGGTGAGAGTATACGCAGGATCAAGTACAGAGAGCGTGAGGGAGAAAGTAACAATGCGGGAAGGCGTGTGTCGCAACCGCTGACATAAAAGTAGCGTACGCATAATACTTGTGCTTGAATGCATCGCGATGCTCAGGGGCCGGCGGTGCGATATACTATCAGGCAAACCGAATCGGGGGTGTACGACCCACAATCTTAAGAACGCGCTTGTTGCCCCCATGGGAAGCGAGGAGCACAGTGGAGTTGGCGGTGGAACAAAGTTTACTTGCCACTGCACACGCGTTGTGTGACGGTGATGCGTAAACAGCTGACTGATATTGAGGATAGTACTCAACTAGCACCGGAGGTTCGGGAGACGCCGCAGTCGCCGCTGTGAGTCGGGAAGAAGCACGATTGACTCATGGAACCAACTATCAGCTGCATCCGGCGATTGGAGGTAACTGCTTTTGCAGCTTGGAGAAGTTGAGGGCGACGGTGGGCACTTCGGCATAGTGTTCGTCGGGAAAAGTGTCCGCGCTACCGTAATCTGGATTTGTTATCGCTGTTACCGCTATATGATGGGATTTTTTGGCTGTTACCACTCCACCACGTGTATATTATTGCGGCTTATCGAGGCTTATAGGGCGTTTTCGTGCATTCGCATACGGTTTTTCGATTTGCAAGATAATGAGAACATACGTCCAGATATAGTGATCGGGAAAAACTAGTTAAGGCTCGAGCGTACAGTTTTTGAGGGTAGCATACGCTTTTGACCGCAGTTCTCGCGATTTCTTGTATTCTCGCTTAGATGCACTTTCACACCAACTTGTAGAACTGGTATGGATATAGGTACTTGGAATTACAGTTTCTATTGATATCCATCTACAGTATATACACGGTCGGATGAACACAAAGAGAGACGGGGCCATGCTTCATAAGAGACAGGCTTGGAGAGATGGGGTTGGTGATAACGGGGTTGATGAGAGACGGCTCTAAGAGGGCTTGGGGAGAGATCGCTCGGAAGCCGGATGCAGAGAGCAAGGGACAGACAGAACGCGAGTTAATTGGTACATGTTGACCCACGATCGGGAAGCCGTATAGAGGAGAGAGGCTGCACCTACGGTGGAGTCGGTCGCTGAAGTCGGCTGCAGAGAGCGAGGGCCTGACAGAACGCGAGTTAATTAGTGCATGTTAACCCACGGTCGGGAAGCGGTGTGGAGGCTGCACATACGGTAGAGTCGGTTGCTGAAGTCGGCTGAAGAGAGCGAGGGCCTGACAGAACGTGAGTGTAATTGGTGTGAGGCCTGGCTCTGGAGGTGTTAACCCACGATCGGAGGACATGACTTGGATAGACAGGAGAGGGGCTGCAGGTAAGGTGCTTGGTAGCCACGGCATGTCGAGGGAGTCGGTCGCTGAAGCTGGCTGCTGAGACGAAGGCCACGCGGTGTAGAAGATGGCGGCTGCAACGATGGCCACACGGTGCAGAAGCTGGCGGCTGAGACGAAAGCCAGACGTTGTAAGAGAGTGATCGATCGAGCGACAATGGATGAGAGCTGGCTCTAGACGTTATCTGAGTGTTGACTGGCGATGCTCAGGGGGGGAACTTAACTGTAAATGGGACGAGGATGAGCGAGGAGATGGAGATGTATGAGAAGGAATGAGCGAGAGCTGGAGCATAGACTCGTACGCGAAAACTAGGCCTCGATTTGGTATGTTGAACCCATCATCTTGTATAATCTGGTAGCTCCTAACCCAAATTCGCAGGTCAAACCCAAATTAGTCGCGCAATAACGGCCATCCCAGCCATATGTGGCTTAGCCCAGCAAATGTCAGACAAGAATACGAATGCAACTTACCGAAATGAGACCTAGTTTCTCCCGTACGAATACATGCTCCCAGAGCTTTCGTCCATCTCCATCCCAATCTCCATCTCCATCTTCTCTCTCAACCTCGTCCCATCTACAGTTAAGTTCCGCGCCTGAGCATCGCCATTCAACAGTCAGATAACATCTAGAGCCAGCTTTCATCCATCCTCGCTTGATCAATCACTCTCTTACACCGTGTGGCCCTCGTCCAGTACTCCCCTCGTCTCAGCATCCAGCTTTAGCAACCGACTCCCTCTACATGCACTTGCTACGGACCACCGCACTTGCAGCCCCTCTTCTCTCAATCCAACTCATATCATCCGATCGTGGGTTAACATCTCCAGAGCCAGGCCTCGCACCAATTACACTCGCGTTCTGTCAGGCCCTCGCTCTCTGCAGCCAACTTCAGCGACCGACTCCACCGTATGTGCAGCCTCTCTCCTCCACTCGGCTTTCCGATCGTCGGTTAACATCTCCCGAGCCAGGTCGCGCACCAATTAACTTGCATTCTGTTTGGCCCTCGCTCTCTCCATCTGGCTTCAGCGCGATCTCTCCCCAAGCTCTCTTAACAGCTGTCTTTCGTCAACCCCGTCTCTCATCAACCCCATCTTTCATCAACCCCGTCTCTCATCAACCCCATCTTTCATCAACCCCGTCTCTCATCAACCCCATCTTTCCAAGCCCGCTTGTGAGCCATTTCGTCCATCTCTCGCCAAGCCCGCTTTAGAGCCATTTCATGCATCTCTTTCCGCGCCCATCTCGTTCATCTCTCTCTAAGTCCGCTTAAAAACCATCTCGTCTATCTCTCTCCAAGTCCACTTCAGAGCAAGCATGTCAGAGTTGTGAGGGCGAGCATGTCAGAGTTCGAGAGTGATCATGTCAGTTGTGAGAGTGTGTCAGAGCTGCAACTTGTATATAGAACCTCATAATTTAGTAATGAATAATAGTATATGTTCCAATGATTCCACCAGTCCAGCAATGGACCAGTCCGGACCGGGTCCGTCCAAGTCCAGTCCAATCCAGTCCGAGTAATTTTTGGACCGGGATCGGACCAATCCCCAATTTTTCTGGACCTGGACTGAACTGGCCTGGACTGATTTGGACCAGTCCACTCGGGCCGAATCGGCCCGAATATGCTGGGAGTTACCAATAGACTGAGTCACCAAATAGAGATTGCTCACTCGCCATCCGTCACTCACTACGCACCATTCACCACACTGATATACTGAGTTACCGAATATGTTCTGCTTGTAGATTTTAATAACATTCTACCATCCAGCAGCCATTGTCAACAAAGCCGCTTCTTTTGACTAGAATTCTCATGCCGTCTCCACCAGCTCAATGTCTACCAATCTTCTTCCTCTGTCTCCCTCAAATTCCTTAAATTCATCGATTACATCCACGTCCTAACCTGCTACACACTGACACAGCTGCTTGACCTCTCTAATTTATGCACATGGTACTATTTCTGGGTCTGATGCAAACCAGTACTAGAAGTGCTGCTATTGTAAGTCTATCTAAACCAGAAAACTACCAGTGGTGCTTATTTTTAAACATGTTCGATAAAGTATATGAGTGCAGGTACAACGAAGCCGGCCTGCCATTTAAAAAGATACCATTCCACAAAGATTACCCTTGGAGTTCCATCTTCGCCAATTATCTCCAGTTTGATAATGTGGCGAAGTTCGATAAGCAGCAATTCAGCCAGCAGGCAGCTGATGAAATGCTTCTGCTGTGGATCATTATCTATGTGAATATTCCCTTCCGTGTGACCTCGGACTTTCACTTCATTTGTTTTTGTGGGGTTGCCCTGTTTGGACTGGTCCAGACCAAGCCCGTCCAGTCCCAGACTGCCAGTCTGGGGCCCAGTCCAGTCCAACCTTCCGGTTGGACCGGACCAGACCGAGCCCTACCCCAGACCGGGTCCGTCCGGACTGGTGGAATCATTGATATGTTCTAGTCCATTCACGGAGGCGGTTCCTCCGCGGAGAGACCGGTCCATTCACGGAGTCCCACCCTCAGTGAATGGCCTAGTTCATTCACGGAGCGTATATTCAATAGTGTAAATTACGCTCAACTAAAAAAAACATCACTCCGTACACCTTCATCGTGATCCCTACGAGCTGTAGTTATGCTTCTACGCCGTCGTGCAACTACAACTACACTGTGCTCTATGTCATCATTTGAAACCGTCCCTCCTCGAGAACCTGTCCTTCCTTAGGATCCTGTTCGGCCAAATAACTTTCGTTGTGGTTCTCACCGCTCTCGTGGCTATCATCAGCGGAAGGGAATTTGTCTGCTCCCTGGCCTCTTCTCCTGTATTTGCTGGAAGTCGCCTTTGATTCTGAATTGGCCTAGATACAGTTGTGTTCCGTTTGCTAGTAACTTTGAAAGTACCAGATGCAGCTGGAGAAACCCCAGTATTTGTGCACTGTACGCCACCATCTCGGTCATGGCAATGAAGTGTGCGCTTAACCCTTCACTTTGAAACACTTGCAGCAGAATCAGTGACCTATATGCGAACAGAAATAGTGTTATATGTAGATCATTTGCATCATCGCAGATATATCCAGCCGGGCTAAAGATCCTCAGTTCCGCTGGGCTGAATGTACATCGTTGCGCTGATTGAATTCAACTGGATATGGTCAGCTCAGGGGAGTCTATCCGGACAGTCCCCGGTAACTGTTCCCAGCGGTTAATTTAGTAGCGGAAGCGCCTTATCCCTTTGCCGGTAGCGGGCCCTCCCGTGGGCCCGCTTTTGCGACCACTGCGCCTTGTCGCTTGTAACAGCACAGCCACCCACTTACACCCCCCCTAGAGTATTATGAATTCAAAGACAACCACTAGGAGCTTCTATTTATGAATTCTTGTGGCAGTGTGACAAATTTTGAAGTGTTGAGTTGCACATAAATAGGTGTACTTTGAAGGTTGTAATAGTTCCATTCTCCAACCCAGCGGCAACCCCCTTCCCACCTCCCATCCACCACACCACAACAACCATGAGCAGAGTAGCCCTCAGACCTCGGAATCTAAATGTCAACTACCTACCCCCACCACTTATACTCTCATCTCCACCATCTTCACCAAAGATTATGAAAAAAAACAGTGCCAAGCGCCAGATCATGGATGATCACTCAGTCTCGAAATGCACCCCTTCCAGACCACTGCCCCCACCCACAGTGGTACAGCAGCCACCTGTCCTTGTGCCTGAGACATCTTCATCTACTATCGAAGTTCCACCAGCAATGCTAAATCTTGACGATGATTATAGCTCCTCTGATGAAGCATATATTGAGCCAGCCGCATCAATCACAGCTGATCACTCGGCCAAGCGGCGGAAGAAAAGCAGCAAAAAACCAACTCAAAATTTGTCAGATCTTCCCAAGCTTCCCGAATTCACTCCTATACAACCTATAGTCCCTTACCATAAAGCATGGAACCGATTGCCCAACTCATTTTCCCAGCTTGATGCTATAACTCCACTCCAAATCTTCAATCTGTTTCTTACAGACTCCATCATGGCAGAGCTAGTAACAAATACCAATACCTATGCAAAAAAGCAGCTCCTTGGGCCAGAGAAGGACAGGCAGCGTCCCTGGCATCCAGTTACAGCCCAGGAACTTCGTCTCTGGCTGGCTATTCAGATTCATATGGGTCTTATTGGTGTTCCTCCTGAGCGGTACTGGATGAAGGATGGGGTCTACCTTCCAAAAGATGGACTGCCACCTGCAGCATACCTTAGTAAGACTCGCTTTCAAGAGATCCGACGCTTCTTCCATATCTCTCCATATGATTATCCAACTGAGAGCCCAGAAGGCTTGCCATGCTGGCACTCAAAGGTGGATGTGTTACTTGAGCAGCTACGGTTCTTTTCACAGCAGTACCGCGTACCCAGCAGCAATGTAACCATTGATGAGGCTATGATTCTATTCACTGGACGGTCAATCCACATTACAAAGATGCCAAACAAGCCTATTAGCCAAGGATATGAGTTTTTCTGTCTGGCAGAGAAGGGATATGTGTGGGAGTTCCATCCATCATCCAATGCAGTAGGAGGGGATCCAGTGGATGTGGAATCCCGTCTGCTGCAGCTCACAGATACTGGCAAAATGGTTCATCATCTGATCCGACGCCTACATCTGAGGCACCGCAAGCTATCCTTCAATGTCTATATGGACAACTTCTTCACAACACAGCCCCTCCTTGCAGAGCTACGTCGAATGGGTGTTGGAGCTTGTGGTACTTGCAGACAGCAATTTCGAGGTTTTCCAAAGGAGCTCAAAGTTGGAAAAAATGCAAAATTGCCCTATCATTTTCGAAGCGGAGCTGTTCATGATGGGGTTGCAACCCTCCTATGGATGGACAGTTCTCCTGTCACAATGATGTCCACGATCCACCCACTGAGCGGTAAGGATTCACTGGTTTTGAGAATGAGAAAGCATTCAGGCAACAAGAGTACAAATGCTGGTGGTGCAAATTCTACATTTCTGCCTGGAGAACGCCAGAAAGAGCTGGCTATACCTGTCATGGTCGATGCCTACAACCAGTACAAGGTGGGGGTAGATGTAGCAGACCAGTATCGAACCTATTTTGATACACAACTCATTTCCAGGCGCAATTGGTACCCACTTTTCTATTGGATCCTGGAGACAGCTCTTATTAACAGCCTCATAATCTATCGAGACCTTCCAGCGAACAAGGACATTCATGTAGAGCACTTTGACTTTCGTCTCTCAATTGTGCATGACATTCTGGATGGTGGAACCCCATCAACGATGAGGACTTCTTCATGCGTTCCGGCTTCACCAAATATCACTCGGCCAACCACTGCAGTACAATCAGCTCAGTCACCACTGCCTACCCGCCTAGTTACCAAGAACACCTCCCTACCTCTCTGCAGGAAGGTCCCAGGGATGCATTCCCCACTTTGGATGGAGAATAGAGCAGATTGTTTCCTTTGTAGATGGAAAAGAAGTCAGGGTGGTAGTGGAGAAGGCATGAAAACCAGCATAAAATGTGAGGACTGCAATGAGGCTTTGTGTTTCACACCCAAATGAAATTGTTTTTATGAATTTCACCATATGTAGATTATTTGTATTTATTCTGGGAGCATTTGGCTAGGTTGTGGTTGTGTGAAGTGTATTTTAAAAGCGGGCCCACGGGTGGGCCCAAACCCGGCTACCGGCAAAGGGATAATGCCAACGCACAACAAAAATAATCAAATATTTACCGTTGATGGTGCAAGAGGAATAAGTGGTATAAGTCCCATTCAGAGCAAATTTAGCCGAAATGATGGATATCAGTATCGGAATCCCGATGACCGCCAGACCGCAGTTTGGCGGATGAGATAAAATACCCGCCAAACTGCGACCAAACATGATAGTACCAATCTACAAAACCAAAAAGCTGTGATGACAGACCTATTTTCACGAAGATTTGCTGACGAAGTTTGTAGTGCCACCGCGGCCCATTCGCCTCTTGAAGCCTGTAACTGATGACCGCCGGGGTAGGCTCCGATGGCCGCCGGAATCAAAGATCGCTTAGAAATTGTTGATGTAGAGTGTCAATCAGTTCTATTTACTGTAACTCTTTCTATCACTAACATTGAAGAAAGTTTTTAACATTTTCCTAAAACTCTGCGCGCTTCCTCTACTAAATTAGCCGCTGGGAACAGTTACCATGGACTGTCCGGATAGACTCCCCAGCTCAGTGCGCATATATTCATGCAGTGCATTAACAAAGTGTGTACACTCCGCGAATGAACCAGTCCATCCATGGAGGTGGGGTACACTCAGCGAATAAACTAGTCCATTCACGGAGGGTGGGACTCCGTGAATGGACTGGTCTCTCCGCGGAGGAACCGCCTCCGTGAATGGACTAGAACAATATATAACATGATTAAATATAAAGCGACCATGAGATTATAGTGATTACAGTCCTTTACTCTAACAAGCGACCGTACGGTCTGACATGATCATAACCATCATACCGGTAGACTCTGACAAGCGACTGTGAGGTCTGACAGTATCACGGCCATCATACCCAAGAACTCTGATATACTACCATAATTGCACTGTGACCTTTGGTATCTGAGGCATAACAAAACCAGACTCTTTGGCGGCTGCACCTAGAGATGCATCATGAATTAGCAATAAGGTTAAAACATTACGGTATATTACGAGAGTGTTACCGGAGTGTTATCCGAGTTATTCATAATGGGCTTGGGCCTATTTGCATTTTCCGGCATTATGGCTGCTACCGGAGAGTACAGTAAGTTATATGGCATACTGTAAGTTACGGGTAACAAGTTACTATTTTGCAGACGGATTATAATCCAATGACGATAAAGACGATAGACGATCGGGAGATGGAGATCTGTTCTAATTCTGAAGCAAAGGGTATTGGTTCGAAGGTGATTCGATGATACGGGAGCTCGAGAGAAAAGCGCAGTTAGAAGTATTTGTTAGAAAGCGATGAAAGAAGTATAAAGACCTCTGTACTCTTCGAGGGTAGAAAGGCGACCTTCACAGGGAGGAGAACAAGCCTTAACAATATACGCATTAGGTAAGCCTATTCTTTTCGTTCAGAATCTTCAATTGATTTCCATGTCCCGAGTGAAGCCCCTAACGTACCATCATCAATGCAAGTCCTGAAGTGAGTAAGGATACAACTTTGGCCAGTAAACCTGGAGTGACGCTCCCAGTGTTACACATCTCATCTTGATATGTCTCTCCTGTATACTAACCCATCCTTAGGATCGTTTGCTTCCTTCAGAGTCTTCTTCTTGTCCAGTATCAGCATTTTTGCTTCTGCTTTTAAGTCGTGTTCCAGTAGTGTTATCTTCCACCTTTCCCTTCACACCTAAGCATCTTCTCAGTCTCTTTACCAGCTGACTTTCCCCATTCATAATAATTCCTCCTCCATGATCGTCTGGCATTTCAACTAGTATCTTTGCGAATCGCCTTCGTCAGGTGTTGAGCAGCGACAATGCTGGTTGTAACCCTGCCTCTATTTCAAGAGGGTCCACAGGTGTTGTTCGGAACATTCCCATTGTCCGTCTAGCTGACTCGTTCACCAGCTTCTGAAGGTTGTGTTCCCTTCTAATTTGATTGTTCCCCCACAGTTCTGCACCGTAATAGGCGATTGATTTGACTGCGGCTACTTGGATTCGTCTGGTATTTGCCGGGTTCAGTGTTCGAAATGGGCCCGGCCGACTCGCGGGATTTCGGGCGGGCTTTGGCAGGCCAGGCCGGGCCGGTAATTTGGAAGCCCTCACTAAGGGGGGCCGGCCGGGCTTATAGTTTGAGAGTCTGCGGGCTTTCCAAAAGCCTCCGGGCCGGGCTGCATATCTGAAACATGGAAATCATGGGCGAAACACCCCATTGGATGTTACCTCTCACTATTGTCACTAGTTTGAGGAGGACCAACGAAAAAATAACAGCTATTATTAGTATTCAGTAAGTGAATTCGTACCGTCATGGATTCTCAACCGGCCCGGCCGGTTTCGAACTGTTACTGTAAAGACTAGAATGAGGTCGCAGGTTCTAGGAGTTTCTAGAAGCTTCCGAGCGGTGTGGCGAGCAAAGAGTCGCCGAGTAGACTCATACACTATTAGTCACTTGCCACCCACTACTTCGCCACAACCTCGGTACTCGGCATTTCCGCAGAGCCTCCGGATTCTCATGCTATATAAAGGCATAGATTCTCCCTGTAGATAGTTCAATAGACTTCATCAGCACCATAGAATTTAACACGAACACTGGCCGGGTTTAGTCCATCCCTTGCGGTGATGGCCCTGACTCTGTTGTGCACTATTCTCGCTTTGTCATTACGACTTCGTGGTGGTATTAGAGTGTTAACTTTCTTTCACGTTGTACCCTTAGCCAGCTGGTCAGTTTTTCGTTGAATGCAACTTTATGTTCTTCCACTTTGACCTTGATCTTCAACTTTGATCCCTGATGATTGCTTTTTTGGGAGAATAGTATTGCTTCTGTCCGGCCAATTTCAAACTCCACCGCATTCCTCTCGGCCCACTTGTTGGTTGTACCTCAACATTTTTGCATCATTTGTATGCAGTGAGTGATATCTCCCACCTACATCACCCATGCCATGTCATCCATGAAGGATTGTGCCAGCATATCTTTGACTCCCTCTTCCAAATAGCTCCACGGTTTAAAAGACAAACAGTATGGGTGAGACAGGGGACCCTTGCGGAACTGCTGTGACAACTTCCATCACTCTTCCCTCTCCGCCATCCACTCTCATAACCACATGTCGGTCTGACATGAAGCTCTCCACCCACCTGCACATGTCCACTTTGAACCCGATGTCTATCATTCTATTTAGGAGGTTTCCCTTTGCATCACTTCAAATGGCCCCCTTCACGTCCATTGACAATGCTACCGCAATGTTGCCCCATTTCTATACCTCTTCTGCTTGCTGCACCACACTTCCCACTGTGTGTTGGCGCATGTTGACTGACGTCACTGCTCTGGGTTTAGCCCGGAGGCTCGCGACGTCATTCGGAGGTGTGGCCGGAGACTTCTCGGGCATCGAGCTGAGAGCAACGGTCAACCATCCGGACTTGAGCACGTCATCCGGCTCCGGATGCTCGGCCCCGGATATGACTTAACTCCGGGCCGGCTCCGGGTATGACGCCTTCCGGGCATGGTGCCTATTCTCTTATATAGAGCTTTCTCTTTCTCTCTCTTTGTACTTTAGACAATTCAGCACATTCGTTCTTTCCCTCTGATTTGCTCTCAGCACTGTGGATCGCTGATCTTCATTTTCTCAATTTGTATTGCCCATCATTTAGCATTTGTTTCCTTTTGCAGAAGTCTGCGATTTTTGCGGCCACTACCTTCTCAACAACTTTTCTTCAGAAATTTTGCAGTGTGATAACCCTGTAGGCCTTGGCCATATAATAGTCGGGTTTTCCCGGTGTTAGTATAACCACTCCCATCGCTGTCTTGCACTCTATTGGGTGGTGTCCAAGTCGTATTGCTGTTCTCACTAAGGCGGTTATCCTCGCCGAATCCCATCCTCACACGAGTCTTATCCCCTTAAAATTTAATCTGTCGGGTCCTGCCGCCGGAACCATCCATACGCCTGGTTTACTAGTGAGCCAAGTGAGCTCTCAAGTGCAGTTGGGCTCTCCTTTGGCCTGGCATTGCAGACAAGCACGAAGTCATTGGCAACTATGTTCTGTCGACTTAAATGCGGGCATGCACCAGTGGGTACGTACCTGAAATGGTTCCGCCACCCAGACAGCAATTGCTGGTGATGAGGAGATGGATAAACATGCAGAGGCGGAGAAGCCCAGAGACGGGATCATCGCTTCCGCCACTGCAGCCGGTGGATAGACGAGCTGAAGTAGCTCTGGAGCGCGGTTGGGATGGCCAGGAGCTGCAAAGCGGGCAGATGTCGGCTTGTGCAGATATCTGAACTGTTTTCCACGGAGCGCTGTGACTTGGCGGTTATGCACTTCCTGGTGGGCACGGATGTAGGGAAGCTCCCGCCTCAGTGAATACTAGAAGGATGCGCTACCATTGCGCCACCGGCCCTAGATGAGTATGGATGACACGTTCCACCGAGTCAAAGACACTTCAGGTCTCCTTCTCCAAGACAGGCACGAATCATCAGTGCCAGTCGAAACCCTCTGTCAAAACCCTCCGTTGAATCGAATGTCACTTCCATAATCTTCCATCACTAAAGAAATCTCTTCCGAGTACGTCCACGTAATCAGGCCCACTCGAAGTGAAGATTAGAAACAAGATACATAAATGGTTATAAAGTGTGAAACAGGTGTGACTGGAAAATTCGTTTTCTCACCACTACTGACGCGGACTGATATGGTAGAAGTGCAGGGAGCCGGGGTCGGTGAGGTCAAGAGAGTATATATACGGGTGCGCCGGTAGTTAGACATGATTAAGACCTTTCCATTCGAAAAACTGACCTCCTCCGTGTCTCCTCTTGATCGACCGAAGTGAAAAACCACTAAGTTGGTGGATTCTCGAGACGATCCCTTCGTTTGACTTGGCGGGTACCCTTCTCCCTATCTTACCCTCTTCCATCACTCTTCGATCTCGAAGCACCTCCTTCGAGGGAGCCTTCTGGATGCTCACGAAGTGCGACGAGGAGGGCGAGACTTAAAGGTCCTTTGCTCCTGGTCCCTTCATACCGGCAGTCTGGCGGGGAATATAGAGAGCTCGTAACTGGGGATTATCGAAATCTGTGTCTGCCAGGCAGCATGCTGTGTGGCATAAGATCGCATGTACTGGAGACGTCAAGGGGTAATGGATTGGTCGAGGGTAACTGATGCGGCGCGAGTGTAATGAACAAAGATACAGAATGTGCAAGAGGTTACGAATATCTTTGTTGTGTTCCCGGGAAACGGCGGAGAGCGTTTGCACGGTGCGTCGTGATTGAGTTGTTCAATCATTGGAGGCCTCTGAATGTTGATTTGTTGACCAAATGTTCTAGTCCATTCATGGAGGCGGTTCCTCCGCGGAGTACCTAGTCAACGGAGGCCCACCTTCCATGAACTGACGGTTCGTTCGCGGAGTCAACGAAAAATTATATATACTTTATACATCTGTGGAGAGTATTAGACTGATTCATTTACCCAAACTTCGTTCAAGATATACTAACCTTGATTTGGAGCTACTTGAATCCATCAAAGCGGAATCGATTCTTGTGCCCAGAGGAATTAATATACCGCAAAAAGGTATCTCGAGCTTCACCGCTGAAGGACTTTTGGGATGTAGATAAAGGAGTGGCCTCGTGGGATGTCGATGAAGTGGACATAGTGGTAATTGATTGGTTGTGAATGTTGAAAGATGTGATGCTAATAAGGAATTCCGATATGTTGAATGGTTCGAAGGCAGAATCAATGACTTATATGCAAACAGAACCAGTCCATATGAAGATCATTTGCCTCATCGCAGATATGGTATTCAGCTGCACTGAACGTACCCAGTTGCGCTGCGCTGAACATACGCAGTTGCGCTGATTGAATTCAGCTAGATAGAGCCAGCTGAGTGTACGGACATGCCAGTGCATGCATATACATGCGTGCAGAGCAGAGTATTTATAAATTTTCATTGACTCCGCGAACGAACTACACAGTTCACGGAAGGTGGGCCTCTGTGAACTGACTAGTTACTCCGCGGAAGAACCGCCTCCGTGAATGGACTAGAACATCAAACATTGGTTCCTCGTATGGCAAATGTGATGGCTGAGGAGAAAGTGTACTGACTGAATCAGAATATTGCCGAATGTGATCAGATTGTTGCAGTGTTGATGCGGTATCTCGCGAGGTAGATATTTGCCGGCAAGGGATGGTACAGATTCGTCGAAAGAAGATGGCAGATGTATAAGCAATAACTGTATGCTGGAATCGGAATCAAATGTCAGCAAGAACGAACAGATTTCGAAAATAATAGGGCTCAGACAAAGCGTTTGTGATGTTTGGCTCAATGTTGCCCCCTGACGCCCTGCACATTGATCTCCACCAACACCGCTAATGAAGACTGTCCACTACCCAATAGTTCATGGGCTAACATTCCCTATGTGTAAGCACAGTCCACATTATGTGCGATGAAGGTAGAAATCGGCAGGCTCTTGCGTCAGGCTCATACACTACACTCATGACCCGCCCGACAACCGCACTGAACCCCAAAGCTTCCCGGGCTAACGAAGAAGAATGAGATTCAAGTAACAGAAGTGTTTAGGAGATGTGTGAGCAAGAGGTGTCGAGCGTGTTGTTGCGTTGTACTTGAGGAGAAGGAAACCAAACGATGCGACAGAAAGAAGGCGAGTCTGCGGTGCCAAGATTCTCGTCTGCCTTGTTTTTGGCATTAGGGTAACCACAAACAAGCAACCTTTCCTAGATAAACAACAATGAGTGCAATTCTTGGGGCTTGATTTCGGGTCACCAAGACCTCCACTGTGGACCCTATTTCAAAGTTTGGGATTTTGTTTGTTGCGCTCCCAAACATCCCATTGGTCTTCATCACTACATTTTGCCCATTATCTTATCGCCCTACTTCAATGTCACGTCCATTTTTGTGTCCTAATTGGATAAATGGGTGTGAGTATGATGGAGAAAATACCAAATCTTTCCTTCATCATTCTGAACACTGTCGAAGACGGCCATCCGATAATCAAGCGAACAAACTTTGGCAAGAACTAGCTAGCTACTATGTGGAAGCGCTTGTTGGCAATCAAGCAGGAATTCCGGATCCTCGGAAATTGTTAGGACAACGTCTCAAGCAGCGGAAAGCCGTTAAATTTAACGACAAAGATACAAAGGATGCCAGCGGCATTGTGGATTATCCATACCAGCTTGACATTGCAGATTGGTGGTCTAGAGGCCCACCAGGGATTTATTTTCTTACAAATTCACTCGACCGGGCTCTATGCATAGCGATTGGAAAAAGCAGACGGACTGTTATTCTTTCTCAGCTAGAGCTGAACTCACGCCACAGTCCAAACGAAGTTGATTGGGCATTGAATCTTGAGAGCACAAATAAATTGTTCGACTCTTTCCCTCTCAAACCTCCTTCATGGGTGCCAGATGTTCCAATCACATGGAATGTCACCCACGCTATTCGTTCGTCGATATGCACATAGACAGGGGACTATGTACTATAACGTTTCCAGTTGGAGGCCGGAAACTTTGGCTGCTCTGGGATCCTTCAGATCAAAGCTATTCCGCCGTCAAAGCATATTACGATAACTGGGTCAAACAGGCATCCACTCCGCGACAGCCGGGTTCGACGGTAGAACTTGACGCTACTATTTGCGAACTTGTTGGCCCTAGGCTAAAAAATGCCTACATTGCGGAAACAGATGGTACCACTGCATTATATATCCCCGCTGGGTGGTACCATGAGGTGTTTACTTTGAAAGGCGGTTTTCTGACTGGCTATATGATGCCAAGTACACGGAAAGTTGAAGCTCTGGTTCGAAATTTTGAAGCAGAGTGCAATGTCGCGCCACAAGAACCGAAGATGAGCAAGTTGTTATGGGATGACATCTCGGCGAATGTACCAATAATCCTAGAAACAATCATACAGTTGGCCAAAGACAGGCACGACCGCCGAGTCAGCACTGGCATGCGTGGATTTCTTTGAAAGAGTTAACATGCTCCTCTCAAAATTCCCGGAAATGAAGAGGAAATATGGCATCATCTATAATGTTTGCCTGGAAGAAATCAAGAATTTCAAAAAGAAAAAGATGGTTCTCAAGGGTGTCTCTGTGTCATGAATCTGTCAAGCTTCAGGTTCCAAGCTATGCCATTGGCCGTGCAATTTCATACCCTTACTCGCATACACAAGTTATGGCTAGCCTAGTAGATAGAAGCAAATAATAAATCATGCGGTCGATTTTGCTATTGCAGTTTCAAATATAGTTATAGCTTATGAAAATCTAGGGTATTGTTTTGTTGCTTATTCATACTGTATTTACTCTAGCTAGAGTATGACAGGGCCCTTATCGCCTCCGCCTCCGGGTGAGCCGGTTAGATGGCGGAGCTCCTACCTACTGCCCTTCATCCCCGCTGACAAAAGAAATGTAAATGACTGACTACTCCTAACAAAAAATCCCACAACAAAAGAAAAGCAAAAGATAGACACCACCGACCTCCTTGCCTCATGTAGGCGGGAACTTCCCAACGTCCGTGACCGCCAGGAAGTCCATCACCGCCTTGTCACATATCTCCATGGGAAACAGCTCAGATATCTGTACCTGCGGACACCTGCCCGCTTTCCAGCCCGTTGCCTTCCCCACCTTCTTCCAGAGCTCCCGCTACCCGTGTTTCCACCGGCTGCAGTGACGGGGGAGATGCTCCCGTGTCTGGGCCACCGAAAATCTAGGGTATTGACAAACTGTATGAACATTTTTGCATTATGAAGTGTTGGCACAAGTTGACCGACGTCACTGCTCGGGGTTTAGTCCGGAGGCTCTCGACGTTATTCGGAGGTGTGGCCGGAGCCGTCTCGGGCATTGAGCCGAGAGCACCGGTCATCTACCCAGACATGAGCACGACATCCGGCTCCGGATGCTTGGCCCCGGATATGACTTAACTCCGGGCTGGCTCCGGGTATGGCCCGTTCCGCGCATGATGTCCATTCTCTTATATAGAGCTTTCTCTTTCTCTCTCTTTGTACTTTAGACAATTCAGCACATTCGTTCTTTCCCTCTGATTTGCTCTCAACATGAAGATCACTTTAAGTCCCGTCACAGCACCGCAGATGTGAGAAAACCATTCACCACTTACACTACTATAACTACGTATAGAAGGTACATGGTGAAGTGATACGTCACTGACACCAATAGAATCATGGATCATTTTGCTGGACGTAACCAAATCGCCACCTACAGGGACTCCAATGCGACATGGAATATGCGCCTAATAAATTCATAGACTGAATCAAAGTCGTCGATGAGGTCATAGTCGCGGGATTTGCGGACCTGGGAGACCTTAGCGCTTCAATACTCCGAGGAAGGGAGGAGACGACGACTTACTATAGAATCATTATCGATTTGAACAAACAAATACCTGAATCCATCTGATACTATTCCATATATGGTGGCATCCTATTCATTGGCGGCTGGCCGACAGTCAAGGACTACTGCCATGTAAGCAAGTAACGCCATAAATGCTTGCTCGAGTGCACTTCCGCTGTCAGCTTCCAGGATAGCAAGGAAGGGGTCCTGCGCTGATCTTCCTTACGATTCTTCGATATATCCGAAGCCAAGCACACAACAGCTGTTGGTTTCAACCGGTAGGCCAGCATCGCACGTCGTAGTATATGAGAGCGACACTTCACTGCATTTACAGACGCTGATTTGACGCAGAGCTTTCGGGGGCTTATCAAGAAGTGATTGGGACAGTGAACCGTGCCCAACGTCATTCAACAAGGATGGCGGGTTTTTTGGAAGCTGCTCGGCTGATACAGCATCAGATTCCACCTGCAACAGGATAACAGCAATCAACGTTTCGATTATCATTTGTTGGCTACCCTGCTGACCGGTTCTCTAGACTCTGTTGATAAGGCGAATGTATTGGCTACGCCACATTAGTAATTAGTAGTAGTCGACAGAGGGCAGTCAGAAAGCAGACCAAGGGACATCATCTCTTGCGCGGACGCGGAGCGAGAATTGCGAGAACCTCGGTATTTGATACTTGCTGAAGCCGAATGCAGCTTTCGTAACCTTGCGAAGGCGAAATAGCTGAAGCACCTGTGAGTATAGCAGGCTGCGCACGGCGATTGAGCGAAACGGGGTTGGATTGCTCGCGCGTAATGATCGTACATATCCTGCAGCACCTGTTGCAAGTCGCGGCGGTCGACGGTGCCGAGTCGCGTACTCTGGGAGTTGACATAGAAGGGGGGACGAACGGCTTCCTGCCCCACGCCCCGCTCGGCGGCCAGAGGGAACGACATGCTGTTGTTGTGCAAATGGTGTCCTTCGGTAGGTAATTGTGCCATCTATGGGGTTGTGGTATTGGTGAGTTGTCGTGTAGATGGGTTGGGTTGTCGTGTTGGTGGGTTTTCGTGAGATGGAGAAGCTCATAACAGAACGTATCTGATCGAATTCAATCGGATCTAAACAGAGTTCATCTGAACAGATACAGTCACTCAAAAGTGTTAGCGAAAAGGGTCGTGCCCCATCTCAGCACCGCGCAATACCACAAAACCTTGAATTGTTTCACAACCACAGATGTCACAGTTCTTGAAATAAAACTATAAAGTGTCTTCATAGTTATAATTAAACTGGAACAAGGAGAAAAGATCGAATATAAATCCGTGCCCAAATATGTACCGTGCTATCCCTCTTTACTTATCTACTGCTCTAGTCCATTCACGGAGGGTGTCCCAGCGCGGAGTGCCCAGTCAGTTCAAGGAGGCACACCTTCTGTCAACTGACTGGTTCGTTCCCGGAGTCAATCAAAAATTTCATATGCTCTGTACATCTTCGGGATCAGGGATGTCAACCATCCCGTCGGACTGCCGGGGACGGTGGGCCGTCGGAAATTTCCCCAGGACGGACGGGACGGCACCAAGGCCGTCCGTCCCGTCCTCACTCCACAATGACGTCATGACGGCCGGCAGTCATCCACCGTCCGCTGTGTTGGAGCGGTTTGTTGAGTTCGTCATCACGTAGTTTGGGTTAGGTTTTAGCGCAGAGCCGCTTGTATTTAAGTTCTGCATACGTGTCATTTAGATCAAGACAGTCGAGAGAGAAAGTTCGGTACAACACGCTGCCGACAACGGGCGGTTACAGTATAAATCCAGATGACATCAAAAATAGCCCTGAGAGCGCATGGTAGGACATATAAATGGACCCGAGGAACTGTTGTACCGAACCTTCTCTCTTGACTGTCTTGATCTAAAATGAAACGTATGCAGAACTTAAAGTGCAACTGCTCTTGATCATCCACACCTCTGCACGCATCGACACCTATTCTCATTTCGCTTCCATGCCTCAGGCTTCTGCCTTCGCCCCTCTCCAGCACTCTACACCCATATCTACATGGTGCAGCCGAACCTCCCGACAACACACCCAAACGCCGCTTGCTTTTGCCAAGACGGCCCTCGACCAATCATCTTTTGCCACGTCTTTTTAGTTTGGCTTCACGATGCCCCGAAAGAACCGACCGAAGAAAGGAAAGGGGTTCAGGCCTCCTCCCCCGATAGAAGAGAAGAAGAAAGGGCACAGATTGTCGCAAAGGACTCGCATTTGGAACCGACCGTCTCGCCCTCCTCCTCCTCCACCAAGAAAACAGTGATCGAACGCCCAGCGACACTCGAAGGGTACGCGACGCAAGGGCTACGACGACTCCCCTTCGGGGAACGACGATACGACAGCGACTGTGGCTCCGAGCCAGAGTGGCAGTCCGACGAAGAGCTCAGCGACTACGGCAGCGAGTGCGACAACGAGCATTTCCACGCCGACGAAAACGATTACAAAATGGACCCCGTTGGGACCATTTCCGAATACATAAACGAACAGCTACGACAAGCAAAGGATGACTTCGAGGACTCCTTGCTTGCACTACGAAAACAGTTACGAAAGGAATTTCTCGACCAGGTAGCCGTCGCGGCAAAACAGGCCGAGAAACAGACAGACGACATCTTCCACGACATCAATAAAGTGGAAGTGAAGAACCTCCACCAAGAAAATTTTCTTAATGAAAATTATTCCGACATCCAATCCCTCCAAACCCAGGTGAAAACGCTGGAAACGGAAAACCAGGAGCTCAAGGCAACAGTCGAAAAGTTACTGGCTGGGGATAAAGAAATGAAAGCCGAAAGTCAGAAGCTCAAGACAACTGTTGAAGAGCTACTGGCTGAGGAGAAGAAAAGAGAAGAGGAGAGGAAGGCAGCGGCAACCGCTCAGGTTGTCACACCACCCACCACTCCACGAAAAGAAGTTGTGGTTCGGCCACCCCACCCAAGACTCCGTCGCGGGTGGTTACCCCATTGGCCCAGCAAGTTTTAAAGCGAAATATGGCTAAACGGAAGGAGCAATCTGGAAGTGAAGCTATGGAAGTGGATAATGACAACGATTCGGCACCGGTCACTGGACGACCAGCAAATGCGCCACGACAGCTATCTCCCACACCCAGTCTAATGCACTCTAGGCATGCGACAGGAGTGGACCAGGAGAAGCAAAAAGATAAGGGTGGAAAGGACCAACAGCGTGAGGTTCCAAAGCCCAGGCAAGATCGACGGAATGAGGGGGAATCTTGGAGAAGCAAGTGGAACCCTAAAGAAAGAAACGAAGAAGCAGGGTGGCAAGGGGTCAGGAGACGTTGGAGACCAGTTGGACCCTGCACGAAAGTTAATGATAGTCGCGGCGTCACTACAATTTGGGACACGCGCGACGGAAGATAACTACGAAAGCTGGCACCCTCACAAGAGGGAGCCGCGACAGCAGGGAGGGGACGGGGAGAAGAGGTCACAAGGCCGGCGGGAGGGATGAGTGCGGACCACGCTATCATTCAAGAGGGGAATAATTACCTGCCGGTTCTTCTGATAACCATCCGACCTTACCGATCAGTCCCAACCCATAGTCCAAGGTATTCAGGCCACTTGACCAGTGGGGCGTGAGTCTGAGCCCCGCAGGGGGTAAAGCCTACGGAATTTTGTGAAGGGTGGTAGGGACAGGACACCCCTCGGGCTTCACAGTGAAGAACTGTCTGAGTGCAGCCTTGGTTAGTCGGCATTGGCGGATATGCTGGCGAAACATGGTGGCTGATTCTCTCAGCGGCTGTGACTTAAGGCGATGCTTCGGCAAGCTGCGGTAAGGTGCTTGAAAAGACTGGTCTTCGGGCTGTCCCCCCATTTGTTCTGTTAGCGAGCATGATAGCCGGCTTGCTGGTGGCTCTGCGTCTGACCCCTCAGGGGTTTTAGCTACTGAACAGGCACTATCCAAGTCAATTTAAGCTGGAGGATTGGAGCGGGAAGGGGATAGGAAATGATCCCTGAGCCGCGGCAGGATATGGGGGTAGTCCCTACTTGTTGAGTGAGCCACTCATTTATCCTGGTCCGAGAGGACGGACGCCCATGTTGGTCTCAAGCGGAACAGAATAGCTGCCACTCTGTATTGGTGCAGGATGAATAGCCTTAGGGGGGGATGAGTCTGTGGACTGCGTCATTGAGCGGTTCGATGCCGACACCTCCGACAGTTGCTCGCTCAGCTCTGTATCTAACGCTAGTCACTACTTCTCAGTACGGGACTCAGAGGCTTAAGGTGCAAACACGTTGAAGTGTGGATGGACTGGTTGCAGTTTATTTGACTATGGAGGGCTCCTCGATGTAAGATGGCTTAGTACGCAGTTTTTGCAGAACATCACCTGGTGTGGGCCATTATCAACCTGATCCTCTTTTGGGGCAGGTAGAGGGGGCGGAAGCCATAAATCTCTCCAAGGCAAGGCAAAATAGGTCAGTCGGTTATGACCCTGGTTTCTATCGCGAGCATGATAACCTCAGGCAGTCTTGAGGTGGCTCTGCGCCATCGAAAAAGCGAGGGAACCTATGCCATCCGGTAAACATATGCAAACACAGGAGGGCACAGTGTGTACTCACCCAACTGTTGTACCAGCACAAGAGGGAGACTTCGGTCGTTATACCTCTGGGGGGATACCGAAAGGTATCGTATGGTTGTAGGGTTAATTCCACACCAAACATCCGTGGTTGGGTGTTTGGAGCATCCCCCCTAAACTTGAGAGGTAGAGGAGGGTGGAAGAATGTAGTTAAGTTTTTTCTTTTGTTTGGTGGAAATGGGGGGAAGGGGATTAGGAAGTACGACTTGGAAGCAGGGAAGGCTGGGGTGCTGAGGCCTTGTGCCCGGCCTTGGTTGGAACTGTGGAAGTGCTTAGGATTAGGATTATGCCATGGCCGCAAGCGGCCGAATGCAATATGATTACACACAAACAAACAAACTTAAAGTGCAAGCGGCTCCGCGCTCAAACCTAACCCAAACCACGTGATGACGAACTCAACAAACCGCTCCAACACTCCTTCAGGGCGTTATCACATCCGTAAATACTAAGCCATCAAAAAAACAAAGAAACCATCCCAACCTTCCAAGCAAAAGCTCCTCCCAAACGATAAACCGTAGCTCCTTCAAACCGTATGTTGCTGCTCCTCCGAAACGAACATCCTTCGAAACGAACGTCCTCCGAAACGAACATCCTCCCAAAATGCTTTGTTGCCGAGCGAGAATCCACTCACTCCTCTCATCCACTCCTCCTTCTCTGTCGAGCAAGAAATCACTTACTCCTTCACTATATCAAGCCGAAACATTCCATCAACCTGAGGTGCCACCGCAACAGCTGTTGAGAGCAAATCAGAGGGAAAGAACGAATGTGCTGAATTGTCTATCGATACAAGAGAAGGAAAAACAGTAGACTTATATATGAAAGAGAAGGAAAACTCCATGCCGACTGCTAAAGCCGAAGCCGAGTATCAGTGCCGAGCCCTCCTCCTCAGCGTGGAGGTACGCGAGGCCGATGGGGGCAGGCGAGGCTGGTGGGGGCAGGCGAGGTCGATGGGAGCAGGCGAGGCTGATGGGGCAGGCGAGGCTGGTGGGGGCAGGCGAGGCTGGTGGGGGCAGGCGAGGCCAATGGGGGCGGCAAGCCACCGGCCTCATGCCCGAGCCCACCATCATCGAAGACTAAGAAAGCCACGGGGCCAAATCCCTAGTCAACACTCCCCCTTTGGCCCAAGGCCTTCCAAACAAAATAGAACAAAGTAAATAAAACAAACGAATGTCTGAGATCCTCCTCCGAGTTCCAAATCCAAATTAAACTGGCCCAAGGCCTTCCAAATGAAATGAAACAAAGTAAATCAAACAAACGAAAGTCTGAGATCCTCCTCCGAGTTCCAAATCCAAATTAAACCCAAATCCAAGAGAAACCCAAACAAACCGTGCAAATCAAAATTCACAAAGGAAATCCAAATCCTGCCCGTGATCCTAACCAAGTCCAATTTCCTTCACAAACACATATCCTAGACCTTCCAAGGTCATTCCCGAGTCCAAGGCCTTCGCAAGCCATTCCCGAGTCCGTTGACGGGGATTGCGCTCATTGAGTGTGGTAGCTGTTGTCGTCATGGTCATGGCGGATAGTTGTTATTAACACGGAGTTGATACGAGGGGTTACTGACACGGAGTCGATTCAAGAACTGGTAGTCGCCACGGAGTCGATACCAGGGGTTGGGGACACGGAGTCAACCCAACTATCGGCACCAAGTCGATTCGAGGCGGCAGGGGACACGGAGTCAACCCAACAGCAGCAGGGGACATGGAGTCAATCCAAGGTAGTAGGGGACACGTAGTCAACCCAAAGGCGATATGTCGATAGGGACACGGAGTCAACCCACAGAACAGAAGAGGGGACACGGAGTCAACCCAAGGAGGAAGATGGGGACACGGAGTCAACCCACAGGCGGAAGGGGACACGGAGTCAACCCAGAGGCGGATGGGGACACGGAGTCGACCCAGAGGCAGATGGGGACACAGAGTCGACCCAGAGGGAGGCGGAAGGGGACACGGAGTCAACCCAGTGGCGGATGGGGACACGGAGTCAACCCAGGAGGCAGGGGACACGGAGTCGACCCTAGGAGGTAGGGGACACGGAGTCAACCCAGAGGCGGATGAGTACACGGAGTCAACCCAGAGGTGGATGGGGACACGGAGTCAACCCAGAGGTGGTGCTCGCAGCAGGGGACACGGAGTCAACCCAAGTAATCGTCACGGAGTCGATACGATGCTTGAGGCTTCAGAGGTACTCGAGGTCGGTACTCGAGGCTTCGGGGGTGCTCGAGGTCGGTACACGAGGCTTCGGGGGTGCTCGAGGTCGGTACTCGAGGCTTTTCGGAGGTTAGGGCGCTGGTTCTGAAATGGTTCACACTCTATACAACTAATAGATGTTGATTCGACTTAAAGAAGCGCCGGGCTCATAACCTGTTGAGACTTAAAGAATGAAGGGAGAGAGAAGAAGAGAATGAATTGTCTACCGATACAAGAGAAGGAAAAACAGTTGACTTATATTTGAAAGAGAAGGAAAACTCCATGCCGACTGCCAAAGCCGAAGCCGAGTATCAGTGCCGAGCCCTCCTCCTCAGCGTGGAGGTACGCGAGGCCGATGGGGGCAGGCGAGGCTGGTGGGGGCAGGCGAGGCCAATGGGGGCGGCAAGCCACCGGCCTCATGCCCGAGCCCACCATCATCGAAGACTAAGAAAGCCACCGGGCCAAATCCCTAGTCAACACAAGCTTTCCATATCATCCTCCACGATAACCATTACCCACTGCTTTCTCATAAATCTTCATCCCAAAACTGTTGACTGAAACAATCCTCAAACCCCGATCCATGAGCCGTGATTGTGAGAGCGTGTTGTGTGTTCCTTCCACATGCAAGACGTTCCTCACTACAACCTCATGGACTCAACTGCCAGGCAGCCTCAACCTCAACCGTACATCTCCATATCCGATGGCAATGCCCGCCACTCTTCCTACAAAACCCCGAATCTCCCGCTCTTCGCTCTTTTCATACTCTGTATCAGTGTTCCTAAGCGGCCAGGCCAGGCCGGCTTTGGATAGGCCGGGCCTGGCCGGCCTTAGCGGTGGCTTTCAAATGAGGGCCGGGCCGGGCCTGCAGGCTTCTTGGCGGCCGGCCGCCTTTTCTTGGCGGCCTGCAGGCTTTTCTTGGCGGAACTAAGCCTTAACAGAATGTTTTGTTCGAAAGATTCTCTGCTGCCTATACTAAGAAAGTGTCCAAAGTACGAAACATAAACCATATCCAACTCAATCATCGTAGCCTTGCCATTGCCGTATTCCATCCATCAATCAGATCAAAGCTTATGCAGGCCGATGCAGGCCGATGCTAGATTTTTAAATCACGTGCAGGCCGGGCGGCCGGCCCGCTTAGGAACACTGCTCTGTATACCGAACAAATTTCTGTTGATCTCCGCAAATGTGAGAGTTGGTGGCTGAGTCCAAGTGCCAACTCTCCTTCGATGGGATATTCCCAGCAGCCGAGCCTGTCATCCAAAAGTTCTCGGTAGTCGTCGTATTTGCTGCTGCTGCTGCTTGCGCTTTCCTCTTCAGACAAAACAGCGCAATACGGCCGAGCTCATGGTATTCATAGCACTCCCAATCGTTACAATTGGTACGGCGATGCCTCTCATTCTCTGAACCACCGTCATCGCTATCACTCTTCTTCTGAGATTGCTTCCGCTTATTGCTTTCGGCCCGTTTGTCGCTTGTCTTCCTGGGTCTCGTAAACAGTAACGCGTCCGCATCGTCTTCCTGCTTTAGCCGCGCTTCGTGGGCTTTCATCTTCGTAATCACCTCTTCCGGTTTGTCGGCCAGTGTATCAATCTTGTCGTACATCAACTGCGTGAAAAACTTCCAACTATCGTCCTTCGGTATCCCTTTCATAAGGTAATAGGTGTGCTCAATCTTCGGCATCGTATCACGACCAGTCGAACTATCCGCGCAGAGGTTGCAGTCGTTCACGTACCCCTGGATCGTCGAAGCATACTCCTGAACATTCTCGCAATCGCTCAACTTCACAGCTGACATTTCATCGCGCAGAGACCACACCTTCAGCCTGACCTTCGACTTGTAGTCCTCCATAAGCTGATCCCACAACGCCTTCGCATCCTTCTGAACACCATATTGTTGCTGCAATTGCCTCTCCATCGCGAGAAGAATGGTCGAACGCGCTACTCCGTGCTGCTTCTTCCATTCTTTGTACTCTTCCGATTTCTTCTCTGGTGCTTCCTCTGTACCATCGACAATTCCCAAAACCTGCTTCTGTTCCAAGAATATCTCGATTTCCGTACACCAGCTCTTGTAGTCGGTACCATCAAACTTCTTAATCGTGATCGCTGTCGATTCGGCCATCTTCGTTACGCGTCGAGTGAAACCGTGGGTTCTGTCTACCACTTCTCCGACTGTGTTGATAATGCTGCAATTCCAGATCCGAATTGATATCGTCTAAAATCTCCGTAGCTGCGCTTCAAGACCGTCGTCAAAATCGTGGTCGCGCAAGGGCTCCTAACCTGTTGTACCGAACCTTCTCTCTTGACTGTCTTGATCTAAAATGACACATATGCAGAACTTACAGTGCAAGTGGCTCCGCGCTCAAACCTAACCCAAACCACGTGATGACGAACTCAACAAACCGCTCCAACACGAACTGTAACACATGTATCAAACTACAGTGCCATAGCATGAGTATGTTTGTTTGTGGGCAATCATATTGCATTCGGCCACTTGCGGCCATGGCATATCTAAACCTTTTCCCCGGCACTTTTCTAGTGTGAACCTTGGGTGTCCCCTCAGCCCTCTTTGGATCCAAGTCGTACTTTCCCTTTCTCCTCTTCCCTATCCGCCAACAAACTAAATACATTCTTCCACCCTCCTCTACCCTTCTTCCTCAACCCCCTCCCTCACCCCCGAAACTCTTCTGACATCTGTGTCCTTCAAAAAGTCCAACATTGCCTCTACCGCTTCTTCTGTATCGAACACCTGCGACATTGGGACCTTCTGCCTACTCTTCTACTTGCACTTCTTCGCCAATTCCTTCCAAAGGTCATTCTGCTGCGGCTTCCACTTCTTACACCACTTAAACAAGTGGTTATCATGAGTAGGTACGAATGATGTGTATATAAAGATTCAAGATACACCTGCTCATCCTGACTCTGCTTTATTAACCATTCATTTGTTGATAGCAATTGTGTATCAAGAGAGAGATTAAATTGTCTATCGTACAAATCTAAGAGAATGAAAATCAAGGACTTTATATAGTCAAGAAAAACCGTGAAAATCCTGAACCTCGGCCGAAGAACCATCGAGAACATACATTACAAATCGCTAGTTGTTACATATGTACAAGTGTCTGATACAGCTGGCTGTAACTGGGGCTGATGCCTCCTGTATATATCTCGAGTCTCTGTCTCTTCTCTCTGTATCTCAGTCTATACACACGGTTCTCCCCATACAGTAACACCAGTGGCTATGCAGGTGGCGAGTGACTCATCATGTATGAGTCTACTCGGCGATTTAGCAATCACTCTCCATTCCATTCTAGCAGCTTCGCTGGCCTTCTAGAAATTCGTAGGCCTTTCGGGCTAAATTTTTGGTCAACACCATTCTTTTATACAATTTGTTATGTCCTCTGAGGAGGATCCATGGATGTCCATAGATGACGGCCGGGGGACGGCACTGATGCGTCCCTGGCCGTCTTTGCCGTCCGTCCCCTTCCTCAATCGAAATGACGGCATCGTTTCCGTCGTCAGTGATCCCGGACGGACGGGACGGTTGATTGCACTGATCAGGATCCCTACGATCGCCTGAATCTTGGATATCCTGGAGCAACTACAATTACATTATTGTGTCGAGTGATATCAGGTGGTCACTTTAAAGTTGAGGCTCTGCGGGTGTGCTTGGCGCGATTGGGTGTAGCGCGGTTTTGAAGCTCTGGTCGTACCTTTAGCCAGCTTTCATTCGATAGACAATCCTCCCTTCACATCACCAAAAGGCTTCTGTTTTTCTCTCTAAAGAACAACGTCCGAACAAACTGGTAACCACAGAGAGAACAAGCAGACCGCCCCGCTTTGGTTTTCTGACCGCTCCGTCTTTCGTTTCCGTCCGTTTCGCAATCGTTTTCGACAAGGTTCGCACTCTCCGACAGTCGAGTGTCACTACACTCCATCGAAGATATTCAAGCTCCTTCTTTCGTTTCCGTCTGTATCGCAATCGTTTCCGACAAGGTTCGTTGAGCTTTCACTCGCCGGCAGCCGGGTGTCGCTACACTCGGTCGAAGAAAGTCAATTACGGCTACCTCCAGAAGATTCGAACTGTTTCTCCTCGAAGGATTGGCCTACATTGTTACCAAGTCCCAAAGGGTCAGAAAACAAAGTCTCTTTTTGAACGACAACTTGAAGCACGCCTCAAAATAACTCATCGATTACCCCGACCAAAAAGTTGCGACGACAGCTATTGCGATAGCCCTCGAATGACTTCATAACTAAGATTTACCAAAAGAGAAGTGGGCCGAGTGACTACAGGCCTACAGAGGTTGGTTTAGACTCGTCAGCTACCCAGACGTACGAGGAAATACCCCAATCAATAGTTAGATCGTCCGACTTAGTACTAGAGAGGATTCACTCTGTCGTTTGGCTTCGACAATCCCCAGAGCATTCTCTCCCACTCATTACACAGCATCCAACAAATCACGTTCATCATCATTGATTGGCAGTCCCGATCAGCCAGTCATCTCCGACATCTCCAAATTTATCGAGACATCAACTCCCAAACCGGAAGTGGAGAAAGAGGTCACGCCTGAACCACCATTAGTCAATACCCCCGATAAAACATAATAAACATTCGAAACGGCTCTGTTCACAATGCCTCGACTCAGGGCAAAGCCTACAGCCCCAGACCGGAGTATCTTCACATCAGATCTACAAGATGAGTACAACAACGACCGAGTAACTTGGTTTGAAGAGATCTGAACCGTATAGGATGAAGAATTTGAAGTTTGGGAGCAAGAGTGCCGAGCACAAAATCAACAACTCCTCAGATACCTAGGCGACAGCAACGTCCCAATCAACAAATACGACCTCCAATATCAGTCTCACTACGGAGAAAATTACGACAGCAACAATCATCTTACAGAACCTGAATTAGAAAACGAAACAATGGCCGCCCAAGCAGCTGCGGCATTTCAAAAGGAGATCATGTATCTCAGCATGGTTCACACAATGAAATAAGAAGGCAGTACCTCCGTTGAAGGGCGGCCGTCAGGAAAAGTGTCCGCGTTACCGTAATCGGGATGTGTTATTGCTGTTACTGCTATGTTATGTGATGTGTTGGCTGTTACCGCAGCATTACGTGTACATTATCGCGGCTTATCGCAGCTTATTGCAGCTTATAGGGTGCTACCATACATTCTCGTACAGCTTTTCGATTTGCAAGGAATTATGACAACATACGTCGAGAGGTAGTTAGTGTGAAAAATTTGTGGACACTCGAGCATATATGCTTTTGACCGCAATTCTCCTCATTTCGTGTATTCTCGCTTATATGCACATTCTCACTTGTAGAACTGGAATGGACATGTACTTGAAATTGCAGTTTCTATTGATATCTATCTACAGTATATGTTCCTTACCATTGGCAACCATTTCGGTTGGCGAACTGCGGTCGCCAGTTCGCAACATATACAGACTATTTCACAAACTGGTGAACGTTCGCGAACCGTCTCCAATCACCGACCGCATACAATCACAGCTACTAGTACTATCTGCAAGGCCAGCATAATGATCATTTACCAATTTCTCAAATACATCTCATTCAATTGCATGCCTTCTACATAGAGGTTCACTACAGTTTCTCATTGGACAACATACAATTGCAAGATTTCAGCATAAAATACATCTGCGGTTGACATATTGTGCGGAGGAAATCCAAGAAGTCTGAGAACGGTCGTGTAGAGATTTGAATAGAAGTGGAGAGCGAGAAGATAAAGGATATTTGACTGTCAGTGATATTATGAGTTAGAATGACTGGTATGAGGAAATCTTGCTCTCTTTATACTTCTGGAACACGGTATTTTTCGCCGCTCTGTCTTCATTTTCTTCTTCTAGCTTCCAATTCTACTACTGATATATCTGTGAGATGAGTGTTGACTCAGGATTTTGCCCAGGCCATCAGGCTGCTGGAATGTTCTGAAGTGAGGTTGCCGATACACTGAGCCACCAAGAAGACTCACCCATGATTACTCACTCGCCACATGCCACTTGCCACTTGTTACTGTATGGGGAGAACCGTGTGTATAGACTAAGGTACAGAGTAAAGAGAGAGAGAGAGAAGGAGAGAGACTGGAGATATATACAGGAGGCATCAGCCCCGGTTACAGCCAGCTGTATCAGACCCTTGTACATATGTAACACCACTTGTTGAAATACCGATTGCTAGAGAAGCTTAATTGTTCTATCTAAGAGGACATAAGGCCATATACATATGGTACGAATATGTACGTACTCGCCATCTATGTATTGAGACGGCTGAGCACCGTCAACCCGTACAAGAGCCGGCCCGTACGAGAGCCAGCCCAGTAAGCCCGTATGAAGGCTGAGATCTATTTATGCAACACCACTTGTTACATAAATAGATCTGACCGATGATGGAGCTGACTATAGGGCATAAGGTACACGACTCTTCTGTATATATCTCGTGTCTTTCTCCTTCTTTCTCTCTTTACATTTAGTACCTTAATCTATACACACAGTTCTCCCCTCATATTTCAACACCACTTTATCATCTCCGCGGAACCTCTAGGGTGCTGGGAACGGGGTTTATCTTTTGTACTTGCAAGCATCTAAACATGGTCCAGGATCAGGAAGAACTTCAAGGGTCGCAGATGGACATCCGAGATGCAAACCGTCGCCAGGTCGCGGCCCGGCATGCTCCAGATTGCAAGCCGTCATGGGTTGCCCACCGTACGGAACATATATACATGGTCGGAGGAATACAAGGGGAAACGGGGCGATTCTTGATGAGAGATGGCTCTCACGCGCTATTTACAAGTTGCAACTCTGACACACTTTCCCAACTCTGACAAGATCACAACTCTGACAAGATCACTCTCGAAACTCTAACATTCTCGCTCTCAAAACTGACATGCTCGCTCTCACAACTTGACATGCTTGCTCTGAAGTGGGCTTAGGGGGAGATGGACGAGATTACTTTTAAATGGACCTGGAGAGAAATGAACGAGATGGGCGCGGAAAGTGATGGACGAGATGGCTCACCAGTGGGCTTGGAGAGATGGGGTTGATGAGACGGGGTTGATGAGAGACGAAAACGGCTCTTGAGAGGGCTTGGCGAGAGATCGCTTGGAAGCTAGATGCAGAGAGGGAGGGCTAGACTGAACGCGAGTTAATCGGTGTACGACCTGGCTCGGGGGATGTTAACCCACGATCGGGAAGCTGAGTGGTGGGGAGAGAGGCAGCACCTACGGTGGAGTCGGTCGCTAAAGTCGGGTGCACAGAGCGAGGGCATGACAGAACATGAGTGTAATTGGTGCGAGGCCTGGTTCGGGAGATGTTAACCGACGATCGGAAACCCAAGTGGAGGAATTGACTGGGATAGAGAGGAGAGGGGCTGCACGTACGGTGCTCAGTAGTCAGTGCATGTAGGGAGGGAGTCGGTCGCTGAAGCTGGCTGCTGAGACGAAGGCCACATGGTGTAAGAGAGTGATCGATCGAGCGAGGATAGATAAGAGCTGGCTCTAGATGTTATCTGACTGTTGGCTGCTGATGCTGAGTGGGGGGAACTTAGCAGTAGATAAGACGAGGTTGAGAGAGGAGATAGAGATGTATGAGAAGGAATGAGGGAGAAGCTGAGAGCTGGAGCATGGACTGGTACGCGAAAACTAGGCCTCGATTAAGTATGTTGAGCCCATCATCTCGTGTAAT
Source organism: Trichophaea hybrida (assembly GCA_015178995.1). Classification (NCBI taxonomy): domain Eukaryota; kingdom Fungi; phylum Ascomycota; class Pezizomycetes; order Pezizales; family Pyronemataceae; genus Trichophaea; species Trichophaea hybrida. Next base: position 148,921 of record WHVE01000175.1, read on the forward strand.
CTGGTAGTTCCTAACCAAAAATCGCAGGTCCAACCCAAATTAGTCATGCAATATCGGCCATCCCAGCCATATGTGGCTTAGCCCAGCGACTGTCAGACAAGAATACGAATGCAACATACCGAATTGAGACCTAGTTTCTCGCGTACGAATCTAGAGCTTTCGTCCATCCTTTCTCTCCATTCTCGTCCATCTTCTCTCTCTCTTCTCGTCCATCTCCATCTCCATCTCCTCTCAATCTTGTCCCATCCACAGTTAAGTTCCCACCCCTGAGCATTGCCAGTCAACAGTCAGATAACATCTCGAACCAGCTCTCATTCATCCTCGCTTGATCGTTCACTGTCTTACACCGTTTGGCCCTCATCTCAACAGCCAGTTGCAGCGACCGACTCCCTCTACATGCACTTGCCTACCGAACATGCACTTGCCTACCAAGCACCATACGTGCAGCCTCTCTCCTCTCTGTCCAAGTGAAGTCCTCCACTCGACTTCCCGATCGTGGGTTAACATCTCCCGAGCCAAGCCTCGCACCAGTTACGCTCGCGTTCTGTCAGGCCTTCGCTCTTTGCAGCTGACTTCAGCGACTGACTCCACTCGGCATCCCAATCGTCAGTTAACATCTCCCCAGCCAGGCCTCGCACCAATTACACTCGCGTTCTGTTAGGCCTTCGTTCGCTGCAGCCGACTTTAGCGACCGACTCCACCGTAGGCGCAACTTCTCTGCTCTCTTTCCAAGTCAAGTCCTCCATTCGGCTTCGCAATCGTGGGTTAACATCTCCCGAGCCAGGTCACGCACCAATTAACTCGCGTTCTGTCTGGCCCTCGCTCCTTCCGAGCGATCTTTCCCCAAGCCGTCTTTCATCAACCCCGCCTCTCATCAAACCCGTCTATCATCAACCCCATCTCTCCAAGCCCACTTGTGAGCCATTTCGTCCATCTCTTTCCAAGCCCGCTTGAGAGCCATCTCGTCCTTCTCTTTCCGCGCCCATCTCGTTCATATCTCTCCAAGTCCGCTTAAAAGCCATCTCATTTATCTCCTCCCAAGCCAACTTTAGAGCAAGCATGTCAGAGTTGTGTGAGCGAGAATGTCAGAGTTTCAAGAATGATTTCAGAGTTGTGAGAGTGTGTCAGAGTTGCAACTTGTAAATAGAAGCTGATAATTTAGTAATAAATAAATAGTATATAATATGATGAAATATGAAGCGACAATGAGATTATAGTGAATACAGCCCTGGACTCGGACAAATGACCATAGGGTCTGACATGATCATCACCATCATTCCGGTAGACTCTGACAAGCGACCGTGAGGTCTGACAGTATCATGGCCATCATACCCGAGAACTCTGACATGCTACCATGATTGCACTGAGATCTTTGGTATCTGAGGCATAACAAAACTAGACTCTGTTGAGACGAGAGAATACTGGAGGAGAGAAGAAGCAGAGAATGAATTGTCTATCGATACAAGAGAAGAAAAACAGTAGACTTATATATGAAAGATAGAGAAGGAAAAACTCCATGCCGACTGCCAAAGCCGAAGCCGAGTATCAGTGCCGAGCCCTCCTCCTCAGCATGGAGGTACGCGAGGCCGATGGGGGCAGGCGAGGTCGATGGGGGCAGGCGAGGCTGGTGGGGGCAGGCGAGGCTAGTGGGGGCAGGCGAGGCCAATGGGGGCGGCAAGCCACCGGCATCATGCCCGAGCCCACCAGCATCGAAGACTAAGAAAGCCACCGGGCCAAATCCCTAGTCAACAGACTCTTTGGCTATTGCACCTGGAGATGCATCATGAATCAGCGATAAGGTTGAAATATTATGGTATATTACGAGAGTGTTATAGAAGTGTTATCCGAGTTACCATTTTGCAGACGGGATTCCTCAAGAAATTCGAATTAGCCACTAACCCGCAGACCGCACATGAAATCTTTTTGCTGTATCTTTCTGCAGCATTCCACGACCCAATTAATGCGCTGGCTACAGGTCAAGATGGGATGACGTTTGTTGGTCCATCAACTTGTCTTGACGAGCAAGAACCAACAGAAGTCAATACTTGCGACAAGCTCAACGCCAAGTAGGAGATGAAGTTTGCACCCACAATCAGGACGTCTACACAGATCATGAATAAGATCCAAACCATAAAGTATTCCCCTGACAAGACAGTTGAAGAGCTTATCATGGAGATAGATAAAATCATGGAAAGAATCTGTTTAGAGAAGTATGCCTCTCAAACTCTTCTGATGGAGAGAGTACCCTTATCCATAGCAAAGAAGCTTACAGACTCTGATCCAGAGTGGTGAAATCTAGAATTAAGTAATCTCAAGAAAAAACTTATTGCGTATGATGCAGCACACATGAATCCGGATCGTAATCTCAGACTTTGTGAAGATATGGACAGTGAGCAGTCAGCCAAGATGCATCACAAGTTGGCGGATGTTCTGGTCAGTTCACGGAGAATGTCAGTCCGCGGAGTGACTAGTCAGTTCACGGAGTCCCACCTTCCGTGAATGAATCAGTCTGATCATGGATCCGTGAACTAACTAGTGCGAATTATGCTCATACACAATTAACAGTTGCTCTGACCCCAAAGTTATGTATACATGAATCATGCACAACTTATTGCGCTTTCACTTCCTAGTCTCCAATTTACTATATCTCTCATATTGATAGAATGGTTGTGGAAAAACCTCGATTTTGGGCGATTTTTGAATGTATTTTTAAAGCTGCTCTAGTTATCAATTGAAAGATATTGTAAATCAAAGACTAGGATTTGAAAGAGCGATGTATTGTACATGTTACATATATACATCTCTTGGTGATTGGACAAATACTCGCAGACCTAATTAAACCAAACTTTTGTCATCTTCTGAGTGTCGCCGTGGCTCCACGAAGTGACTGGTCAGTTCACAGAGTTGTGGTAGACTCGATGAAGTGACCGGTCAGTTCATGGAGCCCAGTTACTCCGTGGGTGGACTAGTCACTCCGCGGACTGACATTCTCCGTGAACTGACTAGCACAGCGGATGAATGTGCAAGATTGGAATGTGAATTAAAGGAGTGGAGACAGCTTACCAACCACAACTTGGAAGCTCAAAAAAGATAGACAAATTCAGACGACACGGAAAAGAAAGATCATAAGCGAATTATAAATGATTCGAATGGATCATTCAGATGCAGCAATTGTTGGGAGCTTGGTCATAGTACCAGCGCATGTCCAGAGGCTCGTCAAAAGTGGAATAAACATGAACGTCCCAGACAACAAAAAGGAATTGCGGCAGATACGAAATACGAATCTCAACTGGAGTCAGCCCAGGGCAAAGGATGGTATACGAGAGAAATACAGATCCTTCAGAAAGCTTTTTCATCAGAAACACATGAATCAGCTGCCGAGTCTGATAATGATAGTACCATCATGTACCCGGCCTTGACTATTCAATCAACAGATATACAGCCATGCTAAACAATAACGAAGTCGATAAAAATGCTGCGAACGAAACATTTATTCAGAGAGTTTCTTGAGAACTTAAACACCAAGGAGTTTATTCCATCTGAGGTAGTCCAAATACACGAAGAGGCGATCTGCGGCAGCCTGCAACTTTCTAACTGCAAATATTCCCGCGCGAAAAGTCAAAAGAAAAAGTCAAAGTCAAAGAATAAAAAAAAAATTGGTATATGGATAGATAGGGTAGTTATAGGTAAGAAAAATGTATTGTAAGGTTTTCTCTAAAGGTAGTTGTGATTTAGTTGCAGTGGATGGTAAAAGTGATGATAGTCAAAAAGAGTGAAATGGCGGTGGTACGGTGGCAGGGGTTTGACAGAAGCGGTGAAATGGGGTGGCAGGGGTCTGACAGAAGTGGTGACATGGCGGCCCAGTATCAATACCACTCACAAAAAAAAAACAGCACTTGTATTGTGGCCTTTCAATTACCACTGGTAAATACTAGTAGTAATTTATACTCTACAACTGTGACTGAATTTGAAGTCACATTAGTTCAGAGTAAACTCTATTCTATATTTTTTACTATATAAGAGAGAAACTTCTCAACATACTATCTTTTCTCTTCTTCCTTCACTCCATCCTTATCTACTTCAATGATTTCTTATTCTTCATTAATACTTTTTATATTCAATTTATTTAGTGCATACCTATTCTCTATGTCTCTTTGCATTGCAGTGCCTGGTTTCTGTCATGATTCTCTCCCAGTTACTATTGTTTCCTGTCCACTTTGTGGCAAAAATCTCTGACATCCTCTTCCTGGCAGTATAAAAAAACTTGCTTCTCCTTTGAAGACTACAATATCTTGATCAACTCAAAGCCAAATTGCCTCTGCCGGTGGTACCAGGTATATAATTATTGATTCTGATCCCGAAAATTCCCATGCATCTACAGCACATACTGTAAAATACCATGTGGCTGAAGGCAGTGAAATTGATAGATTTGCTTCATTCCAAGCCAATAGAAAGAAGATTACACAGACCAGAGCAGAGGGCTTTGTTATAACTTATAAGAAGGATCAACTGATATTGAAGGGAAAGTTTGAGGTTGGAAGTAGAAAGGAAGCAAAGGTATTTGAGAATCGTTCTGCTGATATCTGGGTTGGATATGATGTAGCTGGAGCATGCACATTCAAACTTCGAGATATTAACATACCTAAAAAATACATATAAAATCAATTATTGGTAATAAATTATATAGGATCTGTATCTTTACACTTTGAAGATATCAAACAGGTCATTACAGATCTTCCTGAGTTTATTAATGCAGGTATTCTAAGCGATTCTTATGCCTTTCTGGAATACATGAAGACCAAGGACCTGCGAAAATTCGGAACACATCAGCAGCTTGGACCATATCTTGCAACATGTGTCAGCAATGGTGCCTTTGCCTGTGTTGCTCATTTTATACTATGGCAATCATTGACAATTGGTGCCCTTGTGAAGTACTTCCCAGCCTCAAAGCCGATGTTTGTGGCAATTGCCTATGAAGGATATATTCACACCAGTGAAGAGGAGGATATCCCACTTGCAGGAATGGGGAAGCGAATTCCAAAACAATCTGGTATTAGAGAGAATATGAGGAAAAGATCATTTTCAATGGCTATGAAAAAATAGATTCAAATAATTGGAGTACACTACATATTTTTGAAGTTGAGAGGTCATACAGGTCAAAGTTCTGAATGAATCATCATCGCCTGATGCTGGGCATACACCTAGCCCAGAAGGTAAACGCCTGTGATCTCCAATGAGTATTCCTGTTCTTGAGACAGGTACCACTGAGCTAGCAGACTTGATATCACCAGAACACAGCATATCCATAAAACCAAGCAAGGGGAAAAATACACAGGTCACAATTAAGAAGGAGCACTTGGAATGACTAGATAGTTCAGTGAATGGACAAGGAAAGGGAAAAGAAGTAGACAACAAAAAGGATAAAAAGCTTCCGAAGAGATATGTATATGAATCTGCAGCTATTCATGGTAACAATCATAATATGATGATAATGATGCGGAATGGATTGGAGGGTTTCAGGATAATGAAGAGGAACTGACAGAAATTGATGAGTGAAAGATGTATTATTTTTAGTATATTATACAAGGAAGAAATTAAGCTATTTGCACACTTCCATCTAGATCCACTTCCTGAATAGCTACTGTATTAATACCTGATGGTTCAGCCCAATCATAAGCACCTATAGGACGTTTATCTCTTTCTAACAATGGCTCTTTACCGATTCTCATATGCAATTGAATTTCCTGCCTCAGATAACTAGCTACTGTATAGTTCAGTTAAAATATACATTTAACACCAAGCCATGCAGAGTCCAAGAATACCCTACATATATGCAGGTTTGTGAAAAGATTGGCCCTGTTGGTCTATACCATCGACAGTAAGAGGATATGGATATCCTCCATTGGCAAGCTTTGATTCATACTAGGATATTGTTATATCGGTTAAAGTTCGATGGAGGTCAATTTTTATATCATCAATATGCAGTAGTCCTGAATGGATTTTGAAACTGCATACCATAGCCAGCTATACTTCATTGTAGAGTTTGCAATACTGGAGGATTGCATTTCTTTCCACAAAATCGGGCATTTGGATTTCAATGATGTGGATGGAAAAAGTTGAGAACCGGTTTTCCTGCAATTAGATATTGTCGATTTTTTGGCTTTTGAATATTGTGTATATTCCATAGGTGTGCAAAATGTTTTATCTGGTGTCGTATAATTGGCAAATAAATATAAGCCATTGCAATCAAATCTTTCTCAGAACCATCGAAATGATATTCCATCTTCAATATTTGAAACCAGGTCTAATACTCTATTAGCTATCAACAACTTAACAAATGCAATTATACATATCTGCCATTGGTGTGTCTGCCTGGATGTAAGTTCCACCCACCATCCTTCAATTCGGCTATTTGATTTTGATCCACCATAGCAGTAACCAGATTTGAATGTTGCTTCTGCATCAGCTGCTTGTTCAAGCTGCCATTGTATATTGGCCATAAGATCAGTGTCTGTTCCTCAATCAGATTGAATAATTGCAGGGCGCATGTCCTCATTTCCTTTCAACACATCACGATACTGCTGTATAATATGTATTGCACAAGTCACAAAGAGTCCAACAAAGACTGATGTGTAATATGATGAATAGCCTGCAACAGATGTATAGATTCCAATTCCATAGTCTCGAAATATCTAATGTCCATCCACAGACCTCACATAATCTGGCCCTGGAACAAGGTATTTATCTACTGGAACCCTACAGGTCCTCAATGGTGGAGTTCTAGCAAGTACTGCAGTTGGATCTAATTCCTTCATGATAGCAAAGATTCGATCCCTGGCTACCGGAATTCCACCAATTCCCAGATGTCTCCACATATACTCTCTTCCATATTGTGCAGGTAGACCAAACTGTAGTTCGATAGTAATTGCGGTTCTCAGTCTTTCGTTGGCTTGATGGAATGCATCCAGTCGTTGTACTCACTGCATCAGCCCCCGTGATCTATGGAGCTCCTGAAGATGATTCTTGGTAATTTCAAAACCTAGTATCTTGTTAGTATTTATATTGTATTGATACAAAAAATATATGCAAATATACCTTCATCATGAAGAATAGGCAGCATTTCTGAATCTTCAAGTCCAAGTAGATAAAAGCAAGTAGAAATTCTAATTCCTAGTTCTGGGGTATCCACAAATGGACATCGTTGGAAAAATTGTCAATTCAAAAGAATAGTATATAAGGCTCGTATACTAATAGAAATATCATGATCAATGGCAAGGACATTGACTACTTGTAAGGCAGTCATATTTCGTTCAAGATATAGATTTTGAATAATATTCTGCATACACTCTGGATCTTTAGCTGGTCTTCCTGGTCCATCGTTGGCTATATTAGAAATAGAATGTAGGAATATAAAGCAAGTCATAAAAGGTGTATAAGTATTTGAGGATATTAAGCTTCGAAAAAATAGAACTGGAGTGAAATATTAGATCTGATCAAGACCAGTCTTTTATATTAGTATGTTGGACATGGAAAAAGTATTTGAGTAAAATATAGTGTAAATTTTATTTGTAACTTTGATAGACATTAGGTCATGGGGATAGAGAAAACCAGGACACAGGCTGAGTCCTTGGAGATCTATCCTCCTAATGTACTTAGTGTTGGAATTATAGTATTTCATTAGTTTTCCATTATGCAATACATGATTCACCTGTATTTGCAGGGCTGCTAGCATGAATATTTATCCCAGGCAAGAATTATATATATTACTGTCAACTAATTAAAAATCTGCCAGTATTGTTTCTACTCTCTACCAATCCAAATAGATATTTCCAATTTTGCCCCAGCGGGTAATTTGTTTCAATTTCCTCCAAATCAATCTTAAGTACTGGGTCACCAGTACACTCACAAGGCTTATATTTATTCGCTTCTTTCAGCGAGTTACTGGTACCGAAGTTCACAGCTTTAATGAGATTCCATTGTGTATTGATACCTGAATGATAAACACCAGGCCAGGTGATAATCATATTTCTCTTATTCTGAATGTACTTGAAACATTTGTATTGATATTCTTTCCAGAATTTCTTTGTCAGAGATAGTCCCTGCTCAGCATTGATTACAGCTTGTTGGTCAAGAAACTGTGGACAACTGAGTGGAATTTCTATTGTATCCTTAAATGGTAGAATATCTGAACTCAGGAAATGTATTAGATGATTTAATTAATAGAATGGGAGAATAATCTGCTATATACCTTGTTGATAGTGAAGAAAGTTCTGGAAATACTTGGAAGGAACTATATACCAAACCTTAGAAGCTCCATCGATCTGATAGTTGGCACTGTACAGGTGATAATCTTCAACATGCTAACAAATAACTGTGCCTGGAGTACCACCATATACACAGGGATTATGAATCCCTTCAATGTCTGTAGTGGATAAATGAATAATATTGAAGTCCTTTTCAAATACTCTCAAGGGAGAATACTGGCGTTCAAAAAGGGATACTATGAAGTATATTATTAGAATCTACTGTCTTAATCCAATGATGAGAAAAACACACCTGAAGCATCCACACCATATGGCTTGCCCTTCATGGCTGACCCCTCAAGTTCCTTGGCCCATAACTCCTTTGAATCTATCATCTGCCACTGTTCTTTATCTTTCAATGCTTCCGCCTATCTGGTGATTGCACCTCTTTTGTCCTGTTTATTTCTCATAGTCCATGTCTGTTGGAATGCATTGATACCCTCTATACCATGTGGAAGTAGAAATTGCATCCTAGTTTCAAATCGTTGTTTAGGACCCATACTAATTGACCCATTCTTATTTTTCTTCCATCAAGATTCATCCTCCTCTAATTCCAAAAATTGCAGGTGGAAAGCTCCAAAACGCTCACCACACTATCTTACTGCTCGTAGCCAGTCTTCAAAGTTCTCCATCGCATAGGCAGATTGTCGATATATAGTGGGCTGGCTGAGATTGAGCTGTAAAACCTCACCAAATTTTGAAGACAGGGCAATTCCCCTTTTTTCTTTGTCAACAGGTACAGAACCAATTGGTATAAGAATATCCTGGCATCCTAACAAAGCAGTTGGTACACAATACTGGTACTATAGTTATGTATTGTATCTTACCAGCTGGCATTGCTCTGACATATCTATGTGACTGCCATTTACCCCTGTTCTTGGGATTGGCAAAAATGTACTGAGGCTCTTTACCTTCATCAAATTATTCCACACTATGGTCATTAACGGTGTACTGCTTGCCTACCATGGTGCTGGTAGATGGTAGTGGTAGTTAACAGTTGATAATTGGTGGTATAAATGGACTTGCAGACAAGTACCTAGGTAGTGAAGATGTAGAGTGGTTAGGGTTGCAAGCCGCCATTTCACTCAATGTGTGATAGGGTAACACCATACTACTGCCATTTCACTTCTTCTGTCACACCCCTGTCACTGGTACCACTGCCATTTCACTCTTTTTGCCAACCACCTGCTTCCACCACAACCACCTACTACAACTACAACCACCACCACCACAACCGTTAGAGAGATCCAAGAACAGCTTATCCTTATATTTAACTACCTTATCTATCTATTTACCAAATGTTTTTGTTCTTTGACTTTGACTTTTTTATTTTTCATTTGACATTTCATGCAGGAATATTTGCGGTTAGGAAGCTGCAGGCTGCCGCCCCATCCCAATACTGTTGAAACCAAGAAAAGAATGCACTGGCTAGGAGTCGAACCTGAAACCTTTCCAATACTAGAAGGATGCGCTACGATTGCGCCACCGGCCCTTGATGCGTGTAGCTTGATATGTTCCAACTCTACCCCTCAAGCCACATTCCATCTGGTGTGCTATTGCTGGGGCAAACCCACAAGCCACCCAAACGTCTCTGCAATGGGCAAAAGGTATCAGTAACCCGGGCACATAACCTGTTGAAATCAGGAAAACAATGGACTGGCTAGAAGTCGAACCTAGAACATTTCCTATACTAGAAGGATGCGCTACCATTGCGCCACCGGACCTTGATGTGTGTAGATTGATATGTTCAGACAGATACCTTATTCCTTGAACCGAATGAATGTCGATATCTCTTCATAGTTTGGGATTCTACATAATGGTTTATGTCCTTGAAGCCACCAATCAACTTGATCTTCTTACTCAACTATTTCCCAACTTACTGAAAACACATCTGTTGACAAAAGATTTAGCCCGCAGGAACTACAAGTTTTTAGATGGCTAGCAAAGCCGCTAGAATGGAATGGAGGGTGATTGCTCAGTCGCCGAGTAGACTCATACATATTGAGTCACTCACCACCTGCACAGCCACTGGTGATTTTTAATGTAGACCTTCAGCCGAGGTTCAGATTTCACGGTTTCCATTGAGTATATAAAGCTCATGATTTTCCTTCTCTCAGATTTTGAACGTTAGACAATTCAATCTCTCCTTTGATACACAATTGCTCCCAACAGATTATGAGCCCAGCGCATCTTTAAGTTGAATCGTCATCTATCAATTTTATTCAGTGTGCATCATTTGAGGAACCAGCACCCAGCTTCCGAAAGCCATGAGTATCGACCTCGAGCCCTCCGAGGCGTGCACACAACTCCATGTGTATTACAGTGCAGCTTCCGGTCGACCTCGGTTGAGTCCAGAAGCGACCTGAGAATGCAGTGTGAATCGATTGACAGAAAGCCTCGAGTACTGACTTCAAACATCCAAAGCCTCAAGTATCGACCTCAATCACCCGAAAGCCATGAGCACCCAACCCAAGCACATGTACACATCCACTACCAGTCATGTTGACCTCGACCTCCGTCATGAAGCTTAATGAGCATAATTACCATGCCAGGGCTATTGAAGCAAAGAATCCCCTAGAGCATCTCAACGTTTGGAACGTTGTAGATGGCTCCACGATTGTCCCTCAACCACCGACTGCTCCCAATACAACCGCGTCCACCTCCGAGGCTGCAGACATTGTGGATATTAAGTTCAACTGTAAGCCCGAATCGAAGGACCTGGCATTCAGCATGCGATGCGATCTCTTCCTTCGAGATTGGCGGGCTTACTGTAACAACTATGAGAAGGCCAGTGGAATCATTAGCGGAATGCTAGCACCATCAGTAGGGAGCCGATATATGGACGAAAAGTTTGACGATCCCCAAGTGCTATGGGACAGAATAAAGTCAGACTTCGAAGAAATTATCAAACTGGATGGAGAATATGAAATGGCGAAGCTAATGACATGCAAACTCGAATCATACCCATCATTCCCTGAATGTATCATGGCCCAAGGGAAGATCATCAACGACCTTGCAATATGCAGCATCGAGGTCGAGGACAGGTGGAGAAGGTTCTATCTCTTAACGAATGTGCCAAATACGGATGAATGGAGAACCTACGCATCAACCCTGAATCCCACTGGGGAAACGAGTACTGTGGTAGAAATCACTAGCGACATACTTTCATTCGAGGCCAGCCATCGAAGTGCCAAAGGTCTTCCCCCTGATACAGCCCTTTTTATTTCAAAAAGGGCAGGGGTAGAAAGGGAACTCCGACCTATGCTGATGGCCAACAAGACACGTGCATATATTTTGGCTGCGGATGAAAAGGCCATATCAGGTATCAGTGCAGAAATAGGCAGAAGTGGTCCTCAAACTCTGAGAAGAATTCAAAGAAGGATGTTGCGAACCAAGCCTCAAACAAATAGACACCCAACTCCGAATTCTTTGCATTCTCGGTGATGGCTGTTGACGTCCCTTCGACGAGTCGACCCTCTGACAATTGGATCCAAGATTCCGGAACCACAAACCATGTAACTGGCAATTGACATCTCTTTGAGTTGTTTGAATTGATTGCATAGGGGGAGCACCAATTTCAAACGGCAAATGACACCCTTGTTGATGCTGAAGGCAGTGGTACAATTATGTTTTATGCCGATAGGCCATATGCAAAGCCGGCAAATGATACATTACAGAATGTTCTATACGTACCGGCGTGCAGCACGAACAATCTACTAAGCGTCATTCAACTCATGCCAAAAGAAGTAAAAGTCGACTGCAGCATTGAAGGAGCACTGGCTACTATTGGTTCAACAGTTGCCTATCATGCACTATTGGTCAACAATCACTTCATGCTCCATGCACAGCCATCGCCGAAGCCATTAGAATCCACAAGGGCACTAATTGAAGCCATGCCTTCAGAAGTTACCGAGACCTGCTCGAGCATTCGGCAATCTGTTGACGACAAAGTCATCCTCACATGGCATACTCAGCTCGGCCACATTTCACTACTCGCCGTCAAGCAACTCCCGAATCTTGTCAAGGGCATCAAACTGCATACCAGGAGCCCATCGAGCTGTACCTGCGAGGCCTGAATCATGGGAAGAATGTTCTGGAAGCCATTTCAACCCTTGAAAGCCGAAGACAAGGTTAAAACACGACTTCTGGAACTGATTCACTCCGAAGTGATCGGGCCAATTGCGACTCCGACAATGCGAGGCTTCCGATTCATGATCATGTATACCAATGACTATTCAAGATACACTGAAATCTACTTCACGGAGGCCAAATCCGAGGCGCATGAGAAATTCGAGAAATATGTCGCGAAGGTTGAAAATCTGCATTCGAAAGTGACGGTGTGCCGAATGTGCATTGATGGGGGAGGTGAATACGGAAGCAGAGAGAAGTTTCTTGAATACCTGGCACTGGGAGGCCTTATTAAGGAAGTATCGGCTCCCTACTCCCAGCAACAAAACTGTCTCTCAGAATGATGCAACCGGACGGTAATGGATTCTGCACGATCGAAGCTCAAGCATGTTGGAATGCCAAATAAGCTATGGGCAGAAGCAGTAGCGATGGCAGTGTATATTAAGAACCGACTGCTGACATGATCAATCCCAAATTTGACCCATTGCCCTCGGTCGCACCGAAAGAAGCCTGATATATCCAACCTCCGAACCTTCGGCTGCTTAGTCTATGCATGCATCCATGGAGACCTCAGCAAGAGACTTGTCAATCACGACAATAAGTGAGTACTTCTTGGATAGTCTGCAGAGACCTCGACACAGTATCGAGTAATGGACATCACTTCCGGCCGAGATTTCATGGCTACGGACATTAAATTCGATGAATCTCCTCACTACTATCAACTTCTAAAGTCACCACCACAAAAAACCGTCATGCTCAAACCTGCTACTGAGCCAAGCATCTTCGACAACGATTCAGTACCTGGCACCAAATCACCGAACCAGCCCCCGAAGTGGTCGAATCAGCTAGTGAATGTCTCCAGCCAGCACTCGACAGTCCGTACAATTAACCCAATAGCCGACGCCTCCAATGCTGATCTGACACCTCCTCCATAGACCCCAGAGCCTGAGGCCCAGACGTCCCGAGTGGTCCAGAACAACCCAAATGCTACTGCATTGTCCAGAACTCGGAGTAAATGAAGTACTGTATGTACAGCTATGATGATAGAACAAGGCCCAAAGACGTTTCGGGCCACAATGAATACCAAAGATGCCGACTAATGGAAGGAAGCAATCAATAAAGAAGTGGCTTCGATGGAAAGCCATGGAGTATTTACTTTTGTCAAAACCGTTCCGGAAGGTGCTAGTATAATCCAAAGCCGATGGGTCATGGGAAAGAAGCGACTAGCTAAAGGACAAATTGACAAGTGGAAGGTTAGACTGATCTGCCGGGGAGTCCTACAGAAACCTGGCGATTGTAATGAAATCACTGCTCCAGTCATCGACTCAACCTCGATTCCACTTGTTCTCGGCCTGGCGGCCAAATACGTCCTCGAGATTGCTGTGCTCAACATCCCGACGGCGTTTTCCGGTTGCTCGTGGTACGAAACAACCTACATGCGACTGCCTGACGGAGAAAGCATGATGGACTTGTATGGCCGAGACGGACCACAGCAGGGAAACAACAAAGTCACGCCCAGGACAAACGTAAGCCTGGGCGCATTGGACACTGAAATCAAAACCTCTTGAGCCTCGATGTGGCGTGACACTGCATATGCGTATGCACTACCCCTGGCGTTGCGTTTGCGCCTCCTGACGTAGTATTCCTTACTGATAAAACTATGCACTGCACATATTTCTGACTGACGCAGTATCTCTTACCGAAGCAGTCATACAGTGCACATACTGATTGATCCATAATACTTCTCATATAACGCCTGGGTGCAATGTACACCTTGATATAGCACAGTGTTCACTGCATGCGACGTTTATACCATGCTCTGAATTGCACTCACATCTTGGATGCCGGATACAGTGTGCATTATGTTCAATATTAAGATATTTACAGTTTCCCGTTCCAAATGCCATGCTACACGTCGCAGCCAGCTTGAAGCACATCCTGTAAACCACTGTCTTCTTCCCTGACATCCACCGAATCCAACTCCACATCCATGTACGCGTCCTCATCCTCATCGATATTCAAATCTCCATCTTCATCCTCGTCCGCCACCCCCTCATTCTCGACCTGATCATCCTCCAGCTGGAGGCCACCATGTGGCTGGGCATGACTCCTGGCACTGTGTATGTCATCATGCTCGTTGTCGCTATCATTGACGCCATAGTAAACCCTATCCTGGGCATCGAAAAACAAATGTTCAGCAATGGTGATGTTGATCACAGAAATGATTGGAGTCTCAATGTCCGGCTCCATCATCAGGGCTTCCATGGCAGTTTTGTATAACACCACCCCACAAGGTTTGGTAGCAACAGCAGGCGTGTCATTTGCTCCTGTCTCAGGTAGAATGAGGTTGTTGCGAGCCACCCGTATGGACTTGATTACCTTCTGTCCTCATGGAGATGGGAGATCGTTCCAAATATTCATGAGATTGGTGTAAGTTTCTGCAAAATGTTAGAGCAATTGCATACAATGTGAAAGCCATACTTACTGCTGTCATTAGCTCGTGAAGTAGTATTTCCACTCCGGCCTTTTCCGCCGGATTTCCAAGTCATCGCTTGCACCCTTTGTCGGAGCTGAACCTCCATTTCTTTGCCACTCCGTCAGTGCGTGATGCAATGCCGTACATGATAACACAATCAGTGCCGGGGGTGTCTGTTCTCGAATGCAGTCTTGGAAGCCCTCGAAATGCTTGCCGCGTTTGCGTATTTGTTGCAAGAAATGTAGATACAGAAATCGTGGAATCCCCTTGGCAAGAAAGTAGCTAGCTCGTTCCAGGTGGTATGAGTGATGCTGAGAGTTGCAGACAGGACTCACCTTGGGTTCGTTCGTACAATCGCATTGGTGCACAGTAAATGTACAATCTGACAGTATTTGGTGAATGTGTATGCGGCGTTCATCATCGTCTTCGAAACGATGCAAGTTGTATATCATCCCCCAACACAATTGCGGGCCTTCTTAATTATGTGCGATCTGACTGCATTTGAACTGTTTTTGATCTGACATAAGGCGGCCGGTTAGTCAATGAGAATGCAATTCTGGGAGATACTCAACTATCTTGAGGCACTCCTTCTGACATTCTGGGAAGCGAATATATACTGCTTCCTGCCTACATGCCTTGGGCCAGCAATTTACTACTGACTTTGTGTGGAAACAATACGTCAGTCACAATCTACCACTCTCAAAATTGTATCAGCTACCAGAATAAAATCCGGTTCAGTTGGAAATAGTCTCTCGCTCAACATTTGCTTCTCCATCATGCAACGAATTGATTCCAGTACTGCAGTAAGTCTCAGGTCACGTGGTGCGAGGACAATTCGACTGCCATATCGTTTGCTGCTGCCTCACAGACTCGACGGTGTATTTGGTAGAGACGATGGGGTTAATTGTGAAGGCAATGATGATGGGTATGGACTGTGAAGTTGACTAAGGTTTGGCGCTGAACGAATACCAAGAGAAATATTCGAGTGTGTTGGCGACATCGAGTTGGAGGCTTGATTCGGCGGGGAAGCAACGGGTTCTGGGATGGATTTGGCGCAGATTCAATCTGTGTAGATGCTGAGGCAATCTGAGTAGTCGAACCTTTGATATGTGAAGCTATAGCCCTCATCCGCTTTCGCTTCTGCTTGTCAGCCTGCAACGTGGATTTTCTTATTTTACCGTTTGCAGTACGTGGCATTGGGGAGACAACTCCGGAAGTGGCCAGTGCGGCTTTTGGGATTGATGATACGGCCTTTTGAAATGGCTTTGTTGTTCGAGTCATTTTCAGAAGGCAGAACTGGTAGAAACGAAGGCAGAAAGGCAGAAAGGCAGAAAGCACATGAGTGCACAAAGAGTGCCAAAAGAGTGAAGTTACAGTGGATCGAGTTGTGATTTGCACGTTGCAGGCAGAACTGACATGTCGTTGAGCATTGCCCCTGAAAAGTAGTCTCATAATGGGGCAGATTCGCACCATATCGTATTAGCTTGTCACGAAAGTGTAGCGTACAATCTACATATGATAGAAGCATCTCCTGAAGATGCAAACACAACCCTGACTAGCCCGAAAACAATTAGAAAACCCGACGCCAAAAGAGTGAAACCAAATCCCTAACGTGTCGTTAGCTTGCTAGTCAATTGCAGGAATGACAAGGAATATACTGAAATGAGTCAATCAAATACCTGCTTCCCCTGGACCCACGAAACCACACACAATAATGCCAAGAAATCCCAAACGAGACTAAAAACAACTCTGTTAAATGCAAAAACGACTCCACCTGACCCTAACAAAAGATGCCAAACCACTACTAGCCCCCATACACGAACCTAACACGTGTGTCAGTATGTTAATCATTTGCAGTACTGTTGGACGTACCAAAAACAATCACTCATCCATCATCTGTGGGGTCAAATGCGACGCCTCCAGCAGTATGAAGCTCATAATCGCATTGACCTCTTGGTGCGTGCCAATTCCCACCAACTCCGACAACTCCTTAACACCCACCGACACCGACAAAATGTCACACATTACCTCCTCAACCGACCTGGTCTCCCGCTGCAGCTGCAACTCCACCATCGCTTGCGACTTCTGAACACCGACCGATACCGACGAATCTACCAACTTCCCGTACCTCAATATTGCGATCTTTGCCCTTACTCATGCAGCAGCTTCATTGATTGCCTTGTCTAACCACGCAGGCGACTCGGCTCTGAGAGAGATACACTTGACGTGGTGTGTAGCAGTCACCTCCAGTTGTGTTATTGGTAAGTGGTGTATTGCAACGAACCTGGGAGCAGACGTCGGGCACTCGGCCAATTCAGAGGCACCAGGTGTTTTTGAGAGAGACGGTAGTGTTGGTGGTGGTTGAGTAGCCCTTGCAATACTAGGAGGGGCAACTGCCATTACCTTCAGAACAGCCACAACGATAAGAGGGTTGTATGCTGTAACCGAAAAGAAGGTGGCAACAGAGTCGTTGCTCTTCAGTCGAGTTGAATCACATGGCCGCAGAGAGGTTTTGCCAGGCTTGACTAGACACCCAAGAATACAACTGACAGCTCCAGCGGGACATAGGTGGCTCTCAGCACAGTGTATGGCCTCTGCCGTGAGCTTCCCGACTCGTGAAGATGCCATCTATTTCAGCTTTGGTGAACGAAGATGTAGTCCCAACAGTCGTAGCCGGCTGGGTCATAGCTTTCAGGGTCAACAATGCAGACCCTGAAGGTGTATATAGGTGTTGGGCCGGTAGTGAGGGCATCGGTGGAGATGATATTGAGTTTTGGTTTTTTCTGGAGGGCAGAGGCAATGATGGTCGGCAGTGTTGCACGTTTGTGGGAGGGAGGCATCAGCTTGGGTGTCCCGCGACACCACATGTCTTTCTTCACATGGTCTTTGCCAAGTTTGCAGTTGTCGCAGTTGTTGGAGTCATTGAAGTCGGGGTCGGTATTGCTGTCGGTAGACAAAGGTGGGGTTCCTTTGTGATACCGGTTCATCTGTAACCGAGTTTTATCGAAACAGTCCCGAAGAACCACCCAGAACCCACTCCACCATTGGATATGTCGTGGTTGAGTCGATGCCCGTTGCTTCCACATCCCCTGAAACCATGCAAATTGTAGTGACTGGGTCCAAAAAAACAATATCATACATTAAGTCAATTGCACCATCATCCTTGACACCGTGAATGGCATACATCCAAATCAGGCCCCGAATGTTCTTGGCCATAAACTGCTTCGCGAAACCATCCAGGCGGAGAGTGTCCTTAATTGCATCTGTTTTGGAAGGGGTGGAGGAGAACTTCTTGGGTGGCATTGCAACGTTCTGAGAAATATATATAGTGGTACGGGGTCACGGTGAGGGTTAATGTATGTTAAAACACTGGGATGAGAGTGGTAAATGGGTAAAGATGGAGTAGATAGAGAAGATGAAGAAGAATCGAAATGGAGGGAGTGTACGGCAGTATATATACAGTTCAGAATGGACCATCCAAGGTGCTGGAATCGTGTGGAGCACATCGCAGCAGAGTTGAAACTGTTCGTGATGTCAAACATCATGCTTGCAGAGGAGGTTTCCTCATCGTGAGCCACCATCGGCACTTCTCTTCCGGCCTGAACAATGTACAGCATGTTTCATTCGACTCTGAGAGTTATTTGGACCACTCCTTGACTGTGAGACACTCTTATTATTTGATTGTCAGGTCCAAGCGTTGAAGTCTGTCAGTTTGAGTTCCTGATATAAGGCTGTGACGTCAAATTCCAACATAATGATACAGTGCGGCGCCACAAACAGTCGTGAACTGCCGTGTACAGTGAGAGAAGTGTCACCGGCATGTGTGGAAGTGCATAGATCTTTCCAGGCACAGCCATTTGACTCGGTGCCGCGGTATTATGAACTGTGAAGTCATGTCTTGGCACAGAAAACGAGTTATATTGAATGTTTTCAGCCGTGTTTCGCCCAGTGAAGTGCACTAGCAGTCCAAATGCGCTAGCAGCCAAGTGCGCTTACCGCTCAAGCGTACTTTCAAGCCTGCATTAAACTAATAGTGGACTAAATGCAGGTCATGATGCACATATAAGTGCATGATTCATGGACGATATTCAAGAGCCTCCGTGGCACCCAACCTATTTGTATGGCAGCGACCCCTGAATGGCAACGCTCAAAACAATCGGCCAACTGTGTATACAACTCTCAGCATGTTTTACACCAAACGTACCACGGCTCCCATACGAACTCCAAATCGATTCTGTTATGTTTGCTTGAAACCTTATAAGTCTGGCCTGTGACTCTACAATCACATTGACCGCAATTATCCTCAATATCACACTCATCTCCTTGAGACAAAGGGAGACTCCAAGCCATATCAACGCGTTCGAAATAACTCCCAGCAATGCGTGCAGAATTCACAGAGTGGTCTTCGCCCGAATTATAACCACCTTGACGATCCTGCCCTGTTTGCTCCGTTGCACACGTCTCCTTCTCCAGAACCACCCAAATTAGACTCAAACACAATTGCAAACTTCTCATATCCCAATGCTGGTGCCACTGTTGCATACATTCCCACCGACGACAAGTACAACTCTGAGCAATGCTTAGACAACCTGTTCCATCCATTCAACAGTCAAGAGGAGTACAATTTCCTAGAGCTCGTTATATCGTAAGGTCTTCACGCCAATGTCATCGATGACTTACTGAAGGGCAGCTGCCGGCATAAAGACAGTGTGGGCGATTCTCTGACATCAAATTACCACCTGCGACAGAAAGTCGACGCAACGGAGGATGGACTCGGCCATGGCTCCTGGAAGACAGCTACATTGCAGATGGCTTAGAATGTGCAGCATCTGGATGCCATTGAGTTTTGGTACCGTGATAATATACAGTGTGCGATATCGCTACTGCGGCAACCAGCATATGAGGAACATCTTACATACACTCCGAAACGTTGCTTCAATGATGCTGGGCACCGTGTTTACAATGAGATGCATACTGGAAACTGGTGGTGGGATAAGCAAGTAAGCATTGTTTTTATACCATTTACAATTCTCACAATTGTGTAGACAACACTACCCATTGGTGACACGCTGGTGCCGATGATATTCATGTCTGATGCCACCCACTTCACAAACTGCTCTGGCGACAAGAAGGCATGGCTGATATATATGACGATCGGCAACCTATCTGCAGATGCACAGATGTAGCACACAATGCCAAGCGTGTTGTTGGTCACCCTTTAGCCCATTGCCATCAACATGCACGATGTCCCCCTAATAAGAAGAAATGTTTAGAGAGAGCATAACCGAATGGTCTCTCAGAATGTACTGCAGCATGTTCTGCAACCCCTACTCAATTCTGAGACTACAATCTTCTATGCCCGCGGTGCTGATGGCAACTTCAGGCATTGTAATTCGACACTGACTGCATGGATGGCAGATTATCCCGAGCACTGTGATCTTCATAACATCAAGAATGGTGTATGCTACTGGTGCAAATGCCCCAAGCAGGAAATGGGTAATCTTCCCCCCCAACACGAGGGACACAACCTGCGGGCTCATAATATGAATTGTATGTTCTCGGATTCAAATACATCTCTGAGTATCGCCGAACTCAAACACCATGATGTGAATCCAGGCTTCAACATCTTATGGTATTCTGATTGCGTCACAAGTTTTCTTCCCAAGCCTGATCTGCTCCGTACGATGCAAATTGGGATGTTGAAGCACCTCCTGACATGGCTTCACGAATTTCTCAAGCAGCATATGCGGCTTGACAAGTTCCACAATATTTGGCTGTCGGTGCCTGCATACCATTACATGACGAAGCCAAGATGTGCATATGTGAAAGTTTCGCATTGGAACGAATGAGAAATCAAGACGATGTCCCCATTCCTTGTGGGGGTCGTACGCAATGCTCTGCGGAACCCAAGCCTCTTTTAGCATAGTGTTTTTGACTGTGCAATTGAGTGCTCTCGCACTCTTATTGGGTTCTATTTCTATTGCCAGTATGACTCTCATGATGATGGAACGCTAGACCTTATGGTCAATGCTCTACGCCGCTTCCACGATTCGAAGGGTGTGTTTCAACAATTCAGAACTGGCAAATGACTTGCAGCAGAGGCCAAAGAGAGACGTACGGAATTGTTTGCCGAGTGGGATGTGTAGTTGAATTCGGAAGAAAACAAGGAGAAATTGGCAGCCTTTCGACAGCGTATTCACGATGCCTGGAAAGGTATTATCGATGTAGAAATGGCCGAATACATTGAAGATGGTTGTGATTTCCACTTTCCCAAGATCCATCCCATGCAGCACTTCCGCGAGCAGATACAACGATATGGATCGCTAAAACAGCTGTTGACAGAGATAGGAAAAAGTTCTCAACAGAAGCAGATTAAGGACAGGTTCAATGCCTCGAATAAGACCGGTGCTTACTATACTTAGATGATCAACTACTACCTTCGGAGTGATGCATTCGCAGTCAGAATGGCCAATCGCGACGCATGGAATTGTAAAAGAGCTAATCCACAGGTGACGACAGACCTGGCGACAGACACAACCACCAGACATCATTTATTGAGGTTCGACTCTCCGCAGCAGCACAAAGAAAAGGAGAAAGTCAAGGACTTTCAAGGTCTCTTGAAAACGATCAGTGACGACGTCCTCCGAAATGGCCAATATGATACCACCTATCGTTTTTTACCCTCCAAGAAGGTCATCATCGATTCGGATGATCTCTCAAGCAGTGCTGCCGTAATTTACCATGTTTTGGAGGTAGAATCATGCAACATGCATGGCGAGCCCATCATTCAGAAGCTCAATTGTACTGGAAATACATGATGGTATGTCGGGGCTGCACGCCATGACCAAACTTGGCAACTTAAGGAGGGGCAGGAGCTGTCACACCTGGCACTGCAGGGACGTTCACCGTACCGTATGTTTCGTCCATTCAAGCTGCCAGTTGTTCATTCGCGCGGCGAGAACAAATTTTGGCTAGCATATGTTGAAGTGGTAAACCCTGCTAACAGTCGAATGCCGGAGTGTGCATGGCAGCTAGTCAGGGTAGTGAAAGTATCTTCTGGAGGTGCATATGCAGTTATCAGTGGAGGAAATATTGTGGGTGCGGCTGATTTAATTCCAGAGGAGCCCATTGCATCAAGGTTGGAGAATAAAGAATGGATAGTCAATCGTCATATAGATCTAGCGACCTGGAACGATGTTTATGATATGCTGGAGGATGAGTTGAATACAGTGGCAAAGAGGGTCTAAACGATGTTCAGAAGTGTAAATACATTTAATTGACTTGTCTTTTGTGTTATATTCGTACTGTTCGACCAATCAGGTTGCTTAGGTCCAGCCAAGCCATGGACGTAAGCAAAATGATTATTTGACTCCATACCAGCACCACTCAGGCGGGCACTTCTCCATGGAAAACAGCGCACGGCGCAACATTACTTTGGGATAGGCAGACGGTATGGTGATATATGAAGTACGTAGCATTATTATTACAATGCGCAGAGCAATGTTGCCACCGTGCACCGAGCACCATGCAATTACAACGGCCAGACGAAAAATACAGTATATTTAGAGTCTCAAGGCACTACACAGAATGATATGCGACAGTGTGAATACATTGCGCCTGGGGATGTTTTTGCAGTGCCTCACATTGTATCCTAGTCTGCAGGCATTGTACCCTGCATACCGACGTTGCAGGCGCTCCAGGCACACAACCTGCGTCTGGACGCAGGGATTTTTTCCCGATGCACTGGTCAAGTAGAATAAGACCCTGTATGGCATCAAGCTGGCGAACCGGGAATATTATGAAGCAGTGTTTGACTTTATCGTCGACAACCTCGGTGTCCAGGCCTCGATTGCAGCCCCTGGCCTCTTCTTCAGAGTTGAACTTAGCCAATCGAACGGCATCCTGATCCCTGTATACGTTGACCACATCATGATAATCGGCTTCCCGGACCGTGTAAACTCAATATCTTCACGACTCTAGGCTCGATTCAAGGCCAAGGGCCAAGTCCCCATTCCCGACACATTCCAGTATCTCGGCATAACGCTATCCCGAAATCGCCAAAAATGTTCAATTGCCCTCGATCTGATCGGGTATATCAATCAAGTGATTGACTGATTATAGATGGCCGACTCCTGGAAGTGTTCGACTCCGATGGAGGTCAGCCGCAAGCTCCATGCCATTAGCACCGACGAACAACCCTTCGACACCGTAATGTACCAGAAAGCAATCCGATCTCTCTTATATGCAGCACTCAGTATACAGCCCGATATCAGCTACGCCACAGCAGTACTCGGCAGATACGCAGCTAATCCCTCGTCACTCCACTTGGCGGCCGTTAACCACCTACTTAGGTATCTCCAAGAACCTGCGGACTACAAATTGACGATCTACGACCCAAGTGCTAGGCGTGACACCAAGACCATTATATGCTACGCTGATGCAGACTTGGGGGAGAAGTCGACTCGAGCAGGTCCACCTCAGGAATAGTTATTTACACCTATGGGATCCTCGTCACCTGGAAATCCAAATAACACACCATTGTTGCCCAGTCAACCATGGAGGCCGAGATGATTGCCACCACGTACGGTAAGGTATAGATCAATTGGCTCCGAGATGTTAACTCCGAAATTGGGCTCAGATTTGGTACTCGACGAATCCTCAATAACGTCCTAAATTGCGTCACCACCCACAACTCAGGCAATTTCCAGTCTGAGCGCCGGCATCTACGACTCCAGTACCACTCGATTCACGAGGCAATTGCAAAGGCTGAACTCGAGGTCAAGCAGATGCCAGGCACTGAGATGCTGGCCGATGCGCTTACGAAAGTACTTGGAGGCATAAAACTTTGACAATTTGTGGCAGAAATTGGCCTTGGATAGTTATGGATAAGAATGGAATTTGCGAAGGAGACATATGGTTTTTCTTTTGGTTTCTCTTCTGTTTGATTAGTTTCTTTTGACTGTTCAAAGGCCTTGGGCTAAAAGGGCAGTGTTGACTAAAGACTTAGCCCAAGAGGCCTACGAGTTTCTAGGTGGCTATCAAAGCTGCTAGAATGGAATGGAGAGTGATTGCTAAGTCGCCGAGTAGACTCTTACATGATGAGTCACTCGCCACCTGCACAGCCACTAGTGATTGGTAGTGTATGACCTTCAGCCGAGGTTCAGATTTCACGGTTTCCTTTGAGTATATAAAGCTCTTGATTTTCCTTCTCTCTGATTTTGTACGTTAGACAATTCAATCTCTCTTTTGATACACAATTGCTCTCAACAACATCCTCAAATATCTATTTCCCAACCCTACGTTTGCCACCGAGAAGGGTGCCCTCCCTGAAACACAGACTTCGAGATGACAAGTTCGTTCTCAGACTCCGACAGAAGATGACGAATCTGAGCTAGAGGTGGAGAACTCTAGACTTCCAGTTCAAAGACTCTGCAATCGATACATCTGACATGGAATTACAGATGAGCTTGTCAAAAGCCTGTTCGGCAAGATCTTTCCTCGGGGCAGTGATGAAGCCTGACAAATCATTGATACCGCTATACGTTATGGATCCTCAATCCGGATGGCGGCATTTGTTGGAAAACTTTATCTTTACGACCTTCTGGTTGACTGCGGAGCCGAAGTTACTCTCATAATCTTAAGCCTAGCACAGAACATTTTGGATGCAAATCTTGAGATATCGATCAAATACAACAGATCCTTCAACATCAAAGGTAACGTGGGAAAAACTACAACGAAGGGGTATCTTATCGCAGCACTCGACTTCGGTCAAGGAGTCAAGGTGAAAGAAGTCTTTTATATCTTAGGGGAAAACATATTGAACAGAGAATTCCTTTTGCCAAATCTGTTCCTAGTATCAATTAATGCCATGATAAATATGAGGTATGACTACATGATAGTTACTACTTTGTCAGGAGTACCGGTCATCATCCATGGAAACAAGTACGTAGGAAATTATCACTGGATGACAAAGAATTCAGTTCCTTCGAAATAAAAATTGATTGCTTTCATTGCGCTAGTTAATCCACCCAACAAAGAATGAGAACGAGATTGAGAAGAAACATCTAAAGAAATGTGCAAGCGTGATGGTAGTTAGAAGATGGGTCACATTTCAAGGAACATGAAGAAATCGAGGAAGAGGAAGAAATCGAAGAAGAGGAAAAAATCGGGGAAGAGGAAGAAATCCAAGAACAGGAAGAAATCGGAAAAGAACAAGAATTCAGAGGAGGAAAAATATACGAACTGGAAGAATATTGTTTTAAAGAAGATTTAGAGTTCGAAGCAGAACTTGAAAAGGCAAAAACCAAAGTAATGGAGTTCATAATAGGGTATTGCACCGAAATGTGTACTATCGAGAAGTCAATCCTCCATACAGTGATATTGGCCAATATCATCAAACAAACATCAAATGTGGTACTAGCTTTCAAAGGAGCAAACATTGATCCTCAAATGTGGATCAATTACGTGTATCTTAGCAGCCAGATAAATACTGTTGTGGATGAGATAAGGAACCTTGATGAAGCTTTACGGCAGATCGCCGGAAATTTGAGATTTAACTCTACCGATGGCTTTTTGGTATTTTCCACGATTAGTCTTGATAAGAATACATGAGAATTGACAGCTTTCGCTGTTCCAGGTCTTGGAGTTTTCTATTGGCTTTATATACCCGTCGGTCTTCCAAGCGCACCTTTTACATGCAGTACTCTTATGGTGGAAACCTTTACCAGTACACAAGAACAGAATCTCCACATTCACCTTGACAATGTTGAGACCGGAGCAGGAAAGGCTCTTCCATTAAAATCAGACAAAACTCCTTTGCAGATGGAACATGAGGCTATCAAATCGTTTAGAATTCACAGTGTTTCCAAGACTCTATGATCTTCTTCTACACCGATTGCTGTCCAATTGCACAAGCTTTTGAATCGTGCAACCTTTCTAAGAACTCTAAAGTCAATAATTGGATTCTCAAGAGTACGATTACGAAATATACCGCATTGACGGCAGGACGAATATAGTGCCGGATAGTGTGTCGAGAGTTTCGAAAGATTTGATGGTGACAATCAGTGTTCTCAGCCGTCCCGTCCGTCCGTCTCAGTGAGTTGGCATTCTTTATTTTAAACTATGGCTTACTTTTCTCATGCAGCTTCGTAGTTGACCGATCCCGACGAAAATTTCGACGACAGAAATCCCAAGAAATCGTTCCGTTCTGACATCGGAGAAGAAGTGTCTTCTGTTGCGTGCTCCCGGTGGTCAGAACGTTCCCCTCGCCAAGAGGCTCAGGAGTACGTCTTTTCGTTGTTGGAACGGTTCTTAGAGTACGTCATCACGTGTCTTGGGTTAGGGTTGGCGATCTCAAGTGTATTTAGCTACGTGTCATCTTAGACTTAGACAATCAATCGCTTCACCGAGAGTCGGTTCAACATTTGTAAGGGTACCTGATTGCTAATTATATGTTTTGCGTCGTCATTTGTACGTAACTACTTTGACTTGACGTGAACTGTTATTGACGTCTGTCACATCCGTTTCGTGTCCTTTGTGATAATGTCCTTGCGTCTTTTGTTCTATATAAACCGTGATGTCTGTCTCCCATCTCTCCTGTATGTGATAGCGTACTGGAATCCGACATGCCTCGACGAGCAGTAACCATTCAAGAACGTCACGAAAGCAACCGTATCGGTCGTCAACGCCGTCGTGAATCGCTTTGTACATCCTCTACACTTACTCCACGCCGTGCCATCTCTATTTATGAACGATGTGAACGTCATCGCGAGAGTGTTCAAGCTTCGCGTCAATCCTTTCGTCATTGATCTAATGAGAACGAATGTATCTGGTGGAACCGTCTTTGCTTGCATCGTGCGAATGCTATGTCCTTACAATGGCCGGAAGATAGACGTTGTCGGAACTGTGGTGCTAGAGTGCTTAACACTAAACATAACGATTCTAACTGGTGTTGTTTTGACGGCAGGTTGCCGTCGTACCCTGCTGCAGTTGATGTTCTGTTGAGAGCAAATCAGAGGGAAAGAACGAATGTGCTGAACTGTCTAAATTACAAAGAGAGAGAAACAGAAAGCTCTATATAAGAGAATGGGCACCATGCCCGGAACGCGCCATACCCGGAGACGACCCGGAGTTAAAACATATCCGGAGCCGAGCATCCGGAGCCGGATGTCGTGCTCAAGTTCGGGTGGATGGCCGGTGCTCTCGGCTCGATGCCCGAGAAGGCTCCGGCCACACCTCCGAATGACGTCGAGAGCCTCCGGGCTAAACCCAGAGCAGTGACGTTAGTCAACTTGCGCCAACATTTTTACTCTCTGACGGTCGGGCTTCGGGCATATCGAGGAAACTGAACAACCTTTTCTGTTGTTCTACCATTGGTACCGACGGATCTTTTCTCTACCCGCCTACTCCGTCAAACGTTGTGCTTTGCGGTCGTACTTATCACCGTATACTGGACGTTTCCTGCAGTCAGCATCCCACCTGTTGGTTCCTGTACGCTTCAGATGATAGAAACCGCGTGGCTGCGGGTCAGCGTGTCGACAGTAACATTATTCGATGTATCGATGATCAAATGCGACTACACAATTCTTACGTTTGTTGACGGTAATTTGACTAGACGTCATTAACTCAAGGTTTAGCCCTGTGGCTCTCAATGCCAGAACCTGCCAGAACCTTCTCTCGATCTTAAGGTTCCCATAGTCGGCGAAAGGCTGCTTGGTGTCGGCGAAAGTTGCTTGGTAAAAGTTTGTTTTAGATCATATATATACACGCACTTTGGACCTGTATCTAGAAAATCAATCCAGCGAGCAGGACTCAACAGTCCTTTCTTTTCTTGGTTCAACAGGTTATGAGCCCGGCACTTCCTTGTTCAAGTTTAATCGACATCTATTAGTTTTATAGAGTGTGAATTGTTTCAAGAACCAGTGCCCTCCTCCGAAAGCCTCGAGTACCGATCTCGAGCACCGAAAGCCTCGAGCAGTGTATCGACTCAGTGACGATACTTGGGCTGACTCCGTGTCCCCTGCTTCGAGCACCGTGTCGACTCCGTGTTGACCACCTCCGAAAGCCTCGAGCAGTGTATCGACTCCGTGACGATACTTGGGCTGACTCCGTGTTCCCTGCTTCGAGCACCGTCCTTGGGCTGACTCTGTGTCCCCTACCCCTGGTGTCGACTCCGTGGCGACGACCAGTTATTGAATCGACTCCGTGTCGATAGTCTCGAGCAGTGTATCGACTCCGTGACGATACTTGGGTTGACTCCGTGTTCCCTGCGTCGAGCAACGTTCTTGGGTTTACTCCGTGTTGACCACCTCCGAAAGTCTCAAGCAGTGTACCGACTCCGTGACGATACTTTGGCTGACTTCGCATCCCCTGCTTCGAGCACCGTGTCGACTTTGTGACGATCAACCTGTGTCGACTCCGTGACGACAATCTCTGGTATCGACTCCGTGTCAACTACCAACTGTTCTTGAATCGACTCCGTGTCGGTAACCCTCCCGTGTCAACTCTCTGTTGACTACTCGATCTATTACTCGACTATTCGCCATGATCACGACAACAGCCACCATGCTCAATGAGCGAAATTACCGTCAATGGGCCCTCGAAATGGAAAGCATACTCTTGGGCAGGGTTATTGGAAGTTTGTCACCGGTGAAATGCGAGTCCCACGGCCACCGATTGTGCCATCGACATCCAGTGACGCTTCAACTACTTTGAAAGTCGCTCGAGACCCCCGAGACGCGGAATACGATTTTGAGCCTGAATCAAACGATGCGGCATATCTCACGCGGTTCGAAAGCTTTCTCAGAGACTGGGAAAGGTGGCAAATGAACAATGACAAAACCTCTGGGCTGATTTCTCAATTCATGGAACCTACTACGCAGATGCGGTACAGAGAATATAAAGAACCGAAAGCACTCTGGGACAAGATCAAGGCTGATTTTGAGAAAGTGATGAAGCTTGATGGTCAGTATGAGCTAGAGAGACTGGCATCATGCAAGCTCGAAAACCATGAGTCAGTTACAGAGTGGATATCGACTCAAGATGCGATTATTAGAGACTTGGCCATCTGCGATATCAAAGTCGAAGAAAAAATGAGGAAATTTTATATTCTATCGAACCTTCCAAAATCCGATGAGTGGAGGAGTTTCAAGACCACTCTGCAGTTCAGTGGGAAGGCAGATACTGCCGCAGACATCATCACCAACCTGGAATCGTTCGAAATCACCCTCCGCCGAGATAAGGGAATCGCTCCCGATGCCGCCTTATTCGTATCGAAGAAGCAGAAGGGCCTTATGTGTTATGGATGTGGAGAGAAAGGCCATAAGAAGCCGGATTGTCCGAATAAAGATAAATGGGCCTCGTATGCGGACGAGAAGTCCAAGAGTGAAGTAAAGCTCGCCTCAGCGGCAGATTACCAATCGTTTCCCTTCTAGGTCAGTAGGGCCATGGGGGAGTGAAACTGGGAGAATTTGTGAAAGAAATCGGACTTGGGTAGATATGGACCTGGATTCGCGATAGATCAAAATAAGGATGGAAAGATGAAGAAAGATGAATTTGCATGGATGAAATGTTTGGATTTCTTTGTTTCTATACTTCTCTGTTTCGAGCCTTGGGCTAAGGGGGAGTGTTGACGGTAATTTGACTAGACGTCATTAACTCAAGGTTTAGCCCTGTGGCTCTCAATGCCAGAACCTGCCAGAACCTTCTCTCGATCTTAAGGTTCCCATAGTCGGCGAAAGGCTGCTTGGTGTCGGCGAAAGTTGCTTGGTAAAAGTTTGTTTTAGATCATATATATACACGCACTTTGGACCTGTATCTAGAAAATCAATCCAGCGAGCAGGACTCAACAGTCCTTCCTTTTCTTGGTTCAACAACGTTGAGAAATTTCGTATGCTCCGTCAAAAACCTCCGGGGGTCCTGTACGCTTTAGAACTCAAAGATCAACCTAGGGCGTCCGACGAGATTGCCCCTATCATGCACACCAGCATGATCACCAATCGTTCGCCTCGCAGTGTATACGTCTAGCGCAGCAGTCCCGGATCTAACCAAGGCGAATTCATTGACATCCTGTCCAGTCATTACGAACTTCTTCAGTACCCTATGTTTTTCTTTCACGTTTCTCCTAGCTAGAACATTAACATGCACCCGAGATTAACGCAGATGAAGTACTACCGTATGCGTTTACTGCAGAACGCCGAACGTTTTCGTTCTTTGGGAAGGCTCGCGAACGAATGCTTGGTCGGCATGTTTTCTCGCATGGAAGAGACTACCGTTTAAAATACAGACGGAGTGGTTTGATCGACCGAACAGCAGGTGATACAGATATCGACAATCATTTGGGTTCCGGATGGATTGGATCTAGAGCTTGGGCTTCTGAGCAGGTCGCGGATGCGTTGGCTTTGTGCCGCGAATTTGGCAGGCCTTCTCTATTCATTATGGTCACCACGAATGCTAAATGGACCGAGATTACGGAGCGTCTTCACCCCGGGCAAACTGCTTCTGATACACCTGGTGTCGTTGTACGGGCTTTCAAATCACGCATGTCGTTGATGATGAAATCTATTTCGTTAGTGACTTCTTTCTTCTTACTTACTGCTTCTAACTATTGATTCAGTCTCAATCTGAGTCAGTTGATTTACCAGGTCAAAGTCATTGAATTTCAGAAGCGTGGTTTACCGCATCGTTTTGAAGGTTATTCCCTTTGCGTTTGATTTTATATAAATCTTATATCCGCCTTATCTAATTGCATATTGGACCTTAGATACATCCCGAATTACCCCTTGAAACGAGTGTCACCGGTTCGAACCTCACTCAAAGCGGCGAAGCCGCCTCCTTTGCTAGTATGTAACAGGAGTTCCAATGGTGAGTGGCGAATGAGTAATCATGTGTGAGTCTACGAGTATGAGTCTACTCACAGTGTTCCTAGGAGGTCAATCGATTCCCGTCCGAGCCGGATTGTAAAATCTCAGGTGGATGCCGGGCCCGTTTGTTGCTGAGCGGCTTCAATTAGCCATATCTATGGGCTTTATAGATACCGCACAGTCAAGGTATATCCAGATACTGCCAGTTATCTTCGGTCACCGCCAGAAATCTTCAATTGCCGCCAAAAATCCCCAGTTGCCGTCAGGCATCTTCAGTTACTGTCGGGTATCTTCAATTGCCGCCTGACATCTTCAGATGACCAAGGCTGAGAAATATCTCCCGGTTCCACCAGGCCTACCGGCTTCCACAATAGATACCTGGCGGTTCTAGGCTATTTGTGGAGCCATGCCGGGCATGGCCGATGCGGCTGCTTGCAAAATGCCAGAGGTTGACCGGGCCGCCTGGAAACACTGTCTACTCAGAGAACCTTTAGGTAGGCCGATGGACTTCAGGCAAAAGCATGAGTCAACACCCTTTGCGAGGGGGACATCGGGGTTGTACCTGCCGACCGAATGCCAAGCGGCGAAGGCGATGAGCTCGCGGATTGTTAGGCCGGTGATGGTAGTGGTTGAAGAAGGCTCGGAGGATGGAGATGAACGTTTTCCTTTTGCGAGGACGGGGCGGTCACTGCCAACGACGGCATTAGTAAAAGCAGAAGTGGCCGCGCCATCATAGCTGACTGACTTCGCGAGTGCCAAGCTTGAAGTGGAGTTTTCACGTTGATGTCACATGGAATCTTGAAACAATCGAGTTAAGTTTCCCCCGCAAACTCAGTAGATTCAACTAAAACTATATCCCGGTCGGCTGGCCAATCCCAACCGCTAACTCCACATCTCTCCAATCAGCAAACGCAGCGGCAGGGGCAGGAACTGTAAAGAAGAAAGTCAGAAAAGAAGAAGTGATAATGGAAAGTGATAAAGAATGTGAAATACCAACAACAGCGGACGCGGCGGCAGGGACTAGAAAAAGGAAGTTAGAAACATCATTATCCAGTAGTTATTAGCAATGAGAAGTAGCAAAATCTTCTGAAGAAATGGCAACGGGAAGAGATAAAAAAGGTGAAATACCAGTAACAGCAGTCGCAGCGGCAGGTCCTAGAAATAAGAAAGTCAGAAACATCATAATCCAGTATTTGTTAGAATGAGAAGTGACAAAATTTTCCGTAAAAGAAATGGCAACAGGAAGAGATAAAGAAGGTGAAATACCAGCAACGGCAGGCGCGGCGGCGGCAGGGCCTATAAATAAGAAAGTCAGAAAAGAAGAAGTGACAGTGGGATGAGATAAAGAAGGTAAAGCACCGGAAACAGCAGATGCAGCCGCACGTCCTAAAAATGAGCAAGTCAGAAACATCGTTATCCAGTCGTTATTAGAAGTGAGAAGCGCTAAAATATTCTGAAAAATAAATGGCGACGGGAAGAGATAAAGGAGATGAAATACCAGCAACAGCAGGGGCGGCGGCGGCAGGAGCTATAAATAAGAAAGTCAGAAAAGAAGAAGTGAGGGTGGGAAGAGATAAAGGAGATTAAATACCAGCAACAGCAGGCGCGGCGGCGACAGGAGCTATGAATAAGAAAGTCAGAAAAGAAGAAGTGACAATGGGAAGAGATAAAGGAGGTGAAATACCAACGACGGCAAGCGCGGCAGCGGCAGGAGCTATGAATAAGAAAGTCAGAAAAGAAGAAGTGACTACGGGAAGAGGTAAAGAAGGTAAAAACCTAGAATAGCAGACGCAGCGGCAGGGCCTAGAAATATGGAAGTCAGAAACGTCATTATCCAATAGTTATGAGAAATGAGAAGTGCCAAAATCTTCTGAAGTGACAACGGATAGAGATAAAGAAACTTACAGTTTCTCCTAATGTGACCAGCAACCCCACAAGAAAAACATCTTAGCCTCCCTACTGAAGTGACTTTCAGCAACAGTAACGCAATATCATGACAATGGGATGAGATAGAGAAGATGATATACCAGCAACGGTAGACGTAGCGGTAGGACCTAGAAATAAGGAAGTCAGAAACATCATGATCCAGTAGTTTAAAATAAGTGCCAAAATCTTCCGAAGAAGAAATGGCAACGGGACGAGATAAAGAATATGAAATACCAGCAACAGCAGACGCAGCGGCAGCGGCAGGGACTAGAAATAAAAAAGTTAGGAAAGAAGAAGTGGCAATAGGAAGAGATAAAGAAGGCAAAACACCAGCAACAGCAGACGCGGTGGCTTGAGTAACTTAATATCGAGCAATTCAAGGGGGTATTACCTTTGCGACAATTCTTCACCAGGTGTCGGCCATGGCAGTTCAAGCACAGCTTCGTTTTTCTCTTTGTTGCTGCTGATGTCAGTATTGGAGAGGAGTGAATGAGACAGTCATGAGAGACAAACCTCGTTTGCTCGATCCATAGTAACTTCACGATGTGTGAGTAATATCCGGGCAGAAAATGGTTGTAAAGATGAAAGAATTGATGAATGGCAAGGACTCAATGTTACTTAATAGTAGTTATTGATGTTATTGATGATTGTGTTGACCATTTTGTAGGCCTCTAGTAACTCGGCCCACTTCTCTCTTGGTAAAACTTGGTTATAAAGTCGTTCGAGTGCTATGGCGATAGCTTTCGTCGCAACTTTTTGGTCGGGGTAATCGATGAGGTGTTTGGAGGCGTGCTCCAAGTCGGCGTTCAAAAAGAGACCTTGCTTTCCGTCTCTTTGGAACTTGGTAACGATGTAGGCTGATCCTTCGAGGAGAAACTGTTCGAAGCTTCTAGGGATAGCCACGATTGACTTTCTTCGACCGAGTGTAGCGACACCCGGCTGTCGGAGAGTGAAAGCTTAGCGAAGATTGTCGGAAACGATTGTGAAACGGTCGGAAACGATTGCGAAAACGAAGACGGTGCGGACTTTGTTCGATCGAGTGTAGCGACACTCGACTGTCGGAGAGTGAAAGCTTAGCGAAGCTTATCGAAGACGATTGCGAAACGGACGAAAACGAAAGACGGAGCGGACGGAAACGAAAGCGAAACGGTCGGAAACGAAGGACGGAGCCGTCTGCTTGTTCTCTCTGGATCCCTGCTGTGGTCACCAGTTTGTCGAGACGTCGTTCTTTAGAGAGAAAAACAGAGGCTTTTTCGGCGATCTGAAACGAGGATGATTGTCTATTGAATGAAAGCTAGACTAAAAAGTACGACCAGAGAGCTTCAATACCACGCTACACCCAATCGTGCCAAGCACACCCGCAGAGCCTCAACTTTAAAGTGACCACCTGATATCACTCGACACACTAGGGTATTGACAAACTGGATGAGGGCCAACCGCGGCCACGGCATCGAAGTCGTGATCCACTGGGTCCCTGGAAACTCAGGCATCCCGGGGAATGAACAGGCCGACCGCCAGGCGAACAAGGCGCGAGAAGGCCGAGGATACACAGTACGCGAGCGAATATTCACCTCGGCTGCGAATAGAGCTAGACGGATCTCCGAGGGACGGTCGGCAGCGAAGGCACAGTGGGAAGTCGACAAATGCCGCAAGCACTTCGGTTACAGACTGAAGGGCAAGGCCGGAAGTAAGAGACCCGTCCCAATGACAAGCGTAAAGCCCTGGCAACAAGATTTTATCGACTAAAGTCCGAGCATGCACCTACGGGAGTATACTTGAAACGCTTCGGACATCGAGAAGATGACAAGTGCCGGTGGTCCGGAGGAACGACAACCCAGACGCGGGAGCACCTCGTTTGCCACTGCAGCCGGTGGAAAGACAGCAGAAAGGGCTCTGGAAAGCGGTGGGGAAGGCAACGCGCTGGAAAGCGGGCAGATGCCGGCACGTGCAGGTCTCTGAGCTGTTTTCCATGGAAACGTGCGATCAAGCGGTGATGGACTTCCTGGCGGCTACTGTCGTAGGGAAGTTCGCGCCCAAGCGAGTGGAGGAGTGAGGTTCTTCGGGGGTCTTTGGTTCGGTGGTCTCTCTTTTCGGTTCTTTTCTTTTCTTATGTTCTTATCAATCTTTTTACTTTTTGCTTGTGCTTTCTTTTGTCAGAGGGGACGACGGGTAGCAGTTGCGGTGCTTCGCCATCTAGCCGGCTTGCCCGGAGGGGTCGGGGATTAGGGGTCTGTCATACTCTAAATAGAGTGAATATGGTATGATTAAAACAAAACAAACAAACTGGATGAACAATTTTGCATTGTGAAAATCACTTTAAGTCCCATCACAGCACCGCAGATATAAGTAAACCATTCACCACCCACACTACTGTAACTGCGTACGGAAGGTACATGGTGAAGCGATACCTCACTGACACCAATAGAAACATGAATCATTTTGCTGGACGTAACCAAATCGCCACCTATAGGGACTCCAATGCGACATGGAATATGCACCTAATAAATTCATAGACTGAATCAAAGTGGTCGATGAGGTCATAGTCGCGGGATTTGCCGACCTCGGAGACCTTAGCGCTTCAATATTCCGAGGAAGGGAGGAGACGACGACTTACTATAGAATCATTATCGATTTGAACAAACAAATACCTGAATCCATCTGATACAATACCAAATATGGTGGCATCCTGTTCATTGGCGGCTCGCCGACGGTCGTGGAGTGATGCCATGTAAGCAAGTAACGCCGGAAATGCTTGTTCGAGTGCACTCTCGCTCTCTGCTTCCAGGATAGCAAGGAAGGGGTCTTGCGCTGATCTTCCTTGCGATTCTTCGATATATCCGAAGCCAAGCACACAACAGCCGTTGATTTCAACCGGTAGGCCAGCATCGCACGTCGTAGTATATGAGAGCGACACTTCACTGAATTTACGGACGCTGATTTGACGCAAAGCTTTCGGGGGTATATCGAGAAGTGGTTCGGACAGCGAACCGTGCCCAACGTGGTTCAACAAGGATGGCGGGTTTTCTTGAAGCTGCTCGACTGATGCAGTGTCAGATGCCACCTGCAACAGGATAACAGCAATCAACGTTTCGATTATCATTTGTTGGCTACCCTGGTGACCGGTTCTCCAGACTCTGTTGATAAGGCAACTGAGGCGAATGTACTGGGCTACAGCACATTAGTAATTAGTAGTAGTCGACAGAGGGCAGTCAGAAGCAGACCAAGCCAAATGGGGGGCTTCATCTCTTGCGGGCAGACGCGGAGCGATAATTGCGAGAACCTCGGAATTTGATACTAGTTGTAGCCGAATACTGCTTTCGTATCATTGCGAAGGCGAAATAGCCGAAGTACCTGTGAACATAGCAGGCTGCGCACGGCGATTGAGCGTAACGGGGGCTGGATTGCTCGTGTATAATGATCGTTCATACCCTGCACCTGTTGCAAGTCGCGGCGGTCGATGATGCCTAGTCGCGCACTCATGGAGCTGACATAGAAGGGGGGACAAACGGCTTCCTGCCCCACGCTGCGCTCGGTGGCCAGTGGGAACGACATGCTGTTGTTGAGCAAATGGTGTCCTTGGGGGGTAATTGCGCCATCTGCCAGGTGGTCGTATTGGTGAGTTATCGTGTTGGTGGGTTGTCGTGTTGGTGGGTTGTCGTGTTGGTGGGTTGTCGTGTTGGTGGGTTGTCGTGTTGGTGGGTTGTCGTGTTGGTGGGTT
Organism: Trichophaea hybrida; assembly: GCA_015178995.1. NCBI lineage: Eukaryota > Fungi > Ascomycota > Pezizomycetes > Pezizales > Pyronemataceae > Trichophaea > Trichophaea hybrida. Next base: position 185,332 of record WHVE01000175.1, read on the forward strand.
GTCATGTTGGTGGGTTTTCGTGAGATGGAGGAGCTCATAACAGAATTTATTTATAGGATTCCATCCAAAAACTTCTTGGCGAAAACAGAAACGGCGAAATAAGTCAACAACCACGATAGTGATCGACAAGCGTGTTAAACCTAGCAAGTTCGCAGCGGGGTCACGTACGATCACCCGCGATTTCCCTGATCAGACGTCATCGGCTATCACACGTCTCGGATGCCAGAGCCAATCTTTTCGGATGGCTAGCAAACGAACACCCACACCATCGATAAGCATCGACGGCTAGTTAATGGCCGCGGTCGCTTCTGCTCCGAATCGCCGATAACAAACAATCAGCTGAATGGCATCGGCCAAGAAGCTGATGCTCGCCGACGACAAACGAACGGCCGGCAAACAACTGAATGGCGCCAGCCGAAAACCGACGACTGCCGGAGGCCTGTGAATATGTGCTGACACTGAACAGCGCAGCTGCTCTCTATCGAAAGAGGCCTATTCGTCTGGAGGTCATCAGCTCGAAAGGATACCACTGGTCCGGAGGCACAAGCCCGCAAGCTTGATGTCATGCAGGATAATGATGGTCTGATTATAATCTAATGACGATAAGGACGATAGAGAATCGAGAGATGCAAGACCGCGGCAGTTGCGAAATGAGTGGGCATTGGTTCGAAGGTGGTTATGGAGCTGGAGCTCTAGAGAAAAGCGTAGATAGAAGTATTTGTTAGAAAGCGAAGACAAAGGTATAAAGACCTTGGGTTCTTCGAGGGTAGAAAGACATCAACCTTCTCAGTGAGGAGAACAAGCCTTAACAATATACGCATTGAAAAGCTATTCTTTTCGTTCAGATTCTTTTAGTGATTTCACATGCGGAGCAAAGCTCCTAACCTACCTTCGAAGCAGTCCCGAATTAAGTACGGATACTACTTTGACCGGGTAACACCTGGAGTGACGCTCCCGGTGTTACATTATATTGTTAGCAAAGAAACGCTTCCGAGGAAGGTATTCTTTCTACCCTCATCCATACATCCAGCGACCTTGATGCCATACGATTCCAACTGTCACTGTCGAGTCAACTTCTTGGATTTAGCTGGAATCCCATCGCAGCTTGCAGAACCAGAACCACTCAACTTCTTCGATAGCATCGACGCTCTGCTAAACCAAATAGAAGAACCTCTAGAAGATTACTTCTGGGACGCACCTGATACGCCGTATCCGTGGAACCTCTACTGTGTTAGGGGGATACTGCAGCTAGATGTAACTTATCGATATTGTTGTACCGACTTACGGTAAAGGCGTATTTTGATTTTAACGATCCAACTAAAAATATGGACTTCGATTGTGACGCGTTTACGTCGTTGTACTGTATGTATAAACACGGGCATCTATTGCAGTATGGCCCTTTTAAAAGTCGTAGCTGTCTTGGAGGTAGTCCTCCGATGACTCGTCAAAAACGACTTGGGAAGGAAGTTCACCGGTGTGGAAATAATGGTAGTATTCTTCCCAAAGGTTATTACGAACAAGGTATCGTGCTAGGTGTTCGTATTTGGCTCGAGTGTTTGCTTGAGCGTGCAAGATGCGAGCGTAGAGAATCTTTTGGTCGTCTGTAATAGACATAAAATGTATTGGTGAATATTCTTAAGGTAATTAACTTAATAATATTTCAGGTGGTTTTTCCGCTGTTGTGTTCTGACTGTGGTTTGTTCGACTGTTGCTTGAATCGTTGTGTTTAAACTTGTGGGTTTAAGGTGGTCTTTTATAGGTGAGTATTTCCGCGTCAAACCATCCTGCTAAGGGGTGACGGTACTTCTCTGTAATCTATGATGTGTGTGTATAGTACTATCTCAATAACACTCAGTCCACCGTGGTGGGTGTTCACATAACATCCGATCGTTGCTTCAAAGCTGATCTCGGTAGTTAACTGTGGAGAGTTCCGTTTGACAACGTGTGGTTGCGTAAGCCCCCACCAGGAGTTCCCAAAGGTTATCCTGCATGTTATGACGTTGCTGACATACATATCGGACCATTACTTCGTATTAGTTATCTTTCTTCGTATTGAGTGGAATAGTGATCAATGATTTAATGAGCTGCCAACCCATACATTGCCACGTACCTAGTGTCATCGGGTCTTATCCGTGTTCCCCGAAGGGGGTGCCCTCTATCAGTTATCGTGTTGCAAACACGGCAGAGCTGGGGTTCGACAGTCTAGATCCAAGCACTTATCTTTTAGGTAGAGTCAACTACCGGGGCGCAGTTAGCTTATCTCCTTTGCTTATTCTAGCTCTAGAGATAGCAAAGTCCCGCATACTAAGATAATATCGCTTGTCCAACCAAATCCATGAAGCTAAGCACGGGTATGGTTTGTCCCAGTATTAGCATGATAATAAAGATAACACTGGTCTGATCCGTAACGCACAACTGATCCGAAGACCCTTGCTAGGCAGTTACATTGCTTCGGCAGTATGGTTGGTGTGTCCCATGCCTTAGCCAGTACTATGGGTTGTTACCCCCAAGATTACTGTCTGATCGAGTGTGCGTACTGTCTCCACACTGGGTAGCTATTCCCTATGCTGAGACGTAGTATTGTAGCATAGACTATTATGGGGATTTCACCCGGCTATGTTGAGCCGTCTGCTAACTCATCAGTAGACATCCTCAGGGGTGTAATCTTAACCGCTGATTCATCTTTGAATAGCGGCAAGCCTGGGAGACTAAGCCTGATGTACTTCATACGCATGCTAAGGGGAAACCCCTAACATTACCTCCCTCTCTAGCTCTGGTGACCTCAACAGAGTACTCCAACGTAAGAAGTGATTCTTTTGCAATAGTTACCACTCAGACAGCGTATACTATAGGTATAGCTAATCTTTTGGATAAAAATAAAAAATAAAAAAAATAAAGGTGACCTCCGCTTACATAAAATCAAATGCGGTGTGAGTTTTAACAAAAAGAAATCTATTTATTCCTTCTCTTTTTCTTTTGTATTCTCTTGTTTTGTATCCATCTTTTATCTTTTTCCATCTCTGGTTTTTGCTCGTAGAACTTATCAATTAGTTCAGGTGCTATTTCCGCTAGATGTTCGTAGGACTCCCAAGTATTTTCTTCGTGCGTGAATCCTTCCCACTTGACCAAATATACGTGCTTCCGATGATCCTCGTCTGTCGGTCCACTGGCAATAATAGCTTCGGGTATCCATCCTTCGTTGTCTGCTTCTATCGGTGGAATATCTTTTTCTTTGACTTCTCCCCGATACTGTTCTAGTAGAGCAACATTAAATGTAGGATGTATTTTCCATGATACTGGTAGCTCTAACCGACACCATCGTTTGTTGCTTCCAACTTTGCTGATTTTAAAAGGTCCGTATAGTTTGTCGTCGAGTTTTCTGCACTGCCTCTTGGTTCGAATATTTCTCCCATCTAGCATTACCCAATCATTGACTTTGAACTCTGGTGCTGGCTTCCTTTTTCGATCGTAGTATGTTGCCATTTTTTCGCGACTGCTTTCGAGTTGTGTTTCGAGCTTGCGATAGACGTCTACCATGTAGTGGGCATATAACTCCGAGCTTGGATTTTTGAATTCCACTTCGGTGGGCCAATTGGTGCGTGGTTCATATCCGTAGTTCGCGTAGAAAGGTGTCATTTTGGTTGCTGCATGCTTGGAGTTGTTATATGCGTATTCGGCCATTGGTAACATTTCTTTCCAGTTGTCTTGTTCGTAGTTGCAGTATGTTCGTAGGTAATGTTCTATCGTCTGGTTCATCCGTTCTGTTTGACCGTCCGTTTGAGGGTGGAACGCTGTTGACATTGAACGTTTGATTCCTAAGAATTGATATAAGTCTGCAATGAAATGTCCGGTAAATACCCCGTCTCTGTCCGATACTATATCTGTTGGTAGTCCGTGATATTTCCACACATTGTCCAGGAACAGTTTGGCAACTACTGATGATTCCCGTTTGGCTGTTGGTATAAAGTGAGCCATTTTCGTGAAGCGATCGATTACTACCATGATATTTTTGCATCCATCTGATTCTGGTAGGTCTGTGATAAAGTCGACTGATATGAACGACCACGGTGACGATGGTAATTCCAATGGATGTAGTAATCCATGTTTCGCATGTCGTGGGCTTTTCGTTCTTTGACACGAGTCGCATTTGTTGCAATAGTCTCGAACTTCTTCTTCTAACCTGGGCCAGTAGAAGTTTCTGGTAATAAGTTCCATGGTACGTTCTCTTCCGAAATGTCCTGCCACCTTGGAGTCGTGTTCTCGTTTGAGTACTTCTTTTCTAAAACCCGTTGGTGCGTATAGCCTTCCTTTCCATACCAACATTCCTTCTGTATCTATTTCAAATCTTTCGTCAACGTTCTTTTCCTTGTTGTTAACTTTTCTTAATATCTCCTTATATTCTTCATCTTTTTCTACTTCAGTAATCCATCGTTCTTTCATCCCAGGTGTTAATTTTTTAACTGAGAATCCGGCGAATGAGATTTCTCCTATTTCCTCATCATCAATATCCATTGCTCCGATATTCATCCAAAGTTCTGGTCCCAATAAAGCTTTTTTTTCTGTACTTTGCGTACCTCCCTCTCTAGAGATGTACTCCGGACATCTTGATAAGGCATCTGCTTTTCCATTTGCTGAACCCTTTCTGTATACAATTCTGAAATTATATTCTTGTAGTACTTCTGCCCATCTGGCTTGCCTTCGATTAAGTTGATTGGTTTCTTTGAAGTATTGTAGGTTCATATGGTCAGAGAAAACGATAGTCGTATGTGTAGCTCCTTGGAGGTAGCATCGCCATGTTTTGAAAGCGTATACTATGGCAAGCATTTCCTTGTCGTATATTTGATAGTTGACTTCGGCGGGTGAAAATTTCTTGGAGATAAAGGCGACAGGGTGCATTTTACCGTCTTCAAATTTTTGCGATAGAATTGCTCCCATGGCAAAGTCTGAGGCGTCAGTCTCGACTATTGCTGGTCGATCTTCTTCATAATGTCGAAGGATTGGGGTATTCTCTGCTGCAAACAATATGCATATTTTGTAATAGGCCGCTTTTTGTGGGTCTCCGAACATGAAATTCTTTCCATCTCCTTTTAATGTATCTGTTATTGGTGCCACAATTCCAGCGTATCCTTTTATAAATCTTCGATAGAAGTTCCATAATCCTAGAATGATTTGAACCTCTTTCTGCGATTTCGGTATTGGCCATTTGGTTATTGCTTCGCTTCTGCTTGGGGCCATTTTCAATCCTTTTCCACTAACTAAAAATCCTAGGAATTCAACTTCTTGTTTATCGAATTCGCATTTGTCGATTTCCACCACTAACTCGTTATCTTGAAGGACCTGAAGTATTTTTCCTACATACTCATGGTGTTCCTCTCGAGTTCCTTTGGTTGCTATCATAACGTCGTCAATGTAGCATACTGTGACATTATCGTGGTGACCTAGAAAAGGTTGTAGGATTCCGTTCATCCATCTTTGAAAAGTAGCAGGTGCGTTTGTTAACCCAAACGGCATTACCATATATTCGTAGGATCCAAACTTGGTTCTGAAAGCTGTTTTCCATTCGTGTCCTTTTGCCATTCTTACCAGGTGATATCCGGATTTCATATCCAACTTCGTGATCCACTTAGCTCCTTTCATTCGATTTTGTAATTCATCCATCAAAGGTAGTGCAGTTTTGTCTTTGACCGTGAGATCATTTAAGCGTCTGTAATCTACACAAAGACGTAATCCTCGGCCGTTAGGTTTTGGTACGAATAAAATCGGGCTTCCTGCTTGTCCCTGCGATGGTTGAATTTTTCCTTCTCTTATCATTTTATCGATGTATTCTCTTAGTAGTTTTTCTTCTTCTCTTGATAACTGGTATATTGGTCCAACTTTGACCTGATCATCCGATGTTTTGAGGTTGATTTCGTGATCGTGAGGGCCATGATTTGGTAATTTCTCGGATTCCTGGGGATCAAACAGTAATAACCATTTATGGTATTGAGGTGGTAGTTTCTCTGCTAACTGAGTTGTATTACTGAATATGACTGATCCGATATTTATCGCATCGCTTCGAAAAACTATTCGATCATCGTACGTGATGTTCCAGTCTGGGTTTTTCTTTCCATGATTGTAACATTTGCTTCCGCACTCTGTGAAGTGTAGGTGACCGTATGATGTTCCTTGTGCTTTATGTTTCTCCAAATACCACGCTGGTATTAATACGTCGTATTCTTTTTGCATTGGTGCTACTTCGAATGTTTCGAGTGATCGATGGTTTCCAAAGGCTAAACCTAACGGAATGGTATACATACCCGGTAGTTTTACCTTGTTTCCTCCAAAGTCATTTGCTCTGACTGAATTTTTCCTTTTGACCACTGGTACTTTAAACACTTTTGCACATTGTGGTGATATTGTGAGAGATGTGGATCCTAGATCTAACATTGCTCGTACTGGGAATTGTTTGCTGTTTCCAGTTCCGTCATCGTAATCTATAAAGAACTTATAGATTGGTCTTTTTCCTATGCGTGTTTGTGGAATTTTGTGTAGTTTTTTGACTTCGTAAAACACAAAGTCGTCTGATGTGTTTTGTCGCTTGATTGAGTTTTCTTCCTCCGTGGGAGGTTGTTTGCGTTTTGTAGCCATCCTTTCGTCAATGACTGGGCCGTAGCAGGTCCTTTTAATCTTTTTTAGTTAGTTTGAAGGGTATACTTACTTATTGCGCAACTACCGTCCAGCGGTTTCATCCCTTCCGGAATCCTCAAGGTTGCGACCGGTATCTATATAAAGGCTTTCTCCCGCCTAATCGCCAAAATCCTCCACATAAAATCGTTCTATTATCTCCTTACTCCGAGATGTCTTCAGTATGGTTCCACCAATCATTCGCAATATCCTCACTGCTATCCTCTGTTAACTCATCTCCCTCGGATGTTTGTACTTGCCCTTCTTTTTCCATATCACTCTCAATTTCGTATTCGTCGATTGGCATATCCTCCAATTGGTCGAAACCTCCTACTTTCAATTTTTGATATCCTTTGGGGAAGTCCGCCGTTCCGCTGGTGACTTTTACTTCTTGGAAGCACTTCATTGTTCCGTGTGCTCCTTTTCGCCCCGAAGGCCATGCACACCGTATGCATTCCTTTGCCGCCCTTCTTCTTTTCTCTTCCTCTGGGGGACTCCTTTAATCATTTGTGCGTAGGTTTTTCCTTCTGCACTTTTGAACGCTCGAGGTACCGATCCTTTTTGGTTTGTTGGTGTGTATGTTGTTTGTTTCTTGAAACGATGGTTTTTTCTGAAGGGTGCTTTTTGAACTGATCCTGTTTCCGAAACTCGTCCTGATGCTTTGGGCGTCTTTTTCATCATTCCGAAGTTTTTTGCCGTGGCTTGCCATATTTCCACATTCTTTCCAGCGTTGAGGATAATTTCCCTCAATTCTGCGTCTGTTTTATCCGCTGGGTTCATTGTCGACAGCTGTTTAAATACTTGTTGTGGAAGTTGTGACATTAACATGGTTCGGTAGGCCACACCAGTTATTCCGGCTTTTACGTTTAAAGTGTCATATTCCGTAATCATATCTTGGATGTTTCCCTCGTATCTTACTTCCATAATTGCTTTGTACGCTGCTTCCTGTTGGAATTGATTATGGAATCTGGCGTGTATTGCAGCTCGGTAATCCATCCAGCTTCTTTCGTGTTTTCCAGTAGACGCTTCTGTTTCCCATTGCATATGCCATGCTAGGGCGTGTCCTTCTAGGCGTCCTCTGCAGTACTGCATTTTTATTCCTGGCCTAGGAAACAAGTAGGGTTGGTCTGCGATGTATGTTTCCATGGTCATCCACCAGGTGTCAAAATCCTCAGAACTTTTTCCTGCGAACTTGGGTGGATCTGTTATCTTAATTCTTGAATCCCTCGGTCTGTAGCTATGCCTTGTTCTGGATCGTGATCTGGACCTTCTTGTTCTAGACCGTCTAGTTGGGGATCTGGTCCTTCTGGACCGAGGTCGTTCGGATGGTCCTGGTGGAGACGGAGGTGGTGGCGGATCTCCTCCTGTTCCTCTGTTTCCGCTTGGTCCTGGTTCAGGTTCTGATTCTGGTTCTGGTTCAGGATCAGGCATTCCAGCATCGGTACCGGATCCTCCCCTAAGGCCAGGTCTTGGGGCTATATCTGAATCTGTTATTGGAGATATGCTTCTGTTTCTTTCCTCCGTCCTGTGTCTCCATTCCTGAACTTGTTCGGTTCTTCCTCGTCTACCTGGTGTTGTATTAGACACCTTTGCTCTTTCCACCGCTTCCGTTAGGCCTGTGGTTTGCTCTGCAACCTCCTCTATTCTGTCCGCGATTTTCCGTAAATCGTGGTAGTCGGGTACACTTTTCTTCGTGTGAGCTTCTAGGTCTGTTATCCTTTTATGGATTGCGGTGTAGGATACTGATAGCGAGGCTTGCTTAACCTTTAGTTGGGCTTGTTCTTTTTCGCAGCCTTCTATTCTTCTTTCGAGTCTTCTGAACTCGTCTGTTGCTCCAGCAATGATTTGATGTGATTGGTCCTGGATGACATCGATTCCAGTTCTTGTTTCTTTCAACACATATTCAAGTATCTTGATTTGCTGTTCGTGTCCTTCCAATACTTGAGCTCCTAGGACTCTGTTGGTTTCTACCTGCTGAGCGAAGATTTCGCAGTCTTTCCGAACATCGTCGAATTCGACTTCTATCACTACTCTCTCGCTGTTGCAGCATTCGATTAGATTCCGCATTTCTAGATCGAGTCGTGATACTCGTGCTTGTACGCTGTCGATCATTTCGGTGTCCTCGTCCTGCTCTATCTGTTGGTACTTCTGTCGAGACTGCTGATATTGCTCTTGTAGTTTCTTGACCCATTCTGGTAGAGGTTTGGGTGCTGTCGAGGTTGGTTTGGAGATTGCTGTGGACACTGGTGCTAACCGGTCCGCTCCAAAGGTGAGTCTGCGCCTGGGTGCCGACATTTTGAGTATTCGAGGATGTTGTGGTGCTTGCTCTAGCTAGCGCGTAAAGAGCTATTCGTTGGACGTGACGGCAACGTAAACACTGATTGTTGCAATATTTGGGACAATGTGACGGGCAACAAGGTATGTTTTCGTTGTTTCCTGTTATGTCGAATATTTTTGCCGCGCAGCAAGCTTTTTCTTCGCACAGTACACAGTTCATGAACGTATTTCGGATAACGTCCGAAATATTATACTGTTAGGGGGATACTGCAGCTAGATGTAACTTATCGATATTGTTGTACCGACTTACGGTAAAGGCGTATTTTGATTTTAACGATCCAACTAAAAATATGGACTTCGATTGTGACGCGTTTATGTCGTTGTACTGTATGTATAAACACGGGCATCTATTGCAGTATGGCCCTTTTAAAAGTCGTAGCTGTCTTGGAGGTAGTCCTCCGATGACTCGTCAAAAACGACTTGGGAAGGAAGTTCACCGGTGTGGAAATAATGGTAGTATTCTTCCCAAAGGTTATTACGAACAAGGTATCGTGCTAGGTGTTCGTATTTGGCTCGAGTGTTTGCTTGAGCGTGCAAGATGCGAGCGTAGAGAATCTTTTGGTCGTCTGTAATAGACATAAAATGTATTGGTGAATATTCTTAAGGTAATTAACTTAATAATATTTCAGGTGGTTTTTCCGCTGTTGTGTTCTGACTGTGGTTTGTTCGACTGTTGCTTGAATCGTTGTGTTTAAACTTGTGGGTTTAAGGTGGTCTTTTATAGGTGAGTATTTCCGCGTCAAACCATCCTGCTAAGGGGTGACGGTACTTCTCTGTAATCTATGATGTGTGTGTATAGTACTATCTCAATAACACTCAGTCCACCGTGGTGGGTGTTCACATAACATCCGATCGTTGCTTCAAAGCCGATCTCGGTAGTTAACTGTGGAGAGTTCCGTTTGACAACGTGTGGTTGCGTAAGCCCCCACCAGGAGTTCCCAAAGGTTATCCTGCATGTTATGACGTTGCTGACATACATATCGGACCATTACTTCGTATTAGTTATCTTTCTTCGTATTGAGTGGAATAGTGATCAATGATTTAATGAGCTGCCAACCCATACATTGCCACGTACCTAGTGTCATCGGGTCTTATCCGTGTTCCCCGAAGGGGGTGCCCTCTATCAGTTATCGTGTTGCAAACACGGCAGAGCTGGGGTTCGACAGTCTAGATCCAAGCACTTATCTTTTAGGTAGAGTCAACTACCGGGGCGCAGTTAGCTTATCTCCTTTGCTTATTCTAGCTCTAGAGATAGCAAAGTCCCGCATACTAAGATAATATCGCTTGTCCAACCAAATCCATGAAGCTAAGCACGGGTATGGTTTGTCCCAGTATTAGCATGATAATAAAGATAACACTGGTCTGATCCGTAACGCACAACTGATCCGAAGACCCTTGCTAGGCAGTTACATTGCTTCGGCAGTATGGTTGGTGTGTCCCATGCCTTAGCCAGTACTATGGGTTGTTACCCCCAAGATTACTGTCTGATCGAGTGTGCGTACTGTCTCCACACTGGGTAGCTATTCCCTATGCTGAGACGTAGTATTGTAGCATAGACTATTATGGGGATTTCACCCGGCTATGTTGAGCCGTCTGCTAACTCATCAGTAGACATCCTCAGGGGTGTAATCTTAACCGCTGATTCATCTTTGAATAGCGGCAAGCCTGGGAGACTAAGCCTGATGTACTTCATACGCATGCTAAGGGGAAACCCCTAACATACTGGACAGACGCAGCCAGACAAGGAGGAGGCCTAAGTATCGACAATCCAGTCTTCACTGATCATTGGACTAGATACAAAGGCTTGCACGTCGATTGCGAAGATCAGAACGTGTGTTATTGCGAGCACAACTGCGAACGAACACACACAACAATCGGAAGAGCAGCAGCCACTCCATCGACCATCGTCACAGCCATTTACCATTGGAATTGGTGAATGAATTCGGACGAAATACCACCCCTATCTTGTTATCTATTCCCACGTTGCTGGTCCTTAAATACGTACGCCTCCCACCCAGACTACGAGCTATCGGTACAAGTGCAGTAAGAATACGAAGCTCGATTTCTGTTCTTCCACACCACCCCTGTTGAGCAATTTTTCGTCGTCCTATAATGGTCGGATCAGACACAAGCATGATGGACGCCTACACGGTGGTAAGAAGGGAAAATGCATTGAACCTATCCAGCGATGAGGACAAGCAGGTCACACAATACCAGCCTATCACAAGGAACGATATTCCGGACTGGGTTATTGAGCTTTTGGATGGAATCAACAGGGAGCTCGGACGAATGGACGCGCTTGTTCAGGAAGCAAGGCAGAAGAATTTCAAGATACAGACGGCCCTTCCAGGATTGGCCAAATCTTACGAAGGCCACATCATAAGACAAAACGAGATATATGATGCCGTTTATTTAGAAGTGGATGTGATGGAAAGGGCTCAATTTGAGAAGCATTCCGATATAGTTATCCAATCCCAAGTGTTTGCGGCTAACGTCCAAGCAGCCTTTGTTCTGATGAAGGCCCAATCTACCGAAGATTACGAAGAGCTGCGGTCAGCTCTCGGCAAGCAAATCCAACGTTCTGGAAACGCCTGGGGAACCTTTTCAACTCTGCTCGACACCAGGGAATGAGCCCAAGAACGCCTTGCCCTCAAAGTGCATACCCAATCCCAGGAGCTGGCGGATGTTCGGATAAAAGCCCAAGAAGATGGCGAACGTATGTCCGGGCTATACACCAAGTCTTGTTAGGAAGCAAAAAGGATACAGGAGGAAGCACAGAAAAAGGCAGACAACGCAGAGCGGGAGAGGAAGGCGGCAGAGCGAAAGATGAAGAAAGACTTTGAGCGGAAATTCAAAGAATTCACTAGAGCTTTGCAGACGAAGCACTCAGATGAGAGAACGAAGAAATCAGTACACTTACTGGCCCGGTCAGTATTGACACCAAAGGCAGGGGATGCCAAGCCTGTTGAGCAGTGATTCCGCCTTCGATATACAGTAAGTGATAGGGTTGGAGTTTGGATCAAAGAGCCTGTGACTCCAGAACCGGATGGTAATGGAGACGGCGTAGGAGGTGTTGGAGGAGACCCCCCAGGGGACTCCGAGTCTTCTAGCTCCAGCTCGAGTAGCTCCAGCTCTTCGGATAGTGGAGACAATGTTCTCCCACCACTTCCACCACCAGGAGGAACGGATTATTGTGAACCACCTGCGCTACCGCCTGCGCTACCACCACAAGTACCACCTCACCCACTGAGAGCTGTGAATTCAGCCAAGAAGCAGAAGATTGAGCTTCCCTACAAGTTTAAGGGAGATCCAACGGACAGGTCGGAATCCTACCGCCATTGGATTACAGGAGTGCATCGCTATCTCAGATACTTGAAGGATGATTATGACGATGACGACGAAAAGATCTTCTTCGTCGGAAGTATCATTCGAGAAAAAGCGTTGGCCTGGTACAACAACCGAGAAAAACAGCTTAGGAAGCATTTTCAGGTGGACACATGGTCGGCATTCACCAGCGCTTTGGAGGAACATTTCATCGAGCCAGAGGAAGAGACGGAATGCCTCAAAAAAATGATGAAATTGCAGTACAACGGAGATATCCGAGACTACATCGTAAAGATGGAGGACTTAAACTACCAAGTCTGCATATCAGGGATTGGATGGCGGCAGGCTCTACACAGCGGACTCAACAAAGAAATCAAGGATCGAATATTCTTTTCGAAGATTACACCAAACGACGACGCAGAATACGAATTACTGCTCAACTCAGTCGGCCGCGCACATGAGCGACGCCTGCAAGAAAGGCACCCGCACAACAATCACAAACCCAAAGACAATAAGAACAATAAGAGGAAGCGTGATGATGTTGGTGATGATAAGGGGAATCAAGGAAAGAAGAACTTTGAGAAAGGTTCTGACTCCAAGAAACCTCGAACGGAGAAGAAGGGTCCTAAGACAGTCAATACGGACAAAGGTGAAGCCCAGTAAGGCATTCCGGAATCTTTATTGGAGGCAAGAGCCAAGCACAACGAATGCAAGCGCTGCGGTTCTTCGGAGCATCGATGGGTATTCTGTAAGAATGCCATCAAGATGTCATCCAGCAAGAAAAAAAAGAAGAATATGAAGCCTAAGGTGGAAACACCAGAAGTAACCACCTCTTCTTCGAAGGTCAGGACCAGGAGTCTGGCTGACTGAATCACGAAACCGGCAGCAGCCTCAAACTCACGAGTGCTTTACGAGGTTGACTCTGACAGTATGGAGATTGACGGATGAAACGAGTTTCTTTTGTCTTCCCTTTGTCTATGGGATAGTGGTATGTCCTAGGGGTTTTTATGAGGTACAGACACCTCCGGTTTTTGATTTTATGGGTACAGATATTCATATTTCTTTTGGGTTTTCATTTGGGTTTCACCAATACGGTCATTGGTATTATAGCTTTCGATATTCAACATACTTTCTTTTCGGCTGTTTAGGAAAGGATGGCTGAGGATGAGTTCAATACTCGAAATATGCTGGTCATATAGTATCCAAGTGTGACAAGTGACAAAAAATTTCCATCGAACTTGATTAAAACTCATTCGAACCTCATTCATCAACCACGATCCATTGCGGCCGAAGCTGTGTCAAAAGGCAGTTCACCATGGTTGTCAACCGAAAAGATTGAAAACGCAAGGCTGCGGCCAGCGCACCTCAGCCTGTACCCAAGAAATCCAAACCTATTACCACCTGAACCTAAGACGGGTTCAAGACTCAAATACGTATGTTTGCAAGCTTCCGAGACGAGAAGAACGTCCCTGTACGTGTTCACTTGGATACTGGGTGCGATACACCTATGATGTCGAAGCA